>OX388319.1:14397446-14982749 GCA_947579605.1 Athripsodes cinereus | reverse complement strand
AACTTGTGTATTTGAGACCATTGCAGTATTCATTGATAAGACATGTCTCTTTGAAGTACCTTTTTGAAGTTTTTTGATAAAAAAGATGTATCTGGGTTTGTTATCAACCCAAATACACCTTTCACAGTAAGCTAAATGCTTGTGTCGTGAAGGGGGATTTTGACGGGATCTGGGATCGAACCGCACACCTCTTATGTATGAGGCCGGGACTATACCTCCAGACTTCCGACTAACTCATAATCCTTGTAGGTATACTCCAAGAACCTCAGAGTAACATTCTTTTATTCTTATTTTACTAAAAACACACACAGTTTTTCTTTGTGTGACAGACATTTGAAATGATCACGAGTCTTTGTTTCTAATTGAATATTTCATGCATGAAATTGAGCAAACACTGTTGGTAAAAATTATTCTATATTTTAAATTATTAGAACTTATGACGTAACAGCTCCTTCAAAACAAGTGAAAATAAAACTCGTGAACGCTGTTTCGGTGTTCTCGAACCATTCAGGGGTACCTACCTATCTGCATGGTCAGAATTCTACTCAAAATATATTCAAACTCTTAAGATATTAAAGTGTTCACTGATTAATAAAATGTATTTGATTATTTTCAACAGCATTTATTTAATTTAAACAAACTATAAACTACAAATTACACATCGGCTGATCATACTCATCCTATATTAATTATATAATCCATTAGGTATTATTATTTCCTTAAGTTTAAAGTAATAATCATTAATAATATGTTACAAATATAATGTTTTAATAAAACATGAAAATGAAGAAAATAAATTCATAATCAAAAATCGTCTTATTCATAAACCCGGAAAAATTTAGGCAAATCAAAAAATCTGTAACAATGTTGGAGGAAAACTGTACTATGTAAGTAGGTATGTTGAAAATAATTAGATGTCATTTTTAGTATGGTTGTACAAAGGTTTCACAACATAATGCAATTGCTTCTCAAATGTTTATTTTCACGAAATTTCTGATATAGATAATTTGTAGGTTCATTGTTGTGTTTTTTTTTGTGAAATGTATATATCTATTTTAATGCCCCGAAAAATTGATATTTTTTGTCTATGAATATCATAAAATATAAGCGTTTTTGGTGTTAGTTTTACCATCAGAAAAAGCAAAACGAAGAGTACAACACTAAATTTATATCCCGAAATTGGCCAAAAAATAGTGTAATGTCCCTAATGGATGGCTTGCTTAACTTGATCCACGTTTACTAATAAGACGAAAGTTTAAATATAAAAAAAAAAACAGAATAATAAATACCAACGATTAACAAAAAAACAATAAATAGTTTAATAAATATAAGATAATTTTGAATAAATAAAATAAATAGGAAAAAATATATATTTTATATACGAGTGCTGTACATAATATTGTTTTAAAGTGACTTTGAATGCGAATGTATATAATATGTATAAAAAATGGAATTGGAAAAAAGAAGGATGCGATTAAAAAAATGTAAAAGCTACATTTAAACAGCTCAAAATATTGAAAATTAGTATTCATCACAGATAAATGTGAAATTATGTGAAAAATATACGGCTTATTTCTAAACAGAACAAATGGCAAAACAGCATTCGACCTTTCGCCACTCATTGAATGGTATATTTTATTTATAATAAAAAACATTTTAAACAAAAAAATGTTGTTTTTTTGTTCACCTGTTGAATAACCAAAGAAGAAAGGAAACTTAAGTGAGAATTGTTTTTGTTTTCAGGTAGGCCAACATCGAATATTTACAATATATTTATTTATAACATAGACGTTAAGAAATAAATAAAAAAGTAACAATATTAATTTACGTATTTGGTAGGCATTCAATATTAAAAATAAAGATAAAGCATTATATTTTTAAACTTTTTCAATCACAAATCAATTGAAAATAATATAAATTCAAAAAAGGAGAAAATATAAGGAAAAAATCAATGCCCATGTTTATATCAAAACAAAAATAAACATAAAAACGAATTATCGTGCTCAAAAAATATATATATTATACTCGTACTATTTGAAAAACACTGGTCATCAATACTTTTATATATTCATGTGTATTGTATTTTTTATATTTATAATAGGTATGTTAATTATTTTATATTTTATACTATAGAGGGTAACATGTATATTAAGTATTATAAAAAATAAGAAAAAAAACATAGATAAAATTATTTACAATTACAAAAAAATTAATGGCAGTATTAAAGAATGGAACTGAAAAAAAATTAATATGAAACCTATTTTATAACAATTTATAACACCAAATATTTATTAGTTATAATGTTTATTTAAGAAAAAAATATCACAAAATTATTTTATCATCATTTTCTTTGTTATAAGCAAATTATATAATTTATATGATTTCCATGTAGGTTTTTTTATATATACACATGTACATCAATGAATTTATTAATTTCTAATACATACAAAAGATTATATATTTTTCTTTAATTTAATAATAATTAGAAAATATTATATACATTATTATATAGAAATAATCAATTTTCATACACAAATCTTAAATTCTATTGTAAGTTTATTACAAAAATTGTAAGGAAAGATCATATTCTTTTCTTTTTTTTATAATAAAATTCATATAAAGGATTTTTTACCGTTTGAAGAATGGTTAGTGCGACATCAAAAAATTATGACAAAGTTATCACAATTAAAAAACAAGAAACCAAAATGCAACGCGGTTTTATTAGTACGTAATTCCACCGTGGCTTTTATCAGTTTGCGAGACAGCTTTCAAGAGCTTCCGCTCTTATCATGTTTGTGAAAGTTTACATATGCCTAGCGACGAGAGCGGACATTTTTGAAAACTGACTCGAAAGTTGGTAAACTCACATTTGAATTATTATTAAACTTGCGTTTTATTTTAATTTCTAATTACAATTAACTTCCACTGAGAACCGTTTTGGAGAAGTTTTATAGTCATAAAGTTAAATTTTATGATTAAAATAACTTCTAGATTTATTAGTTACTTCAGTAGGTAATTTATGGTATTTTTAAAATTCACTTTTGAATATTAGTGATGTCGCACTATACACTTTCAACGATTTCATAAGGAACAGCACACACATAACAGAAATTCGACGATGAATTCGGCTGCTCTGCTTTTGGCATGTAATGATAAAATCAATATTTATATCAAATTTCCATTATAAATGCTCTTTTCCTAAGTTTATTGTTATATTTTTTTATTTATAAACATTCTAGAAAACACCAAAGGCATAATAATATCGTATAAATAAATATTATAATATTCAAAAAACATCAATTTTTACATATTGTTAATTGACAAATAAAAATAAATATGTGAAAATATATCTGAAAATAATGTGCACCATAAGACGTATAAGAATCATTACGAAAAAATGATATTATATATGTATAAATAGTTATAAAAAAATTGCAGTTACTGTGGTATTTATGTAAACTATTGTGTTTATTTTGCCTATTTCTTACAGTGAATCAGTGCGCTAAGAGTGAAAAAAAACATTTATTTATTTTTATGTAATATACATTTTACACACAAAAATAAACAATTAATTTTCACTTTGGAAAAAAATAAATTTTTATTCAAAGTGAAAATTATGTTAGCATACAAAAAAATATATTTCAATATAACCGATAAACGTAGTTTTCACATTTTTTAGATTGAAGATATCAATATTAAGAGTATATAACTCAACAGACATTTTATTCGCACAGATTGTGTAGGAAATAGGAAAGATGTCCTGATGCTTACGAATCGGCTCAGGCGGATAAGAATGCACTTTACTATGGTACATTCACTGATCCCAAATCCTGTGTCAAAACATCATGTTCTGTTGAGCCATGTACATATCATTGGTAACGTGTACTGAAACTAGCCTTTGCCGATTCGTAAGCATATGTAAACCTTTCCTATTTCCTACAAAATCTGTTGGTTGTGCGAATGAAGTGTGTGTAGAGTAATATTCTTTATTTTATTTTCCAGTTTACCCCAATTTTAATTAGTTAATTAGAACGGCACTTGGAAGTAATGTCATTTACGAAATAAGGATAATGTATGTAAATAAGAAAGAATTTGGTAATCTTTTGCCAGTTCAGTAAGAAATGTGGTGAGAATGTGGTGATGTCTAAAATACCTATCATTATTAAAGAATGTTACTTAGTTTTCAAATTATTATGAAAACAGAGTGGCTGAATATATCCCTTACTGGTTCATTGTTTTATCATAAAAGTACGCAAAAGTAAACATTAAGACTTGTCAAAAAATATAGACTATCTTCTTTTCTGAAAGATTTAAGAGATGTGAATCCGTCGACTTCTTTGTAATAAAGAATTGCTCGAGTCAAATTGACCTTTTTCGACCCATAACATTAAGGTCATAGCAAATATTGAAAATTCTTCATAGAAAATTTTCATAATCATTGGACTTATCATCCAAACATTAAGATCATCGAAAATTTACAGATTTTCTAATTGATAGCTCATATTTAATCAATTAATTTATTTTCAGATATATCTTCACATTTTTATTTGTCCATACATAGAAGTAACTGGGTCACTTGTGGTGCTAGACTCTGTGTTACCGATTCCATCTGAAGAACTGGAGTTGGTGAGAGCTACAGATGCAGTGCTTGATCCTGAACGAGGCTGGGAGACGTGTACCATTGATATGGAGTCATGAAAGTCACAGTTGGATGGATTTAACTCTTGAAATTCCAGAGGTTTCTTATTCGGAGTACGACAATCTTGGACAATGAAGGGAACTGACTTGACTGAGGATAGTTGCTGATTGTTTCTTGCATTGTTTGAGACAGGATTGGGTCCTGTCTCGGTCCTATGCTATGGGATCCATCGCCACCACCAATTCTCAGTTGGAGTCACTGTAAAAAAAAGAAATAAAATCAATTAGATACTGGTAAATAGTGTGATACTAATTAATTTATAAAATTGATAAACGTTAAATTATTCATGGTAAGTAAAGTATTTCTATTTAAACTCTAGGACAAACAAGAAACATTTCAATATATAATAATGATAAATATTAAAAAAAAAAATGTTTTCTAACACGTAAATACAAATGACTTTTTTTATATGAAAGATATATCTGGGTTCTGTTATAAACCCAAATACATCCTTATACACCTTTCACAATAAGCTACTATAAGCTTGTGTCGTGAAAGGGGAGTTTGCCGGCACCTGGTATCGGACCTCGGACCCCTTGTTCGCGAGACCGAGACTCTACCTCCAGGCTACCGACGACTTACATGCAAATGTCATGAGTGTTTAAATTTATTAGTTTATCAAACGGATCTCACATTCACAGTCAATAATACCTATAAATATTTTGGGTTTTTGTAATAAAAAACCAAATTAGACTCTCTCTAAAATAAATAAATAGAGGTTGCACATATTGTAAAACACCCCTCCATTAAACGTATCCAATCAATTACATATATAAACCATGCAGGATAAATATTTATAGAAATTAGTTACATCTTCCAATTACTATTATCGATATATAAAATAAATAGGTACCTATAAAATAATAATAATAGTTTGAATTGCTAGGTAATTAATAAATACCTACCATGAAGGGATGAAAAAAATATTGGGGGGTGAATATCGAATATTGGCTGTAATATTACTATACTTATTGTATCAAACACCGGAAGTACCGCAGCATCCCT
Source organism: Athripsodes cinereus (assembly GCA_947579605.1). Classification (NCBI taxonomy): domain Eukaryota; kingdom Metazoa; phylum Arthropoda; class Insecta; order Trichoptera; family Leptoceridae; genus Athripsodes; species Athripsodes cinereus. Next base: position 14,977,045 of record OX388319.1, on the reverse strand, counting down.
CTGATGTTACGGAAGTCGTCAGAGTGTGACGGAGAGTGTCAGTAAATATAATAGGTATATTATTACGTAGTAAGTAGCGGCGTCCAATATGGCGGGTGTGTTATGTCAAAACATTTCCGGTCTATCATACGACGTCGTGCCACGTCGTGGGAACATAATATTATTTGTAACAATACATATTGATAAAAAAAAGGATAATAAATATATCAATGATTTTATTCTCCATTATCATTTGATGCGTTTGTCGTAGATAATTTCGATAATAAGTATATTTAAAAAATATTCTAAACACTTTCAAATATGAAGCAATAATCCTCTTTTTCATAAGATGTTTAAACCTGGAAAAAAAGCCAGAGAAGAGCAGAATATATTCGTGTCTGAGATGTGGTGTTGGAGACGTATGCTGCGAATTCTGTAGACAGTACAGAGAACAAACATCTCTATTGTACGCGATATTAAGGCCAAAGACAAGCCCTCATCTATCTGTTTGAGACGAATACCTATTTTAGAATTTTACCTACATGCCGCAAGGCAACAGAAAGGTATGATTATCTCTGGTGGTGTAGAACGGACAAGGAGAAGAAGACTAAGTGTAGAGACCAAATTAGGTCTGCCACTAACTCAACAGTGGTGGAAGCAAAAAAAAAATTTGGTATGTTGGGTGAACAGGAGAAATATAACCAATCGCATAGTAGAGACAAAAAAATCTGGCAGTTCAAGTCTTACAGGATTAAGGAAAGCGACGCAGAAGAAGAATATTTTAGTATAGACTTGTATAAAGGACAAAAAGTAATAGTGACACAACGGACCATAAAACAATAATGATTCACAAATTGTCCGACGTTGCTAAATAGCGATTAGGTTTTTTACAAATAGACGAATTATCTCCATTTACCTGCGACATATTGTTTAACAGTTTAACGAGTGCGTATGATACTTTATTAATATTATCTGTATTGAGTATCTACTGTAACGTTGACAATTAATAATTGAATTTATTAGCAGTGTCGATAGAGAGATAATTATATTATGTATCATAATAATTGGTTTAGAGAAAATGTTTAAATAAATATATAAACAATTGGTAAGTAAATCTAATAGATATCGACCTGTGGGGTAACTGACGAACCGTGTTATCAGTTTCATCATTTTTACATTTAACGATGCAATTTTTTAGTAAGTAAGTATGTATAAAGTGCAGTTACTGTAGCGGCTAGTTACATCAGCTACCCACTAACAAGAACATTTTTGGATCATAACAAGGAAAAACAAAAAAAAAAAAACAATAAAAATTTCACTAAAAGTAAGTTTCTTACCATCTGGCAATTTCTACCAATCAGGAATAAGTGTCAATAACAATACAATATTTAGGTAAGAAAATTTCGAATGACCACGTATTTAATACCTACCTATATAAATCATCAAATATACCACTCTTTTCTGTAAGCTTTGAAGTGCCCTGTAAAAGGCCAATAGATGTCCGTAAAACATCATGAATAAGACATTTAACATTTTCTTTTCAGTGCTGACGATTTATGTTACACATCCTGATTATATTATTTTTTGTTGGCATGTAGAGGATGAACAGCATGTCCATTACATGCAGGTAGTTAGTCCGCTGGCTACCCCACTTGTGGGAGATGCCGTCATGATGTAAATAGATAGAGATAGATATAATCATGAAATTGAAAATATGTATGTACATATTATAATAATAAAAATATGTTTGAATGCGGATTATAATTTTAACAATAATAAAATAAAGTTTAGCATTGTGCATAATATTTAAATATATTTATTTAGTCACAGTACTTTAAGATTAAAACTTCCACAAGATGTTTAATGTTGGATATTGTAGGGTATATTATATTGTGAGTAGCCCACGGATAGAAAAGTGAAATTATTATTGTCTAAAGGTTCTTCTTATCGAAAATATGATCAATAACAATGCCCTCTATACAAAGCGCATTATTTATAGATATTATTATTATAAATATAACTAGTATTAATAGCTCGGTCATTTCAAATGCATTCTTCAGCATTTGATTAAAATAAAAACTTGAATTAAGAGAGATTGATGTTGAATGTCTGGACTCAGGACCAAGTGATGAATATTTTAATTTGGGAAGTTTGTTTGCGTGGGACGGAATATGTGATCCGAAATTGAAAAAAAAAATGGCCGATTAGAAATGTGCCAAATATGGGAAAATGTTGGTGCACAATGCCATTCTGGCACCTACACTTATATATGCAAGCGAAACTAAGTCATGGAAAGATGGAAGAAAGTGGAATTAAATTTGTGGAGATGAGCACCATTGCGCCAATTGAATCATCCTTTCTGTCAACATTCCTAGCGCTCTGATGTCGTTATAGTATTGTGAAAAAGGGTCATACATCTCGCGTCGTTGGGAATTTTGTGAACGAAATAAGAGTGCTCTTCTGAACAAGAATAAGAAGTTCTATTCAATAAGTGTTTTAGGAGGAAATTGGAAGTGAAGTGGTTTGAACACGTCACAAATAATACTCCAAATCACTCGGTAAAGATTTTTACTTCATGACATCACATACAGGACTAAAAAACAAATTTGTACAACGTTCACCTATTGACATGTATCATAAACAAATTTGGTATCGATAAATTAATGTCGTGTTTTATGCAAATTTAAACCGGAACAGCTGTTTGGACATACAATAAAACATTTCGAAATAATATTATTAAGAACTAAATATCGGTATTGTTCTATACGTGGGTCTACAATGTCTAGGATTCCCTTCACAGCGGTATCAGCTGTTCTCTGTTTGAGTGAGTGTGGATGTATGTATAGTACGATACAACTATGTAGATGGAGATAATACGTAAGTTGGTCATTTGATTATACTAATCTTTGTAATAAAATAATAGTTCGTCAGTCGATGCATAAATCGTGGTACAGGCAGAAAAGTAAAACAATTTGCTACTACTATACTATCACGGCTAATCCCACAAAAAGGATAGTCAGCAGATCAGCCGCATATAATAAACGAAGCGAAGTTTAAAGGGAACAAAAATACATTTTGAAAGAAACATCATTATTAACAATAATATACCTACTTAACTAAAAAGCCACGGCGCTCTTGAGATGGTCACGGATCATTAAACAGCGCCAAATACAAATTATCTTTTTATTATTATTATGATTATGCAAGCGGTCCTCTATGTGCCAACAAAAATAAAGACATTCAGGATGGGTTTTCTCATCGCAGAATTTCAGATGTATATTTTTTTCGGATTTTTCCGAAATGCTTTTTACAGGATACTCGTAAATTTGTGGACAAGAATGGGAGAACTATTGTTTGCTGAGTGTTCCACGGCGTAAGATATTTTATCGTCAAACTATTTTTTAAAAAACAAGGATTATAGTGAGCACGTGAAAAACCTACTAGCATCTGTTTTCTTTTCAAGCGAATTATTTAACGAAACTATCTTATCAAATGATAGATTTGATTTGTGGTTGTCAAAATCCAATTTTAGAACAGCCATGCTCGGCATCACATAAATGAGCATAAAAAATTAAAGACGAAAAATACCCACTGTTCTGGCACCTTTTGAAATACTAATTTTTTAAGTAAATTAATTACAATTAAAAAAAATATAATAAAATTGTATTTGGAGGGGCCATATGTTCAGGAAGCCGCAATAGACATGGATCAATGGAAGGACTACGTACGTGAAATGGGCTTCTGGCTTAAAAAGGACAAGGAATAGAAGATTTAATTATTTATGTATTAAAAAATAAACGAAGCACTTTCAAATATAAAAGAATTCCGGCAAAAATAATGAAATTATTAAATAAAATCTTTGTGTAATCAGACAATAAAACAACAAATACGAATTTCAAAACAATTTCCAACATTAATTGTTCTCGTATCTGCTTGTACCACAATTTACAAATCGTCCGCGTACAATATTATGCTATGAAATATGTGCGCGTCCTAAATTATTATAAAAATAAAATAAAAAAGTGTATAAAATAGAAAGATAATCATAATAATAATATTAAGAATAGTAACAGCAATGTATCATTTTGAATAGAATAAAAAGGGCCTACGCAAGATATGAACTAGGCATATTGTGAAAGTGAATCGTAAGACACCTACCGCAAACATTTATTTATTGTGAGTTTGGTTCTACCCGGCGTCGTTCAGATACGTCAAGTTGATAAATAATCTTTTTTTTACTCTACCCAAAACTGAGAATTTTGAGATATAAATAAGCAAACTCTTGCAGATATCGTAAATACTATCCTGAAAAATGACTAAAACAAAAAATGATGAAATTATTCCAATGCTGTCAACACCATTAAGCATATATTTTAGACGATAAACCACTGGTACTTTTTTGGGTTATTTAGAAGAGATCGCATCAATTTGATAAATGCGCCCACCGTATATTGTTTGTATTATGAACCTATTTCTTTATAAATTGTTTGTAATACAGTAAAGAATGAAGGAATAAATAAAATTATTGTAAAGTGATTTATTTTTATATATAAGTATAGTTTTTTTCCCCATCCATTGTAATATGAATATAAATTCCGGAAATTGTACAAAGAGAAAATTGTAAAATACGTTTTTTAACTTCAACTTGATATAAGTATATTCACAATGAAATGAAAATGTTGTCTTTAAAAAAAACATGCCGAAGGATATATTAAACTTCCATACAAACCTATTGACATGGTGTCATATAAAAGTATACGAGTATCTCTATTAATTAATGAGATATATGTATTATATTTTTAGCCTAAAAAATTGCCTTGATGATGAAACCATGGTTAGAGTATATTATTTTGACCAGTTTTGTTTAATTTCGTGTCTAAAGAGGACACACATACAAACATATATACGAACGGATTAAAATATTAACAAGGTGATAATACTTCTACACATTTGGTTTTATTTGTCTATCAACTTTTTCCGTGGCCCTGATCTTCGATACGCCCCTGTCAGACCTATCCCAATGTCAAGATCTTGGTATTTATTTCTTATAGATGCCATCATGTTTTCTAGAGACTAGAGCGCCAATATTTTGATATTTTGGTTTGTGTTTTTTTTCATCCATTCATCTCTTTATCATTTCAAATCATCACGATGATTAACTGCATGCATTAAGTGTGTAAGCTGTTTTATCCGTATCAAAAAGTTGAAGTCAAAGTTGGGTTGCATTATAGTAGATATTTACGAATACCTGTCTGTTGAAGGACAGTCAAAAATTGAAAGAAAAAATAGGAAATTTATTCTTTGCTGGCGTTTCACGAAACATTTCTTTTGTGTGGAGTATAGTTTCTGGAGAGTGGAGTAGATAATTACCTCGAAGATTTCAAAGATCCGTAAAGTTCGTCATATCACAGTTTCAATGTTCTACTGCTGGTAATATTTTTTTTATTGATATCGCTGTTTTGAGTTTCGACATATTATTCAAAACAGTATTTTATGTGGGAAACAGGTACGCACTACTTACAAACAACATATTTTTGGGTACTTATTCGTATAACCGGAACATTAAATTGTACTTGATATACTTATTACGTTGAGGTACTACAGTATTTGATGAATCAGACATTTCTTTGGAACAATATTTCTTTTTGTCTTCACTTTCCGTATTAAAATTACAGAGCCCTTTGGCCAAACGTTTATTAATCTTATCTGAATAATCAAATTTTGTACGTTTTTGAAGACAAATTGTTGTAAATATAGGTAGGTATTAGAAATTATTGTTTACATCTACTGCATGTTGAATTTATTTCTAGGTTATTATAATATTATTTTTGTTTACAAATATAATAATGGTTTTGATAATACCAACTTACGATGCGGTCTATGTATGTAAATCGACAATTTCTAATAAAATATTTGCTAAAATCTAAGCTTTGGAAGGTGTGGAAGAGGACAGAAGCTTTCAAGAGCAGGTGCCAAACATGTATAATTAAACATAATGGATATAATCTTTGGACGAAGAAGGTATTTAGGCGCAATGAACCTCCGACCCAACTAAGACAAGGGAAAAAGACGTATGTCCTATGCCAGCCTATAATACATGTCGAAATTCTACCTTTACTACCCATTATAACGGCATGTATAGGTTTCCAAAAGGTTTTCAAATGTGCAAATAAAAGACATAAATTATTGTAAAATAACCTATTAACACAAATGGTTATTATATTAACATATAACTGCGGTTTTTAGTTCGGTGATACAGTGTTTTTCTTTGAGTTCGTCGATAGTCTGGAGGCAGAGTGTCGGCCTCAAGCACAAAATGAGCGCGGTTCGATCCTAGGTGCCGGTAAATTCCCCTTTCATGACAAAAGCTTTTGGCTTACTGTGAAAGGTGTAAATAAGGTTGTACTTGGGGTCATAACTAAAACCCAGATACCTAAGTCTTTAAAAAAAAATCTATAATTTTGATTCGCATTTTTTTATAACTATTCAAATAAAAGCCATAGCTTCTTCTAAAGAATGTCAAAAGAAAGCCAATGGATGATTTTATTAACCTTGAAGATTAAATAAGTGCTAGATTAAATACATGTAAAACCATGCGAGTAGTGATGGAAAGACGAAAATGCCATTTGAAAGAAATCAATTTCAAATTGGTTTTTACCAAACTGAACAGACATGTATGGCTAAACTTAAAAGTTTCTAGTTTGTTCTATTCTAGGGGCACATTATCTGTTCTGTGATGAACGTCAATCTATAACAACAGACAATACATAATATTATGAATGTATGCAGAACATAATAATGTATTAGTTTTTAATAGCCATTGTTTCCACTCCAAGTTAAACAATAAACATAAATATATAATCATTCATTATTAATGTTTTAAGGTTGAATTAATATATCTAATATGATCGATTTAACGATAATGAAAGTAAAACACATCAGTAGGTGTTCTACATAGTTAATTTACATTTAAAAATATCTATACAAGTTTTAGACCCGGTTTCTATCAAGAAGTAATCATGGAATCATCACGTTTGAGACATTTTGTATCTCTAATTCAGCGAAGAGAAACACCACCTGCCTTGGCGATTTAAATTTTTAAAATTAATAACAATTGTTTTTTTCCACTACATAGATTTAAATTGAAAGAGACGTCTTTCAATTGAGTGATTTTTTCTTTAATTTCGTTGTGGAATTGGTTGAAATTATGGTTGAAAACGGTTGAAATGGTATTGTCATTTATCACCTGGCAATCGCTTAGCACATTACAATCAAAATCAAAACATTTTCTGACCTCTTTTGAATATAATTAAAAACAATGAGATACATATTGCTTTGACAATAAATCAAGTGTAGATAACAATCTAAAACAATGAAATAGGTACGTAAAGTACTCTAACAAGAGTACCTACTTCAAGTATTTCAGATATTATGTTTTCATTTAAGCTTTGGTATCATTTTTGTCGATTCTTAATAAGATAAAGCGTTTAGGACCATACTCCGAAATATGACTAAGGACTAGACACCGTATAGGCAGAGAATATTTTTGCACCTGGTCTAATAGAGGTGTAGTAATTAATAGAGGTGAACCTACTTCGAGGGCAAACAATGTAAACATTTTCCTACATACAAACGAGCAAATAAAATTATATAAATTATTTATTTTTAAATGTCAGTATATATACCTTCCAAATATGGACAAGCCCTTTAGTTTGAGGGCAAACATGAAGTCATATTACAGTATGTATAACTGCAATCTAACGGAGAAAGTGAACGAATTTCGTATTACTTATATTTAATTACGATATTGTGAACCACGTCATCTTTGAACTTTAGACGCTCTTCTACATTTTGTATTTTTACCAAACTGTCAATTCCAATCAGACCATGTGTTCTTAAAAAAATGTTAAAAATGAAGTGTATAACTTTTGAAAGTACCTATTTCATTCAGCGATGAGGTCTTCTACACTCATCCTGAATTTAATAATAATAATGCAGAGAGGACAACGTATATGTTTATAACAAGAAGTAGCTTATAGCTGAAATAAGATGTTAAATTCTTAAATGTCATATCTTGCGTATACCTGTCATTACAGGACACTCGAAAAATATCATAAAAGTATTGGAGTTCTATTCTTTGCCACGTACTCCGCTGAACGTACTTTTAAATACATAGACATCCTAATTTGCATAGATTATGTTTATTACAAAACTAAATATAAGTGCATGGGTAGAATATTTGTATGAATAATATAACATTTTGTTTTATAACAGATGCTATAAAATATGAAAATAAAAATGATTTCACACAACAATATATTACAAATAATATAAAATAAGCCCATCAAATTATGCATAATAACATTCTTTTAAGTAGAACTTGAGTGGGCGGTGGACAGTGTAAGAATAAGGTTTCACATTTTCCCTTTCCATTAATCGATAATAATTTGAATTTACTATTTTAGGTGTGGAAAACTTATGAAAGTGTGAGTAAAATGTTATTATATTGGAAATATGATATATAGCTTGCATTATAATCATGACAAATTGAATAAAAATGTTTGTGTTACACTAATATTATGGAAATAATATGAATTTAAATATTAGGCAAACTCATGTATGGTAAATATAAAATATTAAATGTCAACTAATTTGACACATTCTTCTTATACGTAGGTTTTTATGAAATATTGATATTTATTTTTTAATATTATATTTACGTAAAAACGTTTAATGGTGCGTGTATAAGTAGTTTTTGGGACCAATACATTCCTTGAAAGTACATCAAAACGACCAAGCTTAATGAAACTACAGTTTTATTGAAATTCCAAGATTATTATTATTATAATTGATTATCGAATCATAAGATAGATAATATGTCTATATGATTACTCATTTGAAACTTATGCATTTCACAGTAAGATTTGCTTATACTAATAAACTGTTGACTTATTGATATAATATCTTTATGTAATAGCTCTTTGTGTTCATAAGATGAAAAAAATAAATTCTTAGTATGTGTGTCGCTATTTTTTTCTGTTTCAATGGGTGCATATATTTCTTATTGTTTTTATTCTTATTTTTTTTTACAATTTTATTTAGAAATTCTGGTGTTTATTGTTGTGTGTGGTTAGTGAGTGCAGTGGAGGGTGGATAAGTTAACTGATTCGTCTGGTGTAGGTACTAATAATTAGGATTTTAATTGATTGTTGTTGATGTTTTTACTTTGCATTCTGAACCATACTTAGGTATTTTATTTATTTTATTTTATTTTTATTTTATGTATACCTATGTAAATAAATATCAAACATAAGACTTATTTTGACATAAGAAATTATGGACGTGATACGACTCCCTTTCTCAAAGCACTAGCTTGTATCCTGAAGATGAAGAAAAAAGCAGTGGGATAGATTAATACGATGGATCTTCTGCATGAAGTGTAAGACACGACTTTATCATAACACATGTCATATGAATAAATGTATTCTTCTTTTCGCTTAATTTCACAGTAAAGCCCCCGTAATCGAGAGAATCATGAATATAAATGTATTCAGAGTGATCGAAAAGCTTATTTGAATTCAATATGATTTATCTTCCAGGATAATAATAAACACTAATAAAATAAATTAATTTTACTGCCATCTATATAAGAGAAATAGAATTATATTGAGAAAAGGGCCATCTATTGAAAATTATTGAAAGTTCAACTGTCCGCCATCTACTGGTAAATATCAAAAGCTTTATTGAATGACATCTATGTAAAAACTACAGAAGTATTTTTAGCATAGATGCAAACCAAAATGAAGAAAAGAAATACTTTACAAAATATATCACAGATGACACTACACAATACAAAGCTTTGGCGTATTTTGGATAGATGGTACTTTATGAAAATTGTTGTAAAATATAATAAAATTACTCTACCGCTAAAATAGAAAACTTACGATAATAATTTTTATTAATTGACGTAAATGAGCTTTTGTTTTGATTGGCTTTGTGAAATGTATTTTCTTAAACAAAAAATAATGAATTTTCTCGACAATGTGAACGGAAGCTTTTCTATGACATCTTGCAAATACTTACAATGAAGTCAAATAGAACTAAACCGTAAATATATGTAAATAGTGTTTTCATTTAAATATCTTACATACCTATGAAATTGGAATACGTAGATAGGTTATGTTTTAATTTGAAAAATAACTAAGTTTTGATCAGTTTTCATATTAAAAAAATCTTTCATTATATATGTTTTTTTGGCAACATAAAAATAAACTTTCTTAATTGAGAGTGGTTCCTACTTAGCAAACTGCAGTATGGTGTATACCTAAGTAATTAATATTCCGAATTGTTAAATAAATGAAATAGGAATTTATATTCTCCGGAGGAAATAGAATTGTTGAGTTAAGAGAAAGAGTTCAGTTGAGTTGATACATAATATTGTCAAAGAAGTATGTAAGATAGACACAAGAAACCTTACTCACAAACAAGAAATAATTGTATTTAGGTACATCCGTTTAATTTCGCTACTAACAGTGTTCCATCTTTAGGTTCGACTAAATGTTATTCTTGGTTAACAACTGTTTTGGTATACATATTCTGACCATAAAACAACAGCTGTCATTTTGAAAGCCTATAAAATTGCATTATGGAACATAATTTGTAAGTAATTACGAGTACATAAAAAAAACTCGATATATATGTACCGGTAGGTGTAGCACACAAAAAGATGATTTATGATAAAGACTATCATTTAACTGGAGATACGAAATATTTTTTGAGTAAGGTTTTCATTTAGACAGGGTTAACTTTAAACATGCATATAGTAAGCCGAGTCCAAAGTCAAGTGTTTTTTTTTTCTTTGCGAGTACAACTGTAGAGGTAGAAATGTAAGAAAGTACCTACATAGATGGTGAAGAAGAGCCGAAGTGAGTACATTGTACGTATAATGGCGTTTGCGGTTGATTCTACAAGAATCAAAGGGATATTGAGAGAGAACTGGTGGAGCGGTTCAACTATAAAGATAACGCTATGTAAACACAAGATAAAATGTAATGTGAACTTTAGATAAATATTCGGTTCGTAAGAACTTGTGGAAGTTTGATAGTTATGTAAAGAAATTAGCTAAAATAGAAACAAAAGTTATGGATAACGAATTGAGTCTTTTCTTCTTTATTATATCATGATTCATTGAAAAATGTAGAGGCTAGTGAACACAATACACTATTTTGGGACCGGGAAAGAGGGTGACTAATATTTATTTGAACATTGAATTTTATTAATTAAGTACTCCAGTATTACATTCTATTCTTTTCTATAAGGCCATTTCCTATCACGCATAAGGCCAGTATTCTAAAAACATTGCGAATAAGACATTTAACATATACCTATTATTCAATTCAGCGATGAGGTATACCACCTATTCCAAAAAAACAAAATCACGGAAAGGACAGCTTGTATATTTTTAATAAAGCGTAGTTAGTTTGCTGACTACCCTCACTTGTAGGAGATGCCGCGATGGTTTAGATAGAGAGAGATATACAAGAAATATTATATGCTGAACTTTATATACATTCAGTAAAACAATAGAAATATACAATATACATTAAGCATATATGTATGCAAGATGGCAAACCATATGCAAGACGGTTCACTAATAGTTTTATTTTATCAACCGGTTCATAAGAACCGACACGTCCCTAAAGAATAATGGGTCGTCTTCGGGATAAAGCAAAACGACAACAAATATGTGTTGAGTTCTCCACTTCTTTAGTAGTATTCTGTGAAAGCCAGAGAGGGAGTATGTCGATGGCATAGCGCACAGAAGTGGTAAGTACAGTTTTCATAGTTTTGAGATAATCAATGTCGAAAGTTTGAGATGCCATACAATCTAGTACTAACCACACATAGTTTTTGTTAAATATCTCGTGAATGACACAGAGTTACGCAATAATATTCCTAAGGAACATACTTCAGATGATATAGATTCGCATGCGTATAATAACTCATTTTCGGTAAAAACTGCACTTACCACATCTGTGCGCTACACCATCGATGTATAGAACCCTCGAAGGAAATGCAACAAGGACCATAGAGATAGATTTATACTAGATAGATACTTAGAATTGCAGCATACAAGAAAAGATAGGCAGGCAGATTACTACAGTAGTTTGCCACATTATTAGACTCACGTCTTTTCCAAGAGTAACTTAAAGCTTCTGACAGCCAGGATTTTTTGCGAGCTATAAAATATCTGAAACTGCCTTTTGTTGTTTATATAGGAGTGGTGAAATGTGTAAGAGAAAAATCAACGCTATCTGCATTTATATTGTGACTCAAGAAAGTAGCTACGTTACAAAGACTGTTAGTAATTTTAATTAAAATTATTTTGGAACAATGATATTGATTCACAAAATTATTCTGCTTTTTCAAAGAAAATCATCATCATTATCATTCGTCTTTCAACGCTTTTCATGGAAGCCACGGACAGAAACCAGCATTCTCAATAATTCAGAATGTATTTGCGGTAATTGATTGATCTCTTCCCATGACATTCCTAGCGTTCTGATGTCGTTGTCATAGAATGGTGTATTGTGAAAGAGGGACATTCGTAAATTCTAGTGGACTGACAACTATTATTATAAATTTTTAGAACGTGAGTCCAATAATTTGATCAGTCATTTGGTGCTACGTTACTACATAGAGATATACAAACATATTATGGATGGATGCTACAGAATAATAAAACGTGGATACACTTGAGATTTCTCTCACAAGTTCTATGTACAATAGTCGAGATAATAAAAAATCTATTTCGCATCGACACACTTTAAAAATAACTCTGAATCAGGATATCGTTTCTAGAAGTTTTCGAGTGTAATGTAAAAGGCAGGTGTTCCTTAAACATCATGGGTAAGACATATAATATTTAATATCTCATACGACCTATCCTGGATGACTTAATTTTTTATTGACACGAAGGCGGCAGCTTGCATATTTATTTCATGTAGTTAATCTGCTACCCTAGGGACATGATGGTATGAATAAACGAATAGATTGAATATTTTTGACATAAAAAATAAATCTTAAGTATCATCGCGTAATACATGATTCATACTTTATTTTGGGACTAGCTCGATCTGTGTGAATTGTCTATGCATGTTATGTTATGTTATACATGAAGTTGTATTAATACATATGTCTGCGTTATAAATCATTGAAATGAAATAAATAAATATATTCATTTAACGGCTTTTACAATACACTGTCTTTATGGCATCGATACAAGAAAGTTTACGTAAGAAGGGGTGAGGTATTGGCGCAGAGGCTTGTTTCGGCGCTATGCTCCCTAGAGTAGAGTTGAAGGGCGAAAATCAGACAATATAAAGGTAGAAGTGAAATGAAAATAAAAAACAAGTTAAACTATTTAAAATAAAAATGTCTACTTAGTATAAAAAATAAAGAAAAAATATAAAAAATAATTTAACTTTAACATTGAGGTGTTTTACTTTAATCATTTCCTTCTTTTGATTAAACAAAAAAAACAGCTTTTGAAAATTTGGAATAAATATTGTGTAGCTAATCAAAAGCACACGAAATATTTCTCATGAACTTCATATTATTATTATTTGCCTTGATTTGGCGACATTAGGGATGATAAAGTAATTTTTCACCGAATCATCAATTATTATAACTATTTAAGTTGTAAATTCAGTGTACTGACAATTTAATTTCCCCTTAAAAATGGTATGCGTAATATAAAAAAAAATGTTGTGTACAATTCATAAGTAAGTTCCCGGTAAATAATAGAACACCCGAAATTTGATATATTTTCAAGAGTCCTGTAAATTGCCCATATTTTGGGATATGCCGTGATAGAATATAATTACAATTACTGCAATGATTCGCAATTACGAACTAATTAATAATATTAATTGTTCTTCGGAATTTACGAGTTTGCACGTACACGCGTCTGTTAACCTGCAAATATCGAAAATCAAGTGATTCATAATCTCCGCAAAAAGTTTTGAACCCATTTCATAAACAATTTAGTTACTCAAAAATAGATTAAGAAATGAACCTTCCAAAAGTTAGGAGGCTTATTTTTATAAAAGGTGATAGTCGTCATATTATGTATAAAAACATAAATATTCGATGCAAATATCTGTGATTTCCTTCTGTATTTTGTGTAAGCAAAGCACGCTACAAGATATAAACGTTCTCCCCAGCAATCATTAAAGCTTAAACAGCACATGAGCATGCAATGATTGGTTGGAAGAGATAAAAACAGCGATAAATAAATAAAATAATATCGTTATTTATTATTATATTACTTGTGAACTTACATAACTAATAAATAAATTGAGTTATTAAGTACTTCTTGTTGAAGTTTATTTGATAATTCCGTAAAACCCAAGTTTATTATTTATTTCATAAATATTTGTGTCCATTCGTATATTCGTATGTCCTTAATATACACCGTAGGTAATATTAGACATGATACAGAAAAATTAATACACTCCATTCAAGTTTTCATTTGTCGGGCAGATTTTACGCTAAAATATTAAATATACTTGAATATTGACAGGATGTCGTGGGTAGAGGTGCAATTGATGCAGAGATGCTCTGAATGGAGGAGGCTGATTTCTGCCCTGTGCTCTAGAGAGGGGCGTTGAAGGGCGAGATGATAATGATGATATTGACAAAGATATTAGTGATATCAAACTTGTAAGAGAATTGAATATATTATTATATTGTTTTGGGAGTGGTGACAGATCATGATAGATCACAGAAAGAACAAGTGTTAATTTATCCACTGATGTTTATTGGATGTGGATGGCCTTTGAAAAAAAGAATAGTTGTTTATTTCCTAAGTGAAGTTGAGTAAAACAGTACTAGTATTGAATAAATCAATTTAAATTTTTAAGTGAAATGCACATAATGATATTAGATATTTATCTTGTGGAGTACTCGAAATAGAATAGGAATTTTAAGGAAGGAATCTTGTCCCGGAACAGAATTCCATTTCATTCCATACCTACATTTCTAAAAGTATCCGAGTGTTCCCTGAAACGCAGGTATTCATAAAACATTGCGTGTAAGAGATTAGACATGTTCATTTCGGCGATGAGATATGCTATCTATCCCGAATGGCTTATTTTTAGGCACAGAAAGGAAGACTTGTATGTTGATTGTACACAGACTTACAGTTAGTCAGTCAGAATTCCATTTTTCAAGTCCCTACGTTGTATAATACTGTATACGTCAACAACCATATTAGGTCCAAATATTTAATCATAATAAAAATATAAATGAGGGGTTCGCATGCAAAGGCACATTGATCCTAGAACATGGAAATTAAGAAAACAGAACATTTCTATTTCTTGCTGTTTTTGATATTAAATCAGTGTTTTTATAATTAATTTATTTGAGGATGGAGGAGACTGATTTTCAGTCTATCGAATGACACACAGTGTAGCAAATGGAAGAGCGAACATTTCTGTATTCGTAGTTAAATATTTGTAAAAAATGGATTGACATGACTTTGCATGTGAACCCCTCAATTCTGTATTTATAGTTCTGTCAAATGCTAAGTTCCTTTCGTGTTGAAAAATAATATTTGATAATGTTACGATAAAAAATCTGGAGCGAGTTCATACTTCATCACCATTAACTCAAATAAATGTGTTTAACTAAAAAATTTCATATTATTATTATATTCGACATTATAATATTGTTGTAAATCCGTATCTCTAGAGATATGTCCTGAGTAAACACCGTAATAAGTAAAGACATAGGTGAAATAATACCCTCTGTACGCGGTCTCACCCTGCGAGTATGTTTCATGCTAAAAATACTATAAATTATTATTATATCTTATGTATTGACAGACATACAAGTGTTATCAGGTTTGTATGGGAAAAGAATACAAAAATAATAAAAAAAAATTTCATTCGCCAAAATTTTACATAAACATACAACATGTAGATTAAAAATTTAGGCCAAAAGGCGGACTTGTTACTAAGCAACGTCTTCCAGCCAACCCGAAATACATATCAAGATGGAGATAAAAAAATAATTATGTTATTACTTTGATTTGAGTTCGTCGGTAGCCTGGAGGTAGAGTCTCGGCTTTCAGAACAAGAGGTCCGTGGTTCGATCCCAGGTGCCGGCAAACTCCCCTTTCACGGCACAAGCTTTTAGCTTAGTGTGAAAGGTGTATAAGGTTGTATTTGGGTTTATAACAAAACCCAGATATATCTTTTAAAAAAAAAAGATTTATAATGTTAAAATTATTATATTTTCTTTTAATAAAAACTCGACTGCTATGCAAGAGTTCACATATATTTTACAACACATCATGGTAGAACATGCTTAGAATAATAAAAAATAATTGAAGCATGGTGTTGCTAGTTTTAAATAATTTCCTCAATTCTTGCCAGTTTTGAACGATATATTTACCTAAATGATATCTGTAAGTGTTAATTTAGTAATTTGACGTTTATTTCCTGACCAAAGTAAGGTAGAATTACACTAGTAAAATATTAATAAAAATGGTTAGTTATAACTATATATGTATGTACGTAGTGTGTTTTTCTGAATTTTTATAGATTCTCATGTTTTTTTTTTCTATTAATATAATACAAAAATATTGACCTATTTAGCTTAAAGATGAAACTTAATGATTTTCCTATTATTCTCATAAAGATTCTACATAAAATAAAAACAAATAAAACGTTTCCGAGTTGCTTACAGCTTCCGGCGTAGCTTTCAGGAGTGAGATAATATCTTTCAGGAGAAAAACAATGTTATATATCACTATTTACATTAAAAAAAAAAACAGTTTAGTAATTCGTTTAATTTTGTAGCATAATTTTGTCGGTAAGAAGATTTTGTGAGATTTCGTTTTAACAGTACGGATAAGTAAGAGTTCTCTGACCCCTATAATTATCTGAGAGAATGGTAATTTTCAACATATTTGTTCGTTCAAACTATCGATTAATGGTTTTCGGTGGAAATTTATGGCAATAATAAGTAAAATATTTGAAATGGTTGGCAACCTGATTGAGGTTTCGCATTCATTTCGAGTCGCAGTTACAATCTTTGGAAGCTGTGAGAGGGCAGAAGGTCGGTGGGGCACCCCAGAAGAAGCTGGCAAAGGCTAGAACTATCAAGTCAAACACGAGTAGTAAAAAAAATGATTTGGAGTAGTCTCTGGAGAAATTATCTAGTCGCAGGAGAAATAGATGTTAATATACATGAAATATGTTTTATGTGTTTTAATGTATAAAACATCCTTTTCAAAGTGGTTCTGATATAAAAATTTGAGCATTAGAACGTCATGGAAAGAAGTGACTCAATCGGCGCAGGGACACTCTCAATGGGGAAGGCTGGTTTCTGTGTTCCAGAAAAGAGGGTTCAAAGACTAAAAGTATATAATAAACAAATTTTGTACAACTATACTATACCATCACGCCATATCCCATAAGTTGGGCAGCCCGCAGATCAAACGCATATAATAAAAATATAAGGTGGCATACCTGATCGCTGAATCCAAGTTGTTAATTATGTCTTATACATGATGTTTTACGAAGATCTGCCTTTTACAAGACACTCTAGACTAATACTTTACCGTGGAATTCTGAAATATTTACATTGACTTGAATATCATTCAATTTTTCAAGACACACTATGAATTTCATCTTTTTCTACAAAGCAACTTCGCAAGTAAAATAAATGATGCGCAGGTTTCAAACAAATCGTAAAGATTCAATCACAAAGGCAGCGTTTACTTGTTTGATAAACAAAAGAATCTCGCACCGAGGGATAATAACAAGAGGTGATAATAATACATAATATAAAAATAACAACTGAATGCTACGGGTGATACTAACGTTATAAAATAACGTACCAAGATTAAAACGAAACGATGTACATAAGTAGGTAAGTACGAATTGTATTTTACAAAAATATTAGATATGCACGAAGATAAAAGAACACCCTGTAGAGAGAATGTTAGGGTGATATAAAAAAAGATGGGCTAAACAAAAGAAAGATGTGCTAGAGTTTAAAAATATGAGATGAAAAGTAAACTGTATGAAGTAACAAGAAATCGAGATGTGCTATGCAAATATTAAAATGTGCTTTGTGATTTATATAAAACATAAAATATAAATAAAGAATTATTTGACATACTAAATCTATTGATTTGGTCCATCAGCAAGAGAGAAAGCGGACGGTTGGCGGTCTTTGAGATGTGGTGCTACGGACGCATGCTGAAGATCCATTGGTCGGAACATGTCAAAATGAAGAGATATTAATTAGGGCAGGAGAAAGTAGGCAGCTCCTTAAAATAACCTAACTGAATTGGCAACAACATCAAATACCCAAGCCTACTCATCGCCATCGCGAAGGGCAAGACCGAAGGCAGAAATGGTAGAAGCCGACCAAGAGACACCTATATAGACCGAGTGAAGAACGACATGAACTGTAGCACATAGTAGAATTAAAGAGACTAGCAGAAAATAGGGAGGACTCTTTGCAAATCAATCAATGGATTGTAACTCAACATATAGATTAGATTTTACAAATCTATAGATTTTTTAGACTTGTCAATTTAATTTTAGTTCCAAATACCATATTTATTTAGTTTTGCAAAATGTTGTTTTATATAACCGATGATCTTCGTTTTTTATCATCCGCTTACTAACTTAAATAGTTTTTACTGTAAATTAGGTGTGTTAATACATTTTTTTCAGGAGTATGCATAGCCTGTTAACTTTAATGTGACGAAATTGGAAATTGTATAAGTTAAACACGGATATGCTATGTAATACTGGTACATAAATAAAATAAAATATATCTATATGGGTTAAAAACTAGAAAACATTCTTACACAATATAATAAAATATTTGAATTACTACATTCCAACCAAAAGGAGGACTTGTTGCTAAGCAACGCTTCGAGTCAACATTAACGCATTTGCGATAAACTCGCCCTCTGTAGTTATATTGATTGTATTTATAATAATATGAATGTATTTTTATGTGAAATTCCTTGTTATCAATATACAATAAAGAATAAATAAATTAATATTTTTATGGTATTATTGGCAAAGATGTTTTTTTCTTTAAAACATCCTAGCACATCTTCAGTGTGGTGTATTCTTTTCCAATCAGTGTTGTTCAGAAGTTGTTGCATGCACAATGTACAGGGTGTTAGTTGCTGCTAATACTACACTTCTTCTGCTACTATTAATAACATCACCAATGCTACATGCTGTATATAAGTACATACTGAATATTGTATGCAGAATCATAAACATGGTATACAAATATTTGTCACTGCTAAAAATCTTAATCACTGTGCTTTTAAATACTTGTGTTTTTTTAATAAGTACTTAAATGGTAAGTATATTTTAGAGAATACTTTACAGTATCCTTACTTATGGAGAAAATTAAGTGGCATATTACATAGAACATTCAAAACATAATATTTTTATTAATCTTATAACTTACGAGTTCGTGATCCATGGTTCCAATTTCGAAAGACCGGATGATTTGATTTATAATGAAAATATGTCAAAATAGTTAGAAACAATATTTATTATTATATTCCGGACTCTGATAAAACATAGTTTGTTGAAACAAACACCTTATATCTAATTTTAAATGTAGGTAAAAAAAAACAGTCAAAAATATGAACGATAATGTAATTTGGGTGTGGAGGTCCCATCAGAAAATTACTATTTGATTATAATGTAACGTACATACACGAAGTTATCGTAGCAGCATAGGATAATTGTTCCGTAAAATCCTATTGAAGTTTTCGAGTGGCCTGTAATAGGCAGGTATGTATAAAACATCACAAGTAGAGGGTTATTTTTCGGATTATTTTCGTTCCCGGGAAATTAAAAAAAATATTAAATTTCAAAGTGGTTCTGATATAAAAATTTGAGCATTAAGAACGTCATGGAAAGAAGTGACTCAATCGGCGCAGGGACACTCTCAATGGGGAAGGCTGGTTTCTGTGTTCCAGAAAAGAGGGTTCAAAGACGAAAAGTATATAATAAACAAATTTTGAACAACTATACTATACCATCACGCCATATCCCATAAGTTGGGCAGCCCGCAGATCAAACGCATATAATAAAAATATAAGGTGGCATACCTGATCGCTGAATCCAAGTTGTTAATAATTATGTCTTATACGTGATGTTTTACGAAGATCTGCCTTTAATAAGTAATTTTAAATGTAGGTAAAAAAAAACAGTCAAAAATATGAACGATAATGTAATTTGGGTGTGGAGGTCCCATCAGAAAATTACTATTTGATTATAATGTAACGTACATACACGAAGTTATCGTAGCAGCATAGGATAATTGTTCCGTAAAATCCTATTGAAGTTTTCGAGTGGCCTGTAATAGGCAGGTATGTATAAAACATCACAAGTAGAGGGTTATTTTTCCCGGATTATTTTCGTTCCCGGGAAACGGGAAATTAAAAAAAATATTAAATTTGAGATAGAAATTGTAAAAGTTAAATAAATGTTGTTTTTGAACGATACTTCCTCAGTACGTATGACCGAATTCTCTGAAAAAGCCATAAAAATAACTTTTATCTATAGTGTCCGAATATTAAGTTATGGTGGTATTTGTATCTACGTTTGTTTGTTTACATTATTAGTATTTCGACTGTTTCAAAGAAAAACATTTTTTTCTTTCTCATATTGTTTTTATATTAATTAAGAATTAAAAACATATCATAGGAATAAAAAAAAGCAAATTGGTAAATTTATGGATTCCTTTTAAACTTGTATGCCTTTGTGTCTGAATATCAAATTGAGTAACTGTACCATCAGGCCGAAAGAATCACATGTCAGCAATTTATAATTTTTCCACTTAAAATAAATAATAAATTTATTTTTGTTAGGCGATGTTTTTTTTATGTCTTATTTTATTCTAATAATTTTGTTTTATAAAGTGATGAATGCTGATTTGATAAATGCGTTATAATATGTTGATTATGAAATTTTATATTTATTACGATTATTAGAACGACACGTTAATAAATTACGATTCTAAAGTTAACTAAACAAAGATTTCGGTATCGGTAGGCAATCTGCATGACTCATAATTTGTGTTTTTTCCCGGGAAATGTTTGGCTTTTTTCCCGGGAAACGGGAAATAAAAAACAAAGAGATAATGGGAATAACCCTCTAATCACAAGTAAAACATTGAACCGGATCAATTCAGCGATGAGGGATGTCACACATCCTGAATGTTTAAGCTTTTATTGCCACGGAGAGAAAGGTTTGTGTTTGTTTAATACGTACAGTTAGTTATTCCGTAGGCAACCATACTTGTGGGAAATGCCGTGACAGTATGAATGGATGCAAACGAATAAACTAAGCCAATGCATTGGTATAATAATTTTTTTAATATATAGCATGATAATTATTTGTATTTATAATCTGTTTATATGTATGTTTTTTTAAGGCACAATAAAGTTTATTATTATTATTATTATTATTATATCAAAATGCTACTGTTCTTTCTATATTTCTCTTGAAGAATATATCATTATAATAAAAGTGCATATTAAACAATTTATATTTTCAGCGCTACTATGAGAGTTTAGCTATTAGTTTTTGCGCTTGTTTAGCTTAGATTTTCAGCTTGCATTTTATTATTAGTAATACCTACCTTTAACTGTTTTGTTTGCTTCAAGTGCTTCGTAAAACGTGGTTAATGACTCAAATATAGATCGAGAATAATTTGCTGCAAGGTAAATTGAATAAATAATAATACTTAATCTTAATTAATATTTCTTCAATTAATTGATAAGCATGAAAGGTACATTATTTTTAAGTTAAAGAGTTCACCATTTTAGTTTTTTTGTTTTGGGAGATATTATTTTCATTCTTTTATAGGAGACAAAAAACAATAAAAATAAAAAAAAAAAAACTTATTTTATGGAACCGGACGTTAGCGGTTAAGAAAACTGTAAAATATACTGTATGTATACAGTGGGGTAGGCAAAGATGCTGGAAGGCCATAATTATCTATCCTTACATACTTACTTCACTTCCTCCATATTTATGAATTGTAGATGTTAATTGCCTTACACGTGAAGCTTTACGAAGACCTGTTTTTTACAGGACACCCGGAAACTTATACAAATGAGTGGAAAACTTTTCAATACCGAGGGCTCCACAAGTAGGTACAACAATCGAGAAATTTGATAAATGATTGTGAAATTATTTCAATTTCAAACAATAACAATAATATGAACGGTGTGTGAAGCAATGTGTTAACCTACAAAATTACAAATATTTTTTATTAAGAACATAATTCGAATCCGAAAATGATGTTTTTGCTTGTAAAAACTGTTATAGCAGTATTAACAAATCTACTGGATACATATTCTCCGTGTGTTCACTCAATATGAGTCTTTATAAAATGTGATTCGTGTGATTCCCTTGTGTTATTTATGGGGGATGTTTCGTAATATTGCGTGATTCCTTTGTGTTATATGTGTAGACTGTTTCAGCATATTATTGTGATCCCTTGCTGCCGCGGATTCTGATCGCATAGTCATTGCATTCTTGCTTGTTTGTCTGTCTGGTCAATATTATGTAAGTTTTTTTTTATTTAATCCTATGAAAAAACAAATTTTAAATGTTTATTGAATTGACGGTGGGTCTTCTTCAATGTTTGTTGAATAGAAAAAGAAGAACTACATAACCGGTACCTATTTTACATTTTTGTGTTTCAACAACTTTGAAACGGTATGTATAATGGTGCTATTTTACTCAATCTATCTCTTTCTCTTTTCTCTTCATACCTCACAAGAGACACTGAGAAGAAGTTAGAAAGAATAGAATATATAATCATCTCAGGTTGATGTTGATGTTGGTTAACATACTGTTGTTTATCAACATTCATACAGTATAAATGTTTCCATACTTCACGGAACTAGGTACAGTAAAACACTGATTAATTGAATTTAGACAAGCCGTGACAAAATTTCGACAATTATAATTGATTATGGTCTGGTCTTCATCTATACTATGTACTGTACCATTGTACACTGTCACTAAGGGAGATCTAGGATCCTAACTATCTACCTACACATAAACAAACTCGTTTTTATTATGGTATACTAGCATTGTTTACTCGAGGTCCAAATTAATTTTTGACATTTGGTAAAAATCACGTATTAGATACCCTCTATAATTCCCCCCCCCCATACTCTCCAATTACCCGCCTTTTTACCAATGCACCCTTACCTGCTCTCAATAATATGCTACACACACCTCCATAGATCACAGACACACTTTACTTATTAGCTTATAATATTTGTAAACATCTGTAAATTTTTCTTCCTTGTATTTAGTTTCTAATAAAAACTTACTGATGATGGGTGTCTACCCAAAAGGCCTCTGAGTCAAATATCGATGGCTTAGAGCACATATGTTTTAAGTGCAGTTTTCATAGTTTTGAGATAATCGAAGTTGAAAGTTTGAGATGCCATACTATTTAGTAGGTACTTACCACATATAGTTTTTGTTAAATATCTCGTCAATGACACAGATTTACGCAATAATATTACTACGGAACATACTTCAGATGATATAGATTCGCATGCGTAGATATAATAACTCATTTTCAGGAAAAACTGCACTTACAGCATCTGCGCTCTAAGCCATCGATATTATCTATACTGAAAGTATAACAGTGTTTTATTTTATCAAAATCTATTTTAATTCTACAGCACCTAAATTAAGTTTAAAAAGCACAAATACAAACATACTTTATAAATTATGTGAGTTTATATTATTTAATTAGATACAGAAATAGGGATTCACCACTAGGGACCTTAAAACTCAAACTTTTCAAACTTTTGCAAACTCTTTGCTTTGACTGAATGGTGCCGAAGCTTAAAATTCACTAGGTAATATTGTATAATAATAATATATAGTAGTTATTTATTTAGTAAAGTTTATTATTTTTATAATTAAGTTGCGAAATAATATTATTATTCATAAAACAAAGTGATTTATTTATTCAAATTGTTCATTATGTTGGTTACAACATCAATCATTACTAGAGGGCGAGTTTATCGCTAGATTGCGATATCTTGCAAACCAACCCTGTTCAAAATCGTAAAATAATGGTTATTTTTAATCATAGTCGTACGTTTCATAACACATTGCTTTATTTTTTTTTTAATTTTTTAATTTTCTTCTCTCAACGTTTTTCTTCGGAGTTCCTGGCAAAGAATACAACTCTTTTTTGTAAGTTTTCGAGTGTTCAGCAAAATGCACGCATTCCGTGATAATGTGAATATGAATGGATGAAATCTTTCAACGTTTCTTTCGGGTGTGAAGGACAAAAACAAGTAGGTACACACTCTACATACTCGTACAAAGCGATTCCGCGCTATTCGAGATACCTTTTCTAATGCCATTTCTATAAAGAACTAATGTCGTCAACATAAGACTGGTGTATGGGGTCGTCAGAGCTCTTTCAGAGCAACTATAACTCAGTCAGTCTATAGTCCCATTTCCTAAAACAGAAAAAGTTTACACGCATGAATTTTCAATAAAATACTACCTTCTATCGTGCTATAGAAACGGTGTACTGCGAAAGAGAATAATCAGGCCATTTAGGTAATTTTCGTCGAAAAAAGAGCAAGCATAAATATTTTTGAATTTTGACGTTTTAAAAAATTGAGTCACCTTTATTAAATGTATTTCATAGATAATGCAAAAAAAAATTGCTTTATGTTATTCAAATTTTGTACGAAATAGCCCTGGATTTTACAAAATAATAACACCCATTTAAAGAGACTAATAGTTAATTGCCATAATTGATTCTGGACGCTTCGTTCGTGCTAATGTTTATAAACTGAGTAGCATACTAAACTCATTGACATTGTTGACTTCAAACGACAGAAGTTATTTTATCAATTAATTAATATCAACTTTAACCGAAAGTGACTTTGTCGCTTTATTTATATACTTTTTATTCCATCTATTCTATACTAATATTATATCTATCTATACCATCACGGCATCTCCCACAAGTATGGTAATCATAAGACCAAGTGTATGTGATTCAGACGTAAGTTATACACTGGGTGCCAATAAAAAATTAAACATTCGGGATGGGTGACATACCTCATCGCTGAATTGAAGATAATATTTTTAGAACATTGGTCTTTTACAGGACATTCGAAAACTTATTAAAAATGGGATAATCAATAAAATTCAATCTTCAAATAAATATTCAAATAAAGATGATGCATGTATTAATTCTTGACATTCCTGCGTGTTCTTGCCATGTGTTCCAGCCTTTTCCATGATATTCGCAAACTTATAAAAAACTGTGGGAGTCTAATCATTTTCCAAGGACTCCACGAAACATACATAATTGTGAATAACCCACCTAGAACCTAATGGTAAAGCATTATGAGTTAATCTTAAATTCAGTGATGAGGTGTGACGCCCATCTTGAGAGTCCTATTTTTTGTTGTCATTGAGAGGGCGAGTTGCATATTCATTACATGCAATTAGTCAGATGACTACCGTACTTGTGGGAGTTTTTGGAATGGTAGAGGTACATTTGATCATAAATCGAATCCAGGAGTGTTCAGGAATTCCCGATGCTGAATTGTAGTGAACCTAGTATTTAAGTAGACTATTAAAATACGAAATATTTTTTGAATTTCAAAACTTTAGTTTGATTTCTAGGATATAAGCAAAAAGAACATTAAAAATAAACACTGGATGCCCTTTTTTTAATGTAATCTTTGAGAAAATACGCATCTACAACATCTAATAAAACTTTAAATAGCTGAACGAAGTTTGAACAATTTTCAAAGAACTTGATACAAAGCTCTCAAGAACAAATAAATATACCTACTTAAGAATATAAAACTAATAGAACAACATTGATAATCAAAGTTTCTAATCCAAAAACCCTCTGATGATGGGTGTCTACTGATTCTAGTGCTGTTCATAGTGAAAGTAAGAATAAATTGTTTTTATTTTTAGTTGAAAATCCTGATATTTCATTAAAACCTTCTCAAATATCATTTATTTTAAGGTTTTATTTTTCAAAAATATGTTGTGCTGGATTATTTTCACAAAATTTTTTGAAGAGGTTTAGTTTTTTTTATAACAGCATAAAATATTCACAAATTTAATTTTTCCGAAATATATCAGAGGCATCATTTAAAACTTTGAACAATATTCGACGACTTCAATCGCGATTAGTTCGCGATTTAGTTACGGCTAAATATTTTACTTTTTGGATGTGATGTTTTTTGCTTTCTTTAATACCTATAGTACCATTCATACGGCTCAGGTTAGGCTATTATCTGTGAATATTCAGTGATTTCTACTACTATTATGTATATTTTCGTCGCATATCATTGCTCTAATATTTTTTGAAATACAAATGATGTCGATTTGAATGAGCGTTGTTTTCTTTGACAAGAAAAGATATTTTATTATTTGTTGATATGAATATTTTTTTATACACTTTCTACTTATGTGAATACATCATCAGAATAAGGACAAAGAGGAATACAATGCTACATATGTTAAAAACTACACCTACGTCAATTTGGCCAAAATTTTACAAAGTTTAGTTTTTCTTTGACATGGAGGTAACATATGACTTAAACATTATTTATATGCCGGAAAATAATGGTTTTTGATGCGAACATCAATGATGCATGACGATCGTGCTGCTGATCGCCAGGCAGGGAATCGCCTTTAAAATATTATTTTACTAGAATATTATTTTCGCATTATTTAATTTTTGGTATGTCATATCTTTAAGTCCATTACTGCGAATTTCCTTTGTGTCAAATAGTAAATAATATGATACTCAACTGTCATGTAGAATCTCTTGTGTCAAGTTTACTATTATTCAATTGAATTTTCGCAGAGACTAACGAGATTTATTTCGCAGAAGTCATATTTTTGTCAACGATGTAACCTCGAATTAAATAGAGGAAAGACAAAAACCTTTTTTTATTCATAATCGAATTTGGTACCAGTACATGGGTTTTTGGTAAGCACAAATATTCACCCTTGAGAAACAGTCTATTATTTAGCTATTTTATTTTTCACTGTACACTCGTCACATTATTTCAAATGAATAGGTACAAAATTTAAAAAAAAAAACATAAGTAAAGTAGGTATACAATTCATGCACAGAAGGCGAGTTTATCGCCAGAGACGCGATGTTCGATTTTAACTAACCCGTCTATCTATTTATATTTCTAGATCATCATGGAATATCCCACAAGTGGCATAACCAGCTATCGCACGTAATCAACATGCAAGTTCTCTCCGGACAAATAAAAATTAAGTCAGATGGATGTATTGCTGAATTAATGTCTCACATAATACCTATCTTTTACAGAACACTCGAACACTAACAGAATAAGGAGAAGGCTTATTCTTTCCCAAGGACTCCACAATATTGATCCAATAATTATTTTTTTATATTAATGACGTGGTCAGATGTACGAAATCACTACATAGTGATAATTTCCAAGATACTGCATATATGTAATTTCAATATTTTTATAATATATATTGTGTTGTAATATCTGTTATAAATGAATGATGATGTGCAGAAAAAAAAAATAAATAAATAAGTAGTTTTGCTCATCATTTCAACTTTTTTTTGACAGAAATTGGCTTGATGGTATAGATAGGGAGGTAAATATTATATAAAGTTAATATACAAGATTACATATTTATAAGGAATCTATGTCTATCACAACAAATTCACAAATAATAACAAATTACGTATAAATTAAAATATATTTCTCATCTATCATCGTTTTGTAGCTCTGAGGGATTTAGAGGCAAAGTAAGAATAAATTTAATAAATATTTGTATTCGTTCGTATGATCTTGTATGTATGTACTTTGTGAAAATTGTAATTAGATAAGATAGGGAAAAAATAATACCCTCCATACAAGGTTTTATCCTATCTAAAAATATTATTAATATCTTATTAATTGACAGATTTTTATAATATTTTTAGAGATATTCATGTCATCAGATTTGTATGAGAATTGTATACTCGTATATTGTTATGCATGTCAAGCCAAACAAAAACAAACAAATAAAATAAAACTGTAAAAAATATTTGAATCATGGTGTTGCCAGTTTAAAAAAAAACTTTCTTTTTTTATTTCTTCGGGAAATATTTATGTTATCTTCGAGTGCTAACATGTCAATTTGATGTTTGTTTCCTGAACGAAGCCGGACATAACTATACTAGTAATATTAAAACATTGAATACGGGTATTATCAATCGTATAGATCTCCGAGGATCAATTCTAGATCATTGATCGATCGGATTATATAGATCTATGAGAACTAGCATTGTAATAATTGAAAGGTATTATATAATATGTACAAAATAACGAATACTGACAAACTGGTCTTCAAACTGAATATAAAACGTGTGAATAGTAACGGATAGCGATGAAAAAGAACATATAGTTTCAATTGTGATTAGTAAATTAAAAGTAAGCACGTACGTAAAAAAAATAACTAATTTATTGCTTAACATTATGGTTAGCCACTTCTCACAAGAAAAGGGAATATAAAATGTATTTGGATAATTATAGTTTTTTAAAACACGCATTCTTATACGTATCCAAAAAATAAGTGATATAGGGAAATTTTATTTTTTTATACGTTGGGTAAGAGGAACTGACGTGCGTGCATGAGAAATTGTATGAATGTGAAGGAAGCGAAGGAAGTGTATAAAGATATATTTATTTGGCATTCCGCTTCCCTCAGCCAACTCCACTTGTGCACGGCGTGTGGGTAAAGTATAGTAAAGTAAATTTAAAAAAAGGTTTCCAATGTAATATATCTATGCAGGATACTACCAATTTTATTTTTATTTTATTTTTTTATTTATTACCAATAAGTGTTACAATAATTGCACAAGAATAAGTCAAATAAAAAAAATCTTAATATGTGTATAACTTAAGCATTTATCCGGCAGGTACGGATACTCTGTGAATTATTTGTCACTGTGAAATACAAGTATGTAGCAAAGGTAACGGTGACATGACATTTTCAGTCTTTCCTGATAAAGATTGGTGTGTGTGTGTCTGTGTGTAGATGCGGCTGTCAGACACAATACACAAGACGAAGATTGATGCGATGTATGTAGCTACTGTAAGGACCTCTATAGTCCTTTCATAAAATCAATAGATTGATTGAAAAAGGCTACATCTAAATTTACAGAAATTTAAATAAGAAGGATAGTTAAGACATCAAGTGCACTATTCTTTCTTTCACAAGGATTTCGACGGCTTAAACGCCTCTCTTTCACAATACAATTGAAGCAAAGACTTGTCCTGTAAAATGGAGGTATTTGTAAGATGTGACATTTCAAAACTTCAATTCAGTGATGAGAAATGCCGCGTATACTGATTGTCTTACTTTTAATTGGCACAAGGAGGATAACTAGCATGTTTATTACATAAAGTAAGTCTACCGGCTATCTAACTTGAAGGAGATGCCGTAATGGTATAGATAGGTGGTTAGATAGATCTTCTAAATTTGTAAAGAAAACTGCTTAAAGGAATAAAAATCATATGGCTCCTTTTGTCACTACAGAACCAATTTGTATAATCATAAATTTTAGCTCATACATTACACAAGAGAATGCTTCCATCTTCGATACACCAAGTTATACTTGAAATTTTACAGCGTGGAAAAAATATTTAAAAAGTTTTGAGTGCTTTGGTCATTTCGAAAAAAAGTATATACCTATATTAATATATAATTTACGCTAGAAAGCCACGTTTTAATAAGAGAAAGATACAATTCTATCTATCCTTACAATGAAAACATCTCTCCGTCATCTTGTAATGAACATGCAAGTAATTCTCTCTGTGGCATAAAAATACGAATTCAGGATGAGTGGCATATCTCGTCACTAAATTGAAGATTATGTCAAGTGTCTTGTACGTGACATTTTACGAATACTTGCATTTTATTCAGGACCTTCGAAAACTTAATCTACTATATTTTGGAGAATCTACAACCAATCACATTCCACAAGTGAGGTAGCTAGAGGACCAACCTCTTGATGTGGTAAAACATCATTAATTTATTAATTGCATCGGCTTTAACTTTGTAACGCTTCATTTAAAAATTCATTGATTAATTTATTCACACCATCAATGTCTTTCCCGCAAGTAAGTTAGTCAGCGGACAAATTGCGTGTAATAAACGTGTAAGCCGTCCTCTCCGTGCCAATAAACGTTGAGTCATAAAAATGCAATTATAATAAATAAAAATATAACTTTTAGAATCAATATATTAAATAACAAAGTATTATTGTATGAATTCACGTAAGGAGAAGATTGTGGATATTTTCCAGAAGCATTTTTAGATCCAGTAGTTTTATATGGTAACAATACAGGAGAAGAAGTTTCCAGCAGAGAACAGAGACTATGGTCACGTTGACTTTAAAAGTTACTTTAGAAAATAATGGTTCAGGAGAAAAGTGGGGTAAATACGAAAAATTATGATTACAGTTCTTTGGAGTCTTTGGCAATGAATAGATTTATCACTCTTTGCTATGTATTTTGTGTCCAATATATATGAGTGTATGGGTTTGTATACCTTAGTGTTTTCTGTAGTAGTGTAAAAGGTCTGTTGTTGCTTGTTAATTTTTTTGTAATACATTACGAATAAGATATTTCATGTCTTCAATTTACCTATAAGATATTATTTTATTTCATTTCTTATTTTATTCATATTCCAGAACAAATTATTCATTCAAATCCAGCAAATTAAAAAAAAAATTAAACTTCAAAAGATCACAGACTAGCAATAAAATATTTTCACCATAAAAATATAAATTACAGAAAAATATTATCTTACTTACTATAATTATCATCATGGCTTATTCCACAAGTGAGGTAGTCAACAGGAGACTATCAGCATGTTATAAACATGCAAGCTCTCTTCTTGGTGTCAATAAAAAAAATATTAATTAATTCAGGCTGATGGAAAACTTCATCGCTGGATCGAAGATGTAAAATGTCTTTATTTCTTCGAATATCTACTTTATACAAGACAATAAAAAACTTGTGGAAAATAGTAGATGACCTTTTTTTTCACCGAGGGCTCCACGGGGTTATTATACTTCTTCCACTCTATTTCCCAGTATTGCAAAGGAAGGTTTCTATTAAAAGTTTCCCGTGTACTCTCCGCTAGTTAATGTGCATATTATTTAAAAATAAACAATAAATTCACGAGACTTTCACGGAAAAGCTTAGCATCAAAGTAAAATAACAAAAGTTCCTATCAGAGGGACGCACAACTTAATGAACGAACCGATTAAACAACCAACGGCAGGGCCTATACCGATGTGATTTATTAAAACTTCACTTATTCATTTATTTAATTAATTTAGTACACCGTGAAACTAAGAGACGAATTTTAAGAAAAAAGGTAAACAATATGGCGTATTTCATAAACCGAATTTATTAATTCTTATTTAAATGTCAGTGTTGAGTTGCATACAGTGAATCACCTGGTTGCACCATTTGTGGAATGCGTGTGATAATAATGAAGATAATTTTTTTAATGAAAATTAGAGTCACGAATTAAGTAGAATTAATTAAAATTAGTTCAATGGAATTTCCTGCAAATAAAAGCTATCTCATTTATTTCTGCAAGTTTTTGAGTGTCCTGTAAAAACCAGGTATTCGTAAAACTTCACGCATGTATAAGATGATTAACATCTTCAATTTAGCAATGAGGTACGTCACTCATTCTAAATATCTCATTTTTTATTGGTACGGAGAGAATAACAAGCATGTTTACAACATGAAGTAAATCTACTGGATACCATGTTTGAGGAAAATACCGTGAAGGCATAGATAGATTAAAGGTTTGGATTTATTGAAAGGAGAAAAATAGCTGATACATACTGAAAACATACATCACAAAGCAGGGTCTATAAGAGTATGCATATTATAATACAAGATTCAAATTGGCTGATAATGCTAAGTTGTAAAAAAAAGTAATCCCTAGCGAAATATCTAGATATGCATATCACCTCCCATCTCGTGTCCCACTTGGCAAACTACAATACAGTACAACCATTACAACTAGGCTATGTTTTAAGTACTAGAAAATTGCAACACAAAATTGTTACAGTGTACTATAAAAATAAAGTCAGAGATGGAGAACCTTGGATAGGTTTTCTCTTAAATATCGGAAAACTGATTTTTTTACTTCGTATTTTTCTAAGTTTAAAAATGTCTTTAAGTACTTAATATTGTTAAATTGGTCAACAGCGAGATTGACTTTCACGTAAATTGATACAGAGAATAAAAATCACACATTTATTACATCCAATTAGTGCGTGATGATGTAAAAAGAGATATTTTTTATGAAGTCCATAGTTTTTACTCTACAACCCAATTAAACAAACTCACGAATCTATATAAGTAATAGAAAAGACAACGTCACTTTTTGATAGTTCCCTAGACTGGACGACTAAACCCCGCAACCCGCCCAAGAACGAATTGTGCTTTTCTTCGAAATTCTGTCATATAAACCATAATGACTTGTAACTAAACCATAAAAGTTTCATGTATAGGTGTTGTTCCAGCATACTCATCATGGGTAACTCATGGATGATACATCATGGATGGTTATATTCAGCACTATGAGATACTTATACTTAAGTATGCTATAACAATATCCACATGTGAAACATCCAGATTTTGGTAGAAAGGTAGAAGATCTACAAATATAGGTATTTTTGTTCTTGCATAAAATACACATAAAATGTTATCGATCCCTGACATAGATATTGCAAATCGTTTTATAAAACCGTGCTATCAAAAGATTGCAAAATGATAATTCTCTACATATTGTGTAGATATTATGATGCCATTTCGTATCGTTGCGTTATTTCCTGATAAAAATCTTGTAGAAATTGCCGATTTATTGCCAATAAGTATGGACAATGTGCCAACATGTGCTGAAAAATAGGCAAACAAAGATTTCACATACGAAGGCGAATTAAATAGATGTAGGTAGAATTGTAATAAGTTTTTGGGAGCTTACAATATGATTCGATTTACAGAAATACGTTCTCATCATCTTTAGATTCAAATCATTCTAGATGAATAACGGAGTTTCGAAAATTATGAATCGACATGAGACTGGTAATATTACCAATGCCTCAATATCATACTTATCACATGTTCAAGATATGTGACAAGAATGATAACAGAGGAATGGGAATCTTGCCCGGGCTTAAAGAGTACTCTTAACTAGCTACATGTCGATTTATGAGTATTGTGACCCTGTCTCACTCATTCGTTAAGAAAGTTCACATATATATGTTCCATGCGCTCATACCTTCCTAATTAATATCTATTTCAAATGGTATAGGATGGACAACTGGTTAGTACACCCTTCGTGGTGAGTTTGATTCCCAGATTGAACAGAATGTTTCCGTTCGTTTTTCGGAACTGAATTGATGTGAATGATTCATCTTGAATGGTTTGATTTCAAACATGATTAACATCTACTTTTCTGAGCAAGTGAAATCTGATCTGATGTTCTGATATCTAAGTCAGAGCCATCAAAAATTTTGTGGACTAAAAAAGAGTGTTCTTTTTGACTAATCATCATTAAAGAAGTATTTTACTTACGTACTAATAAACCATTTATTTTTTCTTCTAAATGCCTAGGTATTTGTCTAGAAGCTATTATGTAAGTAGGTGGTTATATAAAAAGGCCAACTTCCGCATATATTGACAACCTTTTAATGCCGCTACTGCTGTCCATTTCGTGAATTTCAGATGAATTGGCAACTTTAAAAATGTTCCATAATGTGATGTAACAAAATGGAGATGGGATCTTTTTCCCAAATTATCCTAGTGAACATTCACGATCAATTCGTCATCAAACAAATTGTATCAATTTTTTTATAAATATGTAATCAGACAAATTTAATGTTGGATCTAATAAGTCCCATCTGGGAACGTGCCAAACGAGATGATGTCTGTTTTCTGAGTCTTGTATGACAATTATATATTATAGTGGGTTTTTCGCATGATAAGATGAGAGGATAGTGTGTGGAAATCCTAGAATTCTGTAGTAGAGACTATGGGAGAACAAGATGATAGAAGTGAGACTTTAAAAATATGATTGGATGATATTATTAAGGTGATGTGAATAAAAAACAGTGGATTCGAGTTGCTCGAGATCGAATAGCGTGCAGTAGTTTAGAAACGTCCTAGGTCCAATAGTAGCGAGATGAGGGCTAGTAGTAAGAACATATATAGAAAAGTTATGATAGTTTTATAATTAAATTTACATTTTATTATTATTACTGACAATAAGACGATTCTGATAAGGATAATTACAGCTGCGGGCCAATGCGATCCCAGAAGAAAAGTTGAGTTTGAATACAAGAAATGTCATCAATGTGTGATTGTTGATAAGATTGACAAATGAAACAATCGCATAAGTATACCTTTAGAGTTTGATTTGTGCCAAATAATGATAATGTAGTCGTTTAGATCCAATGGTAAGAAAGTGTATCTACAAATTCATAGTCAGCTTCTTTCATGTAACAGATCTAGATAAGGGTAGTGCGGGGGTTGAAAGTTACAAAGGAGATATCATTCTATACTTGATAGGGTTGCAAACTGCTGGAAATGAGCAACGGAAAAGGGAAGTTTTATGGAATAATATCAAGAGGGATGGATACCATAAAAATATTTACTTTATCTATAAGGTAGAGTGACTTTTATATTACAACCTCTCCACTGATGTGTACGATATATCTCGTCTTCACGTAAAATTTTTGATTGATCCAACTCATTTGACGATAAGATTATATAATTTAAAAGTTTTGTTGAGGGGAAAGTCTAAAAATATGATGCACTATATTAGTATACGTATTTTAAAAAAGTCTTTATTTTTGCGTTGAATTATGTTTTTATTTTGTCATTACTTCAGCAACAAGGTCCATCTTCTACAAAAGTGCTTGAATTTTTAATTTCTAATCTCCTGTTACGTAGTGTATGAAGATTCGTTACATATAACAGTACAACGTTTTTTTAAAAATGGATCTGAACAAAAATTATGATATCATTAAATATAATTTAATTACACTAGCATAAGTAACCTACATGTTACTAACTTATGCTAGTGTAATTAAATTGTATAAATTGTATAGCGCTCCTTAAAAAGTAAACTTGTGGAAAGGCTTTCCTTCAGATAACAATATTGTTCAAATAACAAAGTTACTGCTTACAAAAAACAACCAACTTTTTTCTTTAATATGTACATTACTAACCTGCAGTATACACTAAAAGCGTCACGAATATAATATATTTTCTATGATTAGTTATTGTTTCAACCACTGCATCTTGCAAACTGACAAAATTGACAATAATATGACATTATGAAATATTGCTTAGATGGCATATAGATGGCGTTGATTAAGGACAATAAATCTAAGCAGTGAGGCTTCTAATACTAATAACACACTGTTATTAGAGTGTAAATAGCATGCCATGATAACAATAATAAAACCATGTTCCTGAGTATTGTACATTCTCAGTGTAATAATAATATTAATAATATGTATGTAGATACAACATGAATGCAGCAGTAGATTGCAATGCAATAGTAATAAATCTATCTTAGGATGAGCATCTTAGTTGGAAGATATTCTCCTGTGATTATCAAACTTTTTTGTATAAGGAGGTCGTAATCACAATTACATATCAATATAAGTAGTTCAACAGCATTTTGGAAACATAAACCTCATTCTGTGAAGATTACCATCCCTTCTATTTTAGGATACATTCCTCAAAATCAAGCAATGATTTGAACAAAGATCTACATACACGGATGTAAAAAATATATGTTCATAAGATATAAGATTTATTCGTGGCATTAATGTTATTATTATTAATATTAAAACACAAAAATCCTAATTTTGGTACTGCTTTAATTATCAACACACAGGAATTGACTTTTATTTATAAATAATCTGTTTAATTATTTAATCGAAATATTTGATTTTGGAATGGCCAAAATTTTTTAAAGTAAATATGTGTGTGACAAAATTTTGGAATATTTCAAGAAAATAGATAACTTTTAACTGTTGTTCCTGAGATGAAAAAAAGACATTCCACCAAAATTCCTCCAAAGATTTTTATTAATACCGTCAAATTACCGAGTAAATTCTTTTAAATGTTGTCACGTTTAGATTCTAAATAAAGTTCTTTGCTTGAATAAATCTTATCAAAATAATAATTTTATTTGATGAGCTTTTTTCAATATTTGGAAAAAAATATAACAGGTAATTTAAAGAAGCAACCAGCAGTTACTAACACTTGGATATTAAATTTTCATGAAGTTGTAGCTAGTTAATTGTTAATTTAAGTATATTTAAAATTTGAGGTGGCTCAAGAAATAATAATCATTTTAGAACCACTGTGGCATACTACATCCATACTTCTTATTAGCTGTTATTCCTTTTCTTATTTGAAATTGCATAACTGGTTACTGTATGGTCCATACTGTCCATAGTACCTTATAATATTAACAATGTACTATGATATATGACTCTATGTGACGTGAAGCGTTCCTCTTCACAAAGAGGGCGGTAGTGTAGGTAGTTGTCGATTATGAAATATGTTGTAATGTAATGTTATTATTACAACTATTTGTAATATCGATCTGTGCTTCAATAGGAAATATTCCAAGTACAATATTCTATAAACACCATTTTCAAACTGATAGGTATTATAATTGGTATTTAGTATTAAGTTAACATAGGTTGTCTGCAAGGATTCCAATGGCTCGAAATTCCCTCAATCACAATGCACCATCCTATGACAAGGAGATCAGAGGGCTAGGGATGTCGTGGGAAGACGTGATTCGATTCGCGTAATGACTCTCTGAATGGAGGAGGCTTGTTTCTGCCTTGTGCTTCCGAAAAGAATGTGGACGAAGATCGATTGATTGATTGACTGAATCAACGTTATAATATAATATTATGTGGGTTTATATGCCCATTTTACATCTTAAATCTGTCTCTGAGGTATTTTTCAAATATTGAATATTATCTTCACTACTTCAAACGATTGATTTATTGACTGCGCCAATTGTAAGAAATGCCAGAATGATGGAGATCGATAAATTGAAAATAATTATTTAAATTTTATAGGTTCAGGCATTGTTTGTTTACGCCTAACAAGTTATAATAGCTCACTGGTTCTGCATTTGGCAGATGATCGCTCTAAGTGAAACCAGATGATCTATACAGCGAGGTTTGATGGTGACCACATTCAGAATTGAGGGACCGACGTAGAAAAGTAGATGATGATAATTCATTCAGAAATATCTAGCCATCCTATCACGACAAATTCCACAAGTAGGGTAGCAAATTGAACAACTGCATATTAAATACAAAAATAATGGAGCTTAAACGTTAAAATATGTAGTAGCAAATATTACCGTTGTGATAGCAAATTATCTCCTTATGTTTTAAAGAGGAACTCATATGGTGTTGTTAGAATAATAAAAACTATTGGTTATTTTATAATATTATTATTTTGATGGTTTCCCGATGTTACAATGTACTGGCAACCAGACAAAGGATGCACGCTCCAACGGGTGCTGAAAAAAGAGGAAAAAATCCAATTTTTCATATTATTATAGTACACCAATGATCTGTATAAAAGACTCTGTAAATACAGGGTGTTATCCTTTTGAAGTTGAGATATTCAAGAAAAATAAAAACAATGAAAATTAATGTAGGAAAAGCTTAGCCGTGTGTCCCAGCGCTGAATACACTTCTCACTTTTTTTTAAAGTTTTTGAGTGTCTTGTAAAAGACCTATCTACTATTGGTAAAACATGACGTTTTAAGATATTCAACATTTCAGTTCAGCGATGAGGTATGCCACCCATCCTGAGTGTCTCGGATTGGACAATTGGATTTATTGGCACGGATTGGACAACTTGCATGTTTTTTACAAGCAGTTAGTCCGCTGTCTACCCCACTTGTGAGAGATGTCGTGATGGGATGTTTAGAAGGATGGAGGTAAGCCGTGAATGGGAATAAAAAATAAGTAAAATTATTCTAGTTTGAAATAATATAATTTTTAAAGTGAAATTTAAATACGTTTGTTCATCGTTTGATAATTTCTAATCTTTATAAAGAGCATAAAAGTAAAGAAAAAAATGATTTCTGTGAACATCGTATTCTTAGGCGTTCTTTCACAGTGCTCCTTTCTTATATTAATGCTTCAGAAAAATAATTAGTGACGTTTTCGAATTTTGGATCGCTCAATTGAAAATCCAAGAATCTTTCATTTATGGTATTTCAATTATGTCATTAGTGTATTATTCTAAAATGAACTGCCGGTCAAACCTGTGGAGTCTCCGGTAAAGAATATGTCTCCCACTCTTTTATATTTTTGAGTGCCCTGTAAAAAGCTGGTGTTTGTAAAACATCCCATAAAAGCCTTTTAATATCTTCAATTCAGTGTTGAGGTTTGCCACTTATTTTGAATTTCTTTTTTATTGGCACGGAAAGGACAATCTGCACGTTAATTACTTCCAGTTAGTCCACTAGTAGTTTAGTAGCAGTAGTAGAAGAAGTTATTTAAGAAACCGAACACCCTTTATGGTTATGTCTGCATAAGCTCCATCTATCTTCGAAGATTTATCAAAGAACCGAATGCAATTTATCATAAGGAGAGTATAGGGAAAGTTTCAGGCCTTAATACGATGTCATTCTTCCAAGAAAATATTCCTGAAGAACATCAAATGGAAATTCAATTCATAACACATACGATATATTACTATACATACACAATGTACTTACTTATGTACATACCTTTATACCACATATCTACTCATTTATATTTGAATGGTGTGATGCAATAATGTATTAAACCATAAGATTATAAAAAAGCTAATGACACAATTCAACATCATTTTCAGTTATGAATAATGACACCAGCTCATTTTTTCAATCTTGTAGTTTGATACATTCTAGCACAACACTATCCAAATATAAACTAAGAATGAAGGATTTTCGCCTTTATAGTAGATTTATAATAATATATCTTTCTTTCTCCTTCTCTAGCATTACGCCACTACCCAGAGTAGAGTAGACAGTAAACTTTCTACATGTGACTAACGTATGTGTCTGTATGTATGAATGTATATTTTCTCTGTAAGTATGAATTATTGAGTTCGTCGGTAGCCTGGAGGTAGAGTCTCGGCCTCATGAACAAGGGGTCCGCGGTTCGATCCCAGGTGCCGGCAAACTCCCCTTTCACAACACAAGCTTTTAGCTTATTGTGAAAGGTTTATAAAGTTGTATTTGGGTTTATAACAAAACCCAGATTTATCTTTAAAAAAAAATATGATAATAAATAACTAGTATATTTGTTTTAATTAGGTAGGTATGTGTCAATGTGTCGTGGTTAGATGGAAGAAATCAGTTCATAGTGATAATCTTCTTACTGCATATCGTCCTAGTATTTTGAATTTTGTATGTTTTTTAACACTTATATAACTATGATGTGCAAAAAGAATAAAATTAATAAATGATTTATCACATAAACTAAGCTATGAGTAATTTTTGTCACATTTATTTTGTAGTTGTTAATATATTATTTCTTTGTAGTCTAAGCGTAACACCGTTTCTTTGAGATAATAAAAATTATATTGAAAAAAAAACATGCATGTCGTCCTCCCGGTGCCAATAAAGAAAGTCATTCAGGATGATGGCATATCCCATCAAGTTGTTAAACATATGTGGCGTTTCATGAAAATCTGTTTTTACGAGACGCTCGAAAACAAAAAAATTGGAGGACTCTTTCCCAAGAATGTACTCCTTGAATTCGTAGAACTTTAGAAAGTTTCAAAAAAACAAGTTTCTGGACACCTCACTTCG
This sequence comes from Athripsodes cinereus, assembly GCA_947579605.1. Classification (NCBI taxonomy): domain Eukaryota; kingdom Metazoa; phylum Arthropoda; class Insecta; order Trichoptera; family Leptoceridae; genus Athripsodes; species Athripsodes cinereus. The sequence goes on along the minus strand of OX388319.1, from coordinate 14,937,044 downwards.
GCTTTTGTTACTTAGAAATTTTTATATATCATATTTACTCGATGTTATCTACCTTGTATTAATTGTACTATATTTTGTCCTGTTTTATGCTTTTTTTATATAATTTTGTATTTTTTTTTATTCAATAAAATAAACATACTTTCAAAAGGGGCATTGAAGAGAGTGTAGCTTAAAAGATTCCCACGACGGCGGTTTTAGCCGGTCGGTCCTTCAGACCTGCCCAATATCCCGCCCGTGAGGACAATTTTGGTTTGAATGTGCGGATAAATAGGAGTCCATGACTCCTGAAATATCCGGGTGTGAGGTGGGTCTCTCTTCAGAACTTTAGAAAGGAATGAGAGAACTATTCTTGGAAACTTAAGACTTCATGGCTTATACATATAATTATTAACAAAAGTATGATATTTGGTTATTTTGCATTGAAATTCATCTCACTATCGACCAATGTTAAAAAAAACAATATTTTAAATATTTTGAAACTTTCTTATATCATCGAAATTTATTTCAAACAAACGCACAATATAAAGAAAAAAAGGTATTTTAGTACAAAAAGACAGAATAGACAAGTAATAAATAAGTAAACGTGATGGGGAAGAAATAAGAATAAAAAAAACACTTCATATTGAATCAATAACGAAAAAATGAATAAAATATTACAAAAATCTCTTGTTTGCCAACTTTTGTTATAAAGTTCATGAAATGATATAAGAATAAAAAAAAGCAGTCCAATTTCGTGAGTTTTAGATATTACATTATTCAGCGATAATATATTGCTGCTATCCGACATAACCAATAAAAAAATATATAAAATGATAAATTCTCTCGAAACACAACACAAAACTATGCCCTTCTTTCGTTTCGCCGCCCGGCCCCCCTTAGAGCGGTGCACAAAAATGTCATTTATCTAACACCGCGCCTGCTCACTCGGAAAACTTCAACAAAACATAAATTTATGCGAATACTTTTCGACAAGTATGATAATAATAATAATTCATACTTTCGGAACTTCGACGATGATGTAGAAAAATAATATTATTCCCATTATATATATACCTATACATAATAGACTCCACCGACTCAATGAACATACTATAATAATGAAATTGATGTTCGCACTAGTTTAGGTATGTGAAGGGACTATATTATTTTTTCCAATTTTTAAACAATTGCGTATTTAAATCAGCGATAGATATATTAATTGTATTGGTGTACACGTAGTAGAATTCCATACATAGGTAAATTGAAACAAAAGTTTTTTTCTACTATAAATTATTGATCACGAGAGAGTCGTCTTTTGACTTTTCAGATTATTAATGTATTTTGCTTTCCTAACCTGTAAAAGGCATTAGACGTTTATTGAATAAATAAATAAAATAAATGATTCTTTGCTGATGCTTCCACGGAACTTCAAAGTCTTCATGAATCTGGCAGTTTTTTTCAATATAATTTGGGTATTAATGCAGTGGAGATGCGATCGTTGAGAAGAATGTTTGGTAAAACGCTACGTGATTGAGTAAAGAATGAGGATATTAGAAGAATGAGCGGATGCAAGAAGAGTGTTGTGGACGGGATTCGCGTGGTTTGCACATGTTGAACGAATGAACGACGTAAGAATGACAAAGAGGATATACTTGTCTGAAAGAAAGGGTGTGAAGAAACGCGGGTGTTCGAGAGCCACGTGGCTTGATCACGTGGATCAAATTCTCAAGGACGGCCGCGTGTTGAGTAAGAGGAACCGACGTGCGTGTATGAGAAACTGTGTGAATGTGGAGGAAGCGAAGGAAGAGTGTAAAGATAGATCTGTTTGGCGTTCCGTTCTCTCTGCCTATCCCACTTGGGACGCGGCGTGCGGGTATAGTATAGTATTTTACTTCATAAAAACTTTAAATAAAGCACACACAGTATGACTTGCGTCACGTTTAAAATATAGGTAAACAAAATATATTTCTCAGTATATAATAATAATTATATAAATCATAATACAAGTATTTTGATTATGAATGCCTTTCGGAACAATTTAAGAAAAGTTTTGTTTTGAATGAAGTGGTTTTGAAAGTGCATTGAAAACTTTAATTTGATTTATTCGTAGAAGGGGAACTTTCAAAGCTTGTAAACGTATATAGTTATGCTTTGGTTAGGTACGTTAAGTTATATGCATACTATGAACATACAAAGGTTTCAGTTATTTTCGATGGTGTAGAAAAAATATAATCCAGCTCTGGCAATATTCCGAGTGTCAAATAAAATATTTGTCTATTTCAAGCAAATCATCTATCACAAAAAGTGCTTAGTACAATAGAGGTGATCGGTAGCCGTGTGCTAGAGTTTTAGACCTTCAATTCAGATGGCCAGAGTTCGATTCTAGCCATTGTCGGCCTGTTCCACCTTCAGCTACAAAGAACACTGATGACAATTGTTATCAGTGAAGAAAAAATAAAGAGAGTCGGCTTACTTGGGACACATTCTACGTAAATACAAGAACTATCTGCTCCATCTATTCATAAAAGATAAAATAGAAAGCAGACGGGGCGTAAGAGACAAGCAAATATCCTGGTTGGAGATACAGAAATTCAGATTGTGGAGGAGTATCAAAAATAACGAAAAATGTTAATGTTCTCTAAGCGAACCTAACCTAAATTAACTTGGCATCATAAGAACCAAAATACTTTCAATCTCTCAGTGAAGATGAATTTATAGCAAGTAAAATAAAAATGTAAAAGATCAATCAAGTTTTGGGATTATTGAATATTGGCAAATGTTCAATTATCATCATATTATTATGAATCTCAAAGAGTCAAAGACAGACGATTCAGAACAATTAATATTGGAAAAAAATACTATTATTAAGCTGACTATTGAGTAATGGATTGGATAACAATTTAATAGCAGGATAATAATAATGAGACATCGTTATTCATAGTATCGTTCAATCAAAATGAAAAAAAAAAAAATAATGAACACTCGCGTTCACAAATAATGAATAATACTGCTTTTTTAATTGTTAGATCCGAGTGAGATCTTACTTAAAAATAGAGATTAGTATTATCATAACTTTATGCTTGGCGAATTTATTTCTTTTTCTGTCCAATTATATTCCATACAAATTTAAAAAAGACCATTGTTATATTGAGTAGGTGCATCATAGAAAAATTTAGGGTAGTCGCAGTGTGGAAAGGCGGCAGATGTCCTGGCTAAGAAACATCAGAGGGTGGACCAGAATCTAGAGGGTGAAAGAGCTGTTCCGGCTTGCACAGGACAGAGAAGACTACGCCAGAGTGATAGCCGACGTCAATGGGACCTGACATGGTACTTTCAGAAGATAACAAATTGTTTTATAAGAAAGGTTTTTCATTAAATCACAGTTAACTTTAGACACATAGTTGGCCAAGTCTAAATTCATTATATTTAGTCTTAGTAAGTACGATTATGTTAGTTTTGTACATAAATATTTAATGTAATCAAATCCATGTTTGTTTAAAAACCATTCACTTGCTTGTAAATAATAAAAAAAAAACAATATTTATTCCTATCATCACGCCATTTCCAACGACATTTTCTTTATTGGAGTAACCTGCAAACTAACTGCAAGTAATACACATGCAGGTCGTTATCTCAGTGCCAATAGAAATCACGACGTTCAGAATGGATAGTGGATATATCCCCCATATTACATAAAGTGAATAAACATTTGTTTTGATGAAATACATAATGGTATATCTACACGTAACATAATTATGTCCGACAAACTTCTTAATTAAAAGTTCATTATGGGATATCGAAAGTTAATTATCCTTTTAGAGTACCTTTATATGTAATCAACTTGAGGGAAAGTTATTACTAGAGATGTGAAGGATATCTGCTATCTTCCGGTGTACAGCTTGTTCGGTTTAAATGAAATATTCGGCCGGATACCTGATATCAACTCACTAACTGGACAGTGAAATGTTTAAGATTAACTTTATAAAATATGTTTATAATATTACCAATCAGATATCTTGATGGAGAATCATGTTTACACAATGTGACATTGAGTCTTATAAGATTTGTTCCAGACAGTCTTAGTCTTTCAACTCATCCTTTATTACAAGCTGGGTATTATGTCAAATTCTTTTGCCAATTTTATCTCGGATAAATGAAGAATAATCAAAAGTTTATGTATGAGTATAAAATATTATTTGATTTCGTTAAATTTTATTGTGAAACAAGTTTCAACAGGCGGTGTCATTAAATTATCAAATAAAATAAAATAAATATTTACTATTTTTGTTTTGTGTTACTTTTGAGTAAGACTAACGCACGACCGGTTTCGCAGACCCCGAGTTCGCATCATCAGGTGCTGATCTATACTGAATTAAACAATAACAAATACAAAAGTTCGTTAGGATTCACAGTGGAGGTGTAGGGGTAGGCGGGGTCGCGATGGTTTCAGGCGTGAAGTTCTTGGAATATGAGATAGGGAATAGTTGTAGTAAGGGTCGTGCGTTAGTCTTACTCAAAAGTAACACAAAAAAAAAATAGTAAATATTTATTTTATTTTATTTGATAATTTAAAATGAAGTGTTACAAAGTTAATGCCGATACAATTAATGGCGGTGTCATTGTTTGGTGGTGTACCCTGAGTTTGGCTAAATCATCACATGTCGTAACTCAAGTCATTTACAATAAAACTAAATGAATTTCAAAACCAGCTTTTTTTTTCTCCCACCGGGTTCTGTCATCCGATATACGGAAAAATCACTATCCGTCACATCTCTATTTATTATTCCTATATTCTGGTCCAGTTGCAAGAAAGAAAGAGCTACTTGTAAATGTTGGCTGATGGAAACTGCGGTTCGGTGATGACGTAATAAGAAACAAAAAAGGTTAAACACAAAAAATAAAAGTTTTTATATTATTATGTACTTGACTAGACCTTAAACCCAAATTATAACGGGTATATATGCATTGGCAAAATCTGAGCCCGATTTCCTGTGTCCAAAAAGGAACAACGTAATCACACGTATTGAATGACGTCAAATTAAACAATACACCTACACTTGAAATGAAAAAACAATGTTTCTTTCGAAGCTTTATTCATAACATGATACTTTTAATAAATTTTGTTTTCGATGTTGCAATGCATTAAAAACATTGACACATAACTGATTTTGAATAAGTAAATAAATAAATAAATAGTTTCTGATAAATCGAGATAAATGTTAGTTGGGAGATATCGCTATTATTACGAAAAATAATGATATGTTGAATTTATGCACAACTAAGTTTTGAGACGTATCATCATAAGTATTTCATGATTTTAAGGAACAAAAAAGTCTTAAATGTAAAATTTTACTGTCGAAAGATTTATATGCCGTTAGTTTGTAAAGAGGGTAATTTTATTTCACTAAAAAATTCTGTGCGGAATTTAATAATGAATATACAGACAAACCGCACATAAAAATGGAACAAATTATTTGTATGGAGTTTAGGAATGAGTCAAAAAGTGAGGATTGACTTACTCAACGTTAAAATGTTAAGGGATTTTGACCTCTTTTGTATACGATATTTATTATCCGTAAAGGTCACGATGGTTTGATTTTTGTGGACATTATGATGAACTTCTGTTGTTCATTGTATTGTCCTTCAGGTCTGTTTGAGTTTTGAAAGAATTTCTCGTGTAAGAAAAATAATGTAAATAATAGGGTATCCAATGACGTCATCGGCTACGTACATTCATTTAGGGAAGTTTTTATGAAGACTTTTGTGGCAAATGAATAACATATACGTAGATAAAGGTATAAATGTTCACAATACTGTTATATATTAAAATTCAATAAAAATAATTTCATGGGAAGCAAAAATAAGGAATTAAACATCAAATTGCTTTCTTGACGTTTCATGTATTCATTGGATTTCCTCTATATTTAATTTATTCTAAGCGTATATTTAAGTTTAAAACAGCCATATTCACAAACAAAACACATTTTTAGATTTGGCTAGTTAGGCATGTCTAAAGTTACGATTAACTAAAAGAGATTAAATGAAAATTCGTCATATTTATTTGTAATAACGGCTTTAAAAGTTCTAGGGCTAGATGAACAGATGATGTTAGAAAAATTGCAAGAATGGAAAGCCAAAGAAAATGTTCTAAAATTAAATGAACCATAATTAAACTTCTATTATATTATACTAAAATTTGTTTTTTAAAGATGAATTTGGATTTGTAACAAACTCAAATACAGTTGATATTTTTAACCGACGGTTTTTCTTCATGTTGAATTAATTATAAATAAAACACTTTTGTATTGTATATCCAGTGTGACTTTTTATTGGATGCGATGATGAGAGCGGAAGCTCTTGAAAGCCGGCTCGCGTCCAATAAAAGTTACAGTGGATATACTATAAAAAAAGTGTTTTTTTTTTTATAATTAATTAAACTCAAATACATCCAGGACACCTTCACAGAGCGCAATATGTTCGTTTCGTGAAGGAGGAGTAAAACACAGCGGGTAATTCCGAGACTCTAACATCAGATACTGACTGGATACTGACCACATCTTTACACTTCCAAATATAATATTAATTATTAGTGAATCGTTCATTACTTACAATATTCCAAATGTGACGAGATAAAAAAAGATGTCCTTACCTGAAACGAAAGAAAATATAAAAATTAATAATTTTCATAAAAAAACATTTTGTGGTTTCACAAAACGATTTTCAGAAAAATCGCTCTGTGTATAATGAACCTAATAAATAAGACTTGCGTAGGTATAGTACGTAACATTTTGCCTTTATTTTCTGTTGAATACAACTCGGAGAGTAAAAAGTTTTTCTGCGGTAAAATAATGAGTTGAACCAATTACCTTGCTGGAGGACAGCGATATTCTTTTGAATTTTAAATGGAATAATGGAAAAAGTTCTTTTTATTTTTATATTTTTTATCACAGAAACAAAAGAGAAAAGTGGTGGATAAAAAAATTATGCTAAATTAACTGAACAGAAAAGGGTGTGAAATAAACCATTAAAAGATTAGCTGGGAGAAACAAATTTTCGAAAAAAAAATGTTTCCGATGAGTTTTGGAAGCTTTTAATTTGTGTTGTGTTTAAATATGAAAACGTTATTTTTCATAACTCGGATTTTTTTCGTAAATATTTCCATCACGAAAAATATTTTTTTAACATTCTGAACTGGATTTGATAAAAATGGATGGGTACAGAGAACAATAAAAAGAATAAAAAGGTATCTATGAATATTGTATCTATCTATCTATGCATATTGAGTTTGTCTTCTCCGTGCCACAAACCATAAAACATTCAAAATGGGTGGCAAAATTCATTTCTAAATTGAATATGTGGATATATTTATACATTCTGTATTATCGTTAACAATATTGCAATGATAGGTACAGCATAGTTTTTACATTTATAAAGTTTTATATCGTGCATACAACCCTCTTTCATAACTTGCTGTTCTTATGACAACAATAATAGTCTATTAGGAGTTTCGCGGGAAGAAAAAAATCTTCGCATTAATATGATAATAATATGACAACAAACATGACATTTCAGTCAAGTATAGCGAGTTCAAAGGTCAAAGGTGGTTGGATCCAGTGATGAACAATAGCCAAAGTTGGAACCGAATTCGATAGATGTCGATGAGATCTTAAATTTGCAAACTAATAATTACAATACTCAGATTCTACCCACACACCTCTGTTGCCTAATGATTAGAATCAATTCGTTAGCGTCGAAATACCTAAAACTCTCTTTTTCTATTATGCAAGTGAGGTATATTTTCAGGTTAAATCATACCTATCGTAGTACATATCACATATGGCACACTTACGAAAGTGCAAAATAAACAATTTATTATGAAAATGAAATAAAAATCTTCGCGTAGAAAGTGATAGTGTACTGGAAAAACAATTGATTTTTAGTTACAATAAATTGTAATCAGTACTCAGACAGTGATCCTCAAATACGGATTTTCTAAATTAAAATCAGAATGAAAAATTCATATTCCTGGAAATATTAATCAGATATTGTCTGATTCAGGAGAACCAATAAGCTTTGAAAAAATTAAGTTTTATAATGAGATAAAAGAATTTTGTTTTGGTAGTAAGTAATACTTTAAAAAATATGTATTAAAAACAAATAGCATCATAGCGCTTCTCTTGCAAGGTAGGCAAGAAAGATCGAGTGCCACACAGTCGTATTTTTGCACATGCTGATTGCTTCTGAAAAGTCTAATTAATCCAAACCTTCACGGCATCTCCTAAGAGTAGTGTCACCAGTGGTCCATTTACATGTTAGGATCAAACATCCAAGACATTTCATCGTGCAATTAATTAAAGCGAGTCATTATGGATGGGAAGATCTCAAATGTTTTATGTGATAGGTCATGTTTTGCGATTTTCAAATGATACTAACTTACTTTCGATGATCGAATAGCCCTTGGTGTCTAAAACAATAGATCTCCAAATCTAAAAAGAGAAGTGATTTGCCAGTCATCTTCAGCATTAAGTTCTTCTAGATCTATGATAATAATGGATGATAGTTGCCCGAAAATCGCAAGAACACCATCCTATAACTCAATGTCTCATAAGTTGGAGAACTCCTATCCACCTGCCTTTCTAAGCAAAACTTATTTCAAGACATTTCCTCAAGAGCGGACCACAGTGGCCAGAATTGGTGAATATTTAGGGGAAAAATTCACTGAAGTGTCAGAGATATATTATTTTCTGAAAAATTCCATTTTTTTTTACATGTTTAAAAAGATTCAGACTTTAAAATCACTGAGAGCAACGACTTTCTGGCTGATATATTACATAACAAACGAAAATGGAAAATCGATAATTGTATGTATTGAGATTATTTTCATTTCAACGAAAAGGCGGTTACAAAGAATAGTGTGACGGGTGCAGGGAGTGGGTTGGAAGAATATTCTGGAATATCAATTTTTACACAACAGTGGGCGTCTTTAACAAGGAAATCAAGGGGGGGGGGGGAGAGAGAAAGATGGAGGAAGGCAACGAAACATCGTTAAAGGTGTAGTGGGAAATTATCATGAAATTTACAAAAAAAATGGTTATGGATACAAGAAAGTATGAACAACTTTTATTATCAAAAAATGGCTAAGTTGCCTGAAATACTCGACACAGATTTTTATTAATTCAGTGATAATTTTGTTGTGTTTTTATTTCTGTATGTCAGAGATAAATAACACTGTGTCTTGAAATGTTTTTCAGTATGCCCATTCAAAGTTCTTGCATTTATATCTCTCTTGTTTATGAATATGAAATTAATGTCATTGCCATTGATATTGTTTGTTTCCTTACATTTTTAAAAATGCAAATGATAATATCAAGCTGAATTTGTGCTATTTTAGTTGGACAGTTATTTTATATCAATTTTATCTATGGATATTTTTATTTAATTATTATTTTTTTATTTTATTTATTGAAAAAAAGTACAAAACACACTACAAATATATACTATATGGCTTACAAAAATAAAATTAAGTCGTTCATAGCTCAGCTGTCATCCACAAACATGTATCACAGTTAAGTCAATTATTTAGGTATCGCACATTCTGCTCATTCATCTGTTCTCACTAGCATATCGCACAAGCAGCCATCGCTAACACACAAAAACTACTATGAAATATATTATAGTACATAAGGACAAATAAAAACTATTAATAAAAGATAGAAAAAATAAACATAAAAAACCCTGTAATGTTTGAAAATTATGGAATTTTAAGAAGAGAGTAATATTATTATATTTGGATATGCCAGTAGAAAGGACAAAATGAGGACTTTCAACTCATATTCAAAACTTTTATAGTAAGTTTAATCAAAAATTTCGTGTACCAACTTGTAGCTTTTTTCCGACTTGCATAAACTCTTTTCGAATGTCATTTAGGGTGCATATCATACTAATTCATTAGTGCATGTATGGTGTTTGTATGAATGGCGATATAATGCATTAATGTTTTAAATTTGTGAGCAACCAACAAAGTGACAACACCCATCAACGGTTTTTTAAATGTCAAATTAATTTTAAAGACGCGAAAAATGGAAAAGATGTTAGTAATTTCATATAAAAAATAGATTAAAAATCATTCAGATGAAAAATGTAACGTCACATACGAGACAGCTGATATGGAACTCATACTGACAAATGTTACCCAGAAGTTATAGGTATATAAAAAAAATCACTTCATGCCATCACAAACAAAGTACTTACCCAGTGAGCTAACTGTAAGTAATAAATATGTGGATCGTTCTCTATCGTTGAACCATTATTTATCGTTGATATATATAATGAGTTACAATCCATTGGATTGGTCTGCAACGAGTTTTGACTTATTTCTCCACTCCTCCCTATTCTCAGCTAGTCTCTTCAACTCCATATATGAGCCACAGCTCATGTCCCTCTTCAGTTGGTCCATATAGGCGTCTCTCGGTCGACCTCTGCCATTTGTGCCTTCGGTCCTGCCCTCTGCGATTGCGATGAGCAGTCCTGGGTGCCTGATGTTGTGGCCAATCCAATTAGCTCGTTGTTGGCAGATTCTTTTGAGGAGTTGCCTTTTTTCGCCAACCCTGGTTAACACTTCTTCGTTTTCGACGTGTTCCGACCAATGAATCTTCAGCATGCGTCTATAGCACCACATTTCAAATGCCGCTAACCGTCCGCTTTCCCTCTTGCTGATGGTCCACGTCTCGCACCCATATAACAAAATGCTCCACACAAAGGCTTTAGTGAGATTCTTCCTCACGCTTAGATCAATATTAGGGGATTCTAATATTTTGGATTTTTTGTTAAAGGCAATTCGTGCCTGGTTTATTCTGCTCACAATTTCTGATTTGGAGCGTCCGTCCTGGTTTATTCTGCTGCCCAAGTACACGAATTCTCTTACTTGTTTGATGCTCACTCCATTTATGGCAATGTTCGCAGTCGCTTCCTCCCTTCCAACGACCATACATTTTGTTTTATCTTTATTTATTTTCATGTTGTACTTTGACAACAGTATACTTTCCATTTTCCCTAAGGCTTCGTTCAGCTCCATCTCGGAGTCTGCGAGCAGTGCTATGTCGTCTGCATATCTAATCATGTCGACTTTTTTCCCATTTATTTTTACTCCTGTCCAGTTCTTCATTTCTTCTCTGAGTTCATCAATAGCTCGCTGTATATAGCAGTTAAAGAGTGCTGGCGACATTGAGCATCCCTGTCTCACACCTTGTTCTACCCTCGCTTCTGCGCAGCTCTCTCCGCTTTTAATTACAGCCATTTCATTCTTGTATAGGCTCCAGATTGCTCTTCTGTCCTTATAGCTCATTCCTATCTGGTTTAGAGTCTTAAAAAGTTGTTCCCATTCTACTTTATCGAATGCTTTTTCTAGGTCGATGAATGCTACATACGTGTTTCTATTTACTGTTATTCTCTTTTCAAGAACAAGTCTTAGACTCAGAATTGCATCTCTTGTACCTGTCTCTTTGCGGAATCCAAATTGATCTTCTGAAAGTGTTTCGTTGATTTTACTTTCCGCCCTTTTCATTATAATGTTGGTGAGTATCTTAGAAGCGTGTGATATCATGCTTAATGTTCTGTGTTGTTCGCACTTTGTCGTGCCTGTTTTCTTAGGTAGCGCTCGTATCAGACATTTGGCGAAGTCCTCAGGTATCTCTCCTGTGTTATATATTTTGCAGACAAGTTTATACAAAGTGTCAAGCATGCCGCTTCCTGCGCATTTAAGCAACTCTGATGGAATTAGGTCAATACCTGGTGCTTTGCCGTCTTTCAATTTTGATAAGGCATTATCAAATTCACTTCTTAAGATGTCATCTCCATTATTTTCTTTGTCATATTCTGTTTCCAGTGCTTTACTTTCCTCAAGTATGTTCTTTCCTTTGTAAAGTTGTTCTAGGTATTCTTTCCACCTTTTAACAATCAATTCATCCTCAAACAGTAGTTTGCCGTTTTGATCTTGGATAGCACATCGTGGTTGTGTCTTATCATTGAAAAAATTCGTTGATAGTTTTTAAAAATGAGACGTTTGGTGCGTGTTGTACAACTCATTGCCAAATCGAACATCAAATAAACGATGTTGTTTAATACCTGCTTTTTTCAGGACACTCTTAAACTTACAGAAAAAAGCTTTGTTCTAAATTTTTTATGGGACAAAGAGGACAAACTACTCAATCGGACCGCATACAGTTAGTCCAATGTTTTGTGGGATATGCCGTTATGGGATAGATATTATTGAAATTTTTATGATGTATTATTTGATTGATATTATTTAAGTGATGACTTCTATCGGTCTTATTTTTAGTAATTTGAATATTATTATCGTTTTATCTTGTTTTATTTTTATTTCATTGTTTTTTTTCGAAAATGGAACCTCAAAAGCAAGAAGTTTAAAGCTGGTACTTAATATTATGAATATAAATTAGAAGGTATAATGAAAAATACAGTGGAACCCGCATATTTATTTTGAAAATACATAGTAAAATTTATTCATTAATTCCGTAAAAACGACTTTCGTAAAATGTGACTTTCCCAAACTGTTGATAGTGTACATAGGTAATTTACTAAGGAAAAAAATATAAAACTCACTAGTGTGTGTTTTAATCCTGTGACGGCTGTAAGGTTTCTACAGCTAATTTTAAATATCTATGATTTATTGTTAAACTGTAAGAGCAACAGAAATGAACACTGTTTTACTATTCTACTTCCAGAATGTCGTTCTAAATGGAAGAAACTAGTTTCTGTCCTGTTTTTCGAGAGGAGTAAAATGGGAACGGTAGCAACATGTTGAAATAATTGTTCGTATAAATGATTTATAAAATAGAATTTTAAAATGTTGAGAGCAAGAAACATTGTCGCCAAGCGTCTGTAGCGCCGTAGACGCCTATGACTACGACGCAGCCAGATCGTAACTAAAATGCGTATTGATGTAGCAGGCCTGGGTAAATTGATGATTAATTTAATAATTTATTGTTCATTGTACGTTGATCAAAAGGAATTTTATTACAATAAAAATATATTCATATTTAGTAACACCAATTTGCGCCTTTGCGATAAACACGCCCTCTGTATATTGATTGTATTTAATTTGAATGTATACCTTTTATGTAATTGTTTGTAATAAAGAATGAATAAATAAGTAAATGAATATACAGAGGACGATTTTATTGCATCACACATTATTTTCAATTAACTTAAAGTTTTAAAATATTTAGCAATTTTTTTTTTAAATATATTTATTCTATTCATAAATACACAGTATACATTGATATAACAATAACAAAATATATTACACATAGTAAAAATGCTCCCTCCATAAGCAACTAAATGCTTGTGCGGAGGGTCGGATTTCAAGTATAATATTAACACACATATAAGAATCAGCTAGAAATATTAATACACATATAAGAATTAGTTACAAATAGCAAACTTTCAGTTCTCATGTAAGTTCATCAAACGTTCATCAAAATTCCATTGTGATTTGTAAACTAGCCTTTAATAGCTTCCAATTTCATTCAGGCAAATACGATATGTCATAGCTTAATTTTAAATAATTATCTGAAGATAAGAGTGTAATATTTTGATCTCTTACTTGTAAACTAACAAAAATATCAGTGGAAATACGTTACATTTTGGGACGACAATAATAACTTGAAGTTTACTGACCTATTTTGGATTTGCTCTGGTTTACATTTAAGTTTTGGGTGAATTTATGTATTGAAAAATCAAAGTAAATAAGTGAAAGTGTTAAATTTGAGTTGGTGCATCGGATTGTTGGATCAATTACATGTGTGTGGCCCTCACAGGGTGCATTTTATTACATATAAAACATCGATTGACATATGTGTGTATCGTCGCAATTCCTGTCAGCAGTGGGTAGATAAACAGCTGCTGTCTAAAAACTACATAGCTCAAATAATTGATGGGAAAATTGTTATTGTTATTTATTATTTAAAGGAATAACATTTATGCTTGCATTATGAACAGAGATCTCAGAAGTAAGCCAAAATCATCCTCTCCCGCATTACCTCGAAATGAAATATCAGACAGGCAGGGTGGAGATGTCAACCTGGTACAATTGCTGAATGAATTCAAGACAAGTATTGTGAACAAAATTGCGGAGCAGGTTGAGGAGATTCGACAGGAGATGATTAAATCTAACAGTAATGTGATTGAATTGTTGGAATCTAAATTCATGGCTCTAAGTAACAAGGTCGAGTATCTAGAAACTGAGAATCTTGAGTTGAAGAAGCGAATTGCGACCTTGGAGACGGGTGATTCTAGTGGATTTATATATGAGATGGAGGATAGACTGAAACGAAGAAATAATATAATTGTGTGCAACCTTGAGGAAAATAAGAATAATGACAAGTATGAATCCATTTCTCATGATAAAAGAATGCTTCAGGGTGTATTATGCAAGTTTGATGACACACTGAATGAAAGTAATATTAAATGTGTACGTTTGGGAAGGAAAGTGCAAGATAAACCGAGGCCTTTGAAAGTTTTCCTGAACAACCAACAACAAGCCTTAAATATACTTAAACGAAAAAAAGAACTGCATAGTATTAATAAGGAAATTAGAATTTATGATGACCTAACACCTTCACAAATGTCTGAACTTAAGAAACTAAAAATTGAGCTTAATGAGAGAAGGAAGAAAGGGGAATCAGATATATATATAAAGTACATACAGGGAAGGCCTATTATTGAGACCCACAAGACCTCAAAAAACTAATCACCTATTATCAAAATACGCGCGGAATCAAAACAAAGCTGGATTTATTAAATGTAAATGTGTGTGGTATTGATTGTGATGTTATAGCACTGACGGAAACATGGTTGGATGCTGGGGTCTCTGATGCCGAACTTGGTTTTAACAATTTTAATATTTTTAGAGTAGACAGAAACTCGAGCAATAGTGGTAAAAGAAGAGGTGGGGGAGTCCTATTAGCGGTCAACAAGAAGTATACATCACGTTTAATTAAAACAATATATGATGATGTTGAGCAGGTGTTTGTTATTATAAAGATCAAGCATAAATCTAATATTATCATTGGTTGTACCTATATACCACCGTCATCATCACTAGATATTTACCAGCATCACTCTGAGGAGATTGAAAGGCTGACAACTGACTTCCCAAATGCTGGACTCTTAACCTTGGGAGATTACAATCTTCCGGAGATGTCTTGGTTGAGCGATGATCAAAATAATCCACGACCTAATCAATTATCACGAAGATCTAGTATTTTAATGGATATGTGCCATGTTGCCAACATGCGCCAAGTTAATACAATTACCAATATGAATAACACAATCTTAGATCTTGTATTGACACGAATGAATGGTGTATATGTCAGTGCATCTAGTGATGCTCTGCTTCCCGTGGACGGCCACCATCCACCTCTTGATATACGTGTACAATTAAACTATGAATCTGCTCGCAATACTGAACCCATGGTGTACAAAAATTTTAACAAGGGAAATTATAATGTAATAAATGATGCTCTTAACGGGATAGATTGGGGACAATTATTTAGTAATATGACAGATGTAAACACTATGACTGATGCTTTTTATGGTGTACTTACTGATATAATAGAAACTTATATTCCTAATCAGAAAATATTCACATCGACATATCCTAGGTGGGTCACACGGGATTTAAGACTGTTGATAGAACGTAAAAAGATAGCTCATGCAATTTATAAATCCTCATTTGATTCTGATGACTATTTAGTTTTTAGTAATTTAAGGCGAGAATGTAAGAGACTTTCATCTCGATGTTATAATAACTACATTGATAATATTGAGGATTCATTGGGAAGTGGACGTAATCCAAAGGTATTTTGGAAGCATGTCTCATCGTTGAGTTCTGATACTGGGGATTCAATGGGGGTTAAACTGCCTGCGGAGATGACATATGGGAATAATTTCGCAAACAGTGACATAAATAAAGTAAATCTCTTGGCTAGTTTTTTTAAAACGGTTTATGCACAAGCAGTGGCACCGGCTAATCCTAGTAGAGCCATACAATCCTGTAAGCAGGGTGTCGACATGCCTAATATGTTGATTGACATTTCTGATGTTTCCCGAGTGTTGGTATCTCTTGATGTAAACAAGGGCCCTGGCCCGGATTCTGTACCTCCTGTTTTTTTGAAAAATTGCTACTCTGCATTGTCTGTCCCTTTGCAGATGATTTATAATAAGTCATTAACCACTGGAGTTTTCCCATCTTCCTGGAAACGAGGTTTTCTAACTCCCATATTTAAGTCAGGTGAGAAAGGTTCGGTGGAAAATTACAGACCAATATGCATCCAGTCTATAGTTGCCAAAGTTTTTGAAGTCCTTGTCCTGGAGACGGTCTCACCATGCATAAGCTCTTATATCACAGCCAAACAGCATGGGTTTGTCCAGGGAAGATCGACTCTAACAAATCTTCTTTTATACAACAATTACATATCATGCGCAATGGCGAAGGGAGGTCAGGTTGATTCCATTTACACGGATTTCTCCAAGGCTTTCGATACAGTTAATCATGCAGTTCTGATAGGTAAACTTGAATGTATGGGCTTTGGAGAGATATTTGTGAGATGGATAGAGAGTTACTTATCGGAAAGAAAACTTGCAGTTAAGGTTGGAGGAACAGTATCACAGGAGTTTTGGCGACTAGTGGAGTCCCGCAGGGCTCCCATCTGGGACCGATCCTTTTTGTTCTTTTCGTGAATGACATAGTTGATAGGTTGCATGGAGTGGAGGCTTTACTGTATGCTGACGACCTTAAAATATTTAGAGTAGTTCATAATACAGAAGATTGTGCTATATTGCAACACAATATTGATGTTCTATCAGGCTGGTGTGATGAAAACGGTCTATTACTAAATGAAAAAAAATGTAATGTTATGCGCTTTACTAGATCAAGGGAGAGACTGGTTTTTGATTACAAACTTGGAACGGTTGTTCTAAATGCTCTCTCAGAAGTAAGGGACCTCGGTATCATTTTCGATGATAGGCTAAATTTCATAAAGCACATACAGAGCATAAGGGATAATGCAAATAGACTACTAGGTTTCATATTTAGAATGTCAAAAAATTTCAAAAGAATTGAAACATTAAAAATAGTATATTGTGCTTATGTTAGGAGCCAACTAGAGTATGCGACCACTGTCTGGTCCCCAAATTACGCTGTGCACATCAATACTATTGAAGCAATTCAACATAGATTCTTACGACACGTGAACTACCGCCTGGGTATTCCCATTGATGGGCTGAACTATGATTTTTTGTTGATGGAGATGAGGCTCGTTAGCCTACATGATCGCAGATTGTTGTTCGATCTCCTTACACTGAAGAGAATAGTGACTGGCTCTCTGAATTGCCCAGAGTTGCTTAGCTTAGTAAACTTGCGTGTCCCGAGTCGTAACACCAGAAGTCAGGCATTGTTCTATGCTGCGGGATCATCATCCAATTATATCTATTACTCATCGATGAATCGACTCCATGTAATAGGGAATAATTACAGTGAGATCGATATTTTCAACGATTCGGAGTACACTGTGAGGAGATGTGCTGTGAGCAGGTTTATGCGAGGGTACATGCTTTCCGTTGAGAATCCCCTGTAGTTACTACTGTCATGTTTTTGTATTCATTGTCACTTATGTGTTAATTGTGTTTGTTTCAAGTTTGTTTTTGTAAGTTATTGTACTTTAAAGGCTATTTAGCCGTATATTATGTTAATAAATAATAAATAAACATGTTTATTTTAATTTCTCGCTGATCTCCATATTAATTGATTTCCATAACATTGTTACAAAAAGTTTTGTAACTGGAATTGGAAAAAAAACAATCACGTGGCATACAGAAAAAGATTATCCGCATCAAGAGCTTTCCACATAAAGTTTTAGTTGGTAATAAATGATGTAATAAGCATGGAAGCCCATTGTGAATAAGCTGCGCCTGAAACTTTCAATAATGTAACATTTACGTAAGCGTATTTTGAAAGCTTTGACAGACATTGCATATAATAAATGGGATTTTCATACGAATTTATTAAAATATTGGATAAGCTTTTACTAACAAATGTATGTGTTATGGTATGAAAAATTTGTAAATGGTTTTTAAATCTCATTAAAAAATTTATAAACGTTGTTCAGATTTTCGCAATTCAATTTTGGGTTAGTAAAATTTTAGGTAAAATTTGAAATAAATTTGTGGGGTTAGACTACTTAATAAGTTGACGTTGTTTTTTCCAAGTCTGATATTATAGACACATAAATATTCAATTTACATATCAAATAATGTGTTATTGTGAAAAATTACTCGTACAAAGTTCATTATTTTAGAATTTTCCTATGTTATATTTGTGCCTTTTAAAAACTATTCTTACAAGTATATTCTTTTTATACATTACCATTTTTTATTGATATTGATTACATTTTTTTTAATATTGTATAAATGATCAATAAAAAAATATTTGCCTCAAAACACACACTACGTTTCGAAAGCTTAGCATTAATATATTTGGTAATGCTAACTTTCAAACGATTTTTTAACACTTTAAGATGATCATTTGAAAACGACGAACACCTTCATCGTAACTATGGTTGCGAGTATTTTCTATTGCGTATATTTGATTCTGTTGTTTATTTTTGATGAAGTATCTTTTGTATTTTTTTGAATTTTGCTTTGTTTGCTCTTGCTGAGGTCTTAGTCAAAAGCCGTTATGGTCTCAGTGTAGCGTAAAATTTTTAAGGTAATAATATAACAATTTAAACCTATAACGGTAACCAAATATAGATCGTATATGGTAAATGCCTGAAACATAAATCATATAAATATCCATATTAACCATAATATCAAAACCATGTAAAATTAAAAGTATAAAAAGGTAAGGACACAAAGTTACTAAAGTGATACCTTATCGTGAAGGTGGACAAAACACTAATTTCAATCAAATAATTCCACGTACGCAAAATTATTAGAAATCATATGTTTTGTATCTGTATATGAAAATATACAGGTACAAAACTATTAGAAATCATATGAATAAGCAATGTTTTACAATGTTAGAATATTACAAACGCTTAGATATAAAAAAATACATCTTGTCAAAAAGTGTCCACACTTATTGCCACTAGTGTATGTCGATAGTTGTACATACTTTCTAATGCAATATTGCGAGTACATATTACATAATATGTATAAATGAATAAAATTGCATTGTCCTACTTTACATACAAACTTAATACTTCATGTGTCGTATAACTTGTACGCTATCCTATTACTGCTTGTCCTATTATTCCAAAGGATACGCTGTATCAGTGGACAGCTTATACTTAAGTATACAGGGTGTATAAAAAATACGAAGAAAATGTGTACATGAATAATAAACGAATTTAAAGGAAAAGTTTTTAAATTTTACATAACATAACAGTATTCAATTTATTTTTTTTTAAGCGAGTTGTAATACAATCTTAATAATTTTAACAGCAAATACATCATTTCTAAATTATGAAAACAGAGTATTACCTACATAATACCGGGTTAGTTGGAACACATCGCATTTTAGCGATGATCTCGCCCTCTATACATTGTATAACAGATATTTTTAATGAAATTTTATTTTGATTTGTATTATTGTAACCAATGTACAGTGA
Source organism: Athripsodes cinereus (assembly GCA_947579605.1). Lineage (NCBI taxonomy): Eukaryota > Metazoa > Arthropoda > Insecta > Trichoptera > Leptoceridae > Athripsodes > Athripsodes cinereus. The sequence goes on along the minus strand of OX388319.1, from coordinate 14,917,374 downwards.
AGAATAAAATAAATATCTATACAAACGTATTTCGTACAATTAAAGCATATTTTTATCGGTTTATATTTTAAAAATCAGTTAATACATACGCTGTTTGGATCATGTTACCTAACTTGCCTTCCTCTTTTGATCGTAGTCGGACTGTTGTGGAACAAAATTCCACGTGATGTAGGTAAGTGCATTTGTGTTCAAGACAAGGTTTAAGACCCCATTTTTCATGTGATGTTAAGATTCTTCAATTGGCTCTTGCGGTAGCTTTTTATAAATCATATTTATCAATATAAATATTTTAAATTATTATTATTATATTCATGATGTAGGCTGTACTGCTTCATATTTACTCGAATGTGAATTGATACAAATCATTCATCTCACAAACGAGTGTCTCACACATATACCAAGGAGGACTTTAGCATTAACACATTCTTAAGGACGACTTGATGCAATACATAGCTGCAGAATTTGGAGGTAAGGAAGTGAGTGACCATGAGAAGAATGCTACGTTTAATTTTTTTATAAATTTCAAATTTGCATCACTCTGTAGATGGAATGACATAAAGAGATAGCTTTTAGGACAGCTCTCGACTTGTTTCAGTGATTTATGTTGTAATTCATATTAAGGGTTGTTACTATTGTACATAATATGTTTTAGTCTCTACATCTATGTAGTATATAACTACCCTTATAGCTTTTACATATAATCATTATTATTTAAGCTAGACCAGAGGGTAACTAGGTATATCGCTCTTACATGTCATTTTAAGGTCTTCATGTCACTTGATGCGGTGGTAAATTGCATTAATATTAATCAATTCAATACTATAAAAAGTATAGTGTGTTAAATCTAAACTCAAATCTTAAAATATAAATTTTATTTCATTTCATTTTGACTATTTAATGACCCGGATGTTCTTTATTAACAAATAGCAATAACTAACAAAGTAAGTAATATGTAATAATTGTTTAATTTATTTTAAACTGCGCAAAAGATTTTATTGACTATCAAACAAACGGTGTTTGAAGCAAAACGCTGGATTATTACTATTATTATTATCATTTACAATAAAGTTTAATTGTTGAGGGGCAAATTGAAAGATTCAAAGATAATAAGGAAATAATGCCTCACTTAATGTTGATTTTAAAAGCCTGAAAATCGATGTTTCAAAATATCGATGATTGGTTACATCGACGGAGAATTATAACAAATATTGATAGTTTGAATATCTTTTTAAATGAATGGTTATATTTTAATCATTGCATTTTAGTAGTATTATTTTTATTTTATTATCAGAAGTACACGGAGCCTCGGACATGTTAAATAATATGATAAAAAAAACAATTTCACAGATAAAATAAAGCAATATACGATATAAGTTAATAGCTGCAGGGAAAAAATCCATGAATGTAATTAAAAAATTAAAATTATTGTTTTAATTATTAATTGTGTTGTTGCCCTAGTAGTAAAATTTCAACAAGCATTTTTCTTCTGTGAATTTTAAATAAAAAAATCGTATTTTGTCTTCCTAATAAATCAATTTTTATTGAACTATGAAGTCAAATAGCGTATCTGTCAATAAAAATCTATATTAAAAGAAAACGCTTGTTTTTGCTAATCCAGGTACTAGTAAAAAAAAACTACACGTGCTCCTAACGTCAACAAACTAATAAATAATTGTAACAATTTCAATTGGTAGATTTTCTTAGCTTTTTCAATAAAATAATGATTTCGATTCACTAAACAACAGCTTCCCTATAGAGTATTAAATCTAAACCCTAGTCACAAGTAGTTCTCAAAGTTTAAAACATTAATCTTCAGTTGGTTTAAGAGAACGAGCTAGCGAGGGATTGAGCAGATTTTTTGAATTGAATCTTATTTAAGATATGGCTGTGTACCAAATAATTATTTTCATGTTGTATTAGTATTATTACTATAATGAAATTTCATACATTTCCCTCGGAAACAGTATTGTATTTCTGAGAAGTTGCATTGCAGGTTCCGGAATTCTAGAAATTATATTTTTACATCCGTCTATATGTTTTTCACCCATCACTATATACCATTAGGGCATATCTTATAAGTGGAGTAACCAGTAGGCTAAATATTGCATCAAGTAAACATGCAGCCTGTTCTTTCCGTGCAGATGAAAAATCAAGACATTTATGATGAGTGGTAAAACCATCAAAGAGTGGACCGGAATCCAGAAGGTGGAAGAGCTGTTACGGCTAGCACAAAACTGAGAAGTCTACGCCAGGGTGATAGCCGACGTCGGGGGGACCTGACATGGCACTTTAAGAAGAAGGTAACGTTTTCAATATCCCCCCCCCTTTCCCAATCCCCTTTTTAAAGTGCCAATTACGTCAGGTTTGTGAGAAAAGAGAGTTGAGAGTACAATAAGATGAAATAAATAATAAAAAAAGGAATGTATATGTTTGATAAAGTGTGAAGTTTTTGGGATAGTATTTATTTTTAGTCTGTTTTTAAAATTTTTGAATTTTCTTATTTTTAGAGTTTTTTTTTGTATTGTTATTGCATATATTTTGGAAGTGTGAATGTGTTTGTGCGAATAAATGTATTATGTGTGCAAAATTGGGTGAATGAATGTATTGTGTGTAACATTTTCTATAATTGTCTTGTGTGTGTGCATTGGTGAAGTGTGCACTGTTTGGATGTAAGACTATTGGAATGTTTTTGTCGCTTACATGTTTATATTTATATGTCTTTCGTCTGTTGTGTACCATGTAAATAAATAAATAAATAAACACCTCCCATTTATAGGGCACACGAAAAGTTACAGAAAAAAGTGAGAGATCTTCTCTTTGCCAGACACTTCACAAAGTTCTAATAATAAGTTATGGATGATGGTGATGGGTGATGGATGCGGTATACGACGCCCTTGAGGTCATGTTATGAGTAAACGGCGCTTTACAAATTGTCCATAAAATAACAAAATAATTGAAAAAGACAGTCATTGAATAAGTTTACGCATAAAACAATTGTACTTTATTCAGTCAACATAATAATAAAAATAATCATTCAGTACCCAATAAGTGATTATGAATTTTATCGCTGATGACAATTCAAAGAAAATGTTTCTTTTCTAACTTGTTACATAGTCTATGATGAAAATGGTGCTATGAGGCTATTTTTACCAATAAATAGCTTTCGTCTGGACGATTATCTAAGAAAAATAGAATATAAATATTGGAAAAGTTGGATTATGGAATAATTGGCGTTATACTTGCTATTTTTACTCGTAATGCGAGAATATTTTTGGTGTATAGTGATAAATGTGAGTGGTTATAATAAAAAAATATATATCTTCATGAAAATGCTGTTTATTGTTTCAATAAATAAATAAATAATGCCTCTCCGATAAACTGGCCCTCTGTAGGTTTATCGAATGTATTTGATATAAATATATTTCTGTGTAAAATTACTTGTAATAAATGCGCAGTAGAAAAAATATAACCAATTCATAAAAAGCTAGTAAATTTATCCCAGCCTGAATGTATTGAAATATTATTGGCACGGAGAAAGCGATTTGCATGTTTATTACAATGCAGTAATGCTACTGGTTATCATAATTGTGGGATATATATCTACTGATGGCAAGAATGAATGAAGTGTATTTATATAGTTTCACAGTATTTGTTTCATCTGATAGGTTAGGGTAGAATATTTTACTTATTTTAGAGGCATTAACTATGTAACAATTTCTAGACATTAAAAAAAAATAACTTGTATTTCTATGTTTATTAGTTACTTAAAATTCATGTAACAAATTAACATAGAAATTCAAATTCAATTTTTTTAAAATACAATCCAAAAATCAATACACAGTAAGGCAATATGCTTGTTCCGTGACGATGAGTACGTCGGCTATCTAGATGAGTCCGAGACTCTATACCAGGCTTCAAACTATGAGGTTTACATTACATCCCGGACTACTTGTATTTTTTTTAAAACACAGTTAGTTCATTGGCTACCCCACTCGTTGAAGATAATGTGAGGGTTCATGTCATCTCCCACAAGTGGGATAGCCGGTGGAATATCTGTATTAAAAAAAAACATGCGAGCAATACAATCCAAAATAGAATGTAAATGAATGCCAATTTTTCTTTAAAAATATTAATTTTATGAATAAATAAATAATAATACACATCAAAGAGTTATGTAATATTTATACTCAGATGTATACATAACATTATTATAACACTACTAGAGGCAAATCCGGCTTCGTTCAGAAATAATTAATGTATAATATTGACAAAAACTGTATGATTAATAATATGGATTTACTATTGACTGGTTACAGCATTCTAAATCTAGATGGCCTTAGTAAGAATAGAATAGAATAGAAATTTATTATAAACGAAATCTTTAGGTATAATGACAGTGATATGGCGATTAATATTATTATGTCTGTATAAATTAATATTATTATACCTGTTCCGTGGAGCACCTGGTAAAGAATTGGTTTCCCACTCTTCTACATAAGTTTTCGAGTGTCCTGTAAAAGGCAGGTTTTCGAAAAAATAAGACATATTACATCTTAAATTCGGCGATGAGGTTTGCCACCCATTCTGAATGTCTTGATTTTATATTGGCACGGAGAAGACAGCTTGCATGTTTTATATGCAGCTGGTCTGCTGGCTACCCCACTTGTGGGATATGCCGTGATGGTATAGTATAGTATACTATAGTATATTATTATCACTTTCTATACTAAATTTCAGAGATATGTAGTTTCAAAAATGAGCATTTGTGTGAATGAGCATTAAATAATATCTGTCAGGCTTATGAGAGGTTTATAAATTCGCAAAGAAGACATTATAAGCTTCCCCATTGCTTATTTTTTCCTAACAATGAGGAGGCAGAAATCACTCAGGTTTGATGACACAGATACTGCTTAAAGATTTGTGGTGCAGTGTATAGGTGGTTTGCCCAACGATGCGAACGTATTTAATGGGTTAGTTGGAAGATATCGCGCTTCTGCGATAAACTCGTCCATTGCACATCATTTATTTGTCTAGTTTAAATTGTTTATTTTTTTATGTTGATTTTTTGTGCAGTTAAGATTTTTATTATTATTATTTTTATTTAAAGCAAGGCTATAAAGATCCTATTGTTCTTGAGGTCGTATGATTTGTAATGATCCCTAGCAGTGGATTTAAAAAAAAAATTCTGTACCTGAGAGCCATTTAGTCTTAAGTACTAAAATGTCATTTTCAAATTCAATTTTTTAATCGAAAAAATCTCAACATTTTACTAGTAATAAACTGTATAAAGTATACACATCTTATTACGTAGACCCTATAGTATAGATTCTAAGCATTTCTGTATTTAAGACTCACGACTAATGTGTTATTTTCGCTTTTTTCGTAACTTTGGAATTTTTGTCAAAAATGCATTTAAGTCCTAATGGCTCTCAGGTACAGAATTGTTTTAGTACCTAATCACATTCGCGTTAGTATCCATAAAACAAAATTCTTATTTTAGTTTGACACTTGCTCGATCTGTGTGAATTTCCTGTACATATATTTAATATTAAAATTTATTTTTACTTTGATTTATTGCTTGGTAATAGCGAAGGTTTTGAAACCTATATGTATGTGCAGATGCATTGATACAAATGTAAAAACGGGAACAAATATTTATAAGGAAATCGAATAGACGTCAAGGAAATAAATAAAAAAATACACACGAAACTTTATGTAAAGAAAACTGATAAAAAACAAGCCTTGAGAAAATATCTTCTACGTACCATGATAAAATTCTCAGAAACTTATAGAGACATCATAAACAAATAAAGAGAAAAACTTCTCCAAAACAGTTTTCTGGGAAAAAGAAAAAAGAAGAAAACAAACATTTTCACGATATTTCTGTTGATTGCGTAATAACACTGTAGATGGCGTAAGACGATGATTTTTTTATTGTGATATTTTTACCAGGCTTTTCGTGGAAAAAATAATTTATGAATTTATCTCTCAAACGAGAGATTAAATAAATAGAAAAAATATTCGACTGAAAACCATCTTAACTATCTATTTATATCTATATCATCAAGGTATATTTCAATAGATGACCAGCAGAATAATTTATACTAAACTAAATATTTTGCAATAACTGTAGGTACAAAATTGCTTTCGATGTAATGAACAATCAGGTTATCTTCTTCGTGACATTAAAATATAAAAAATAAGGATGGATGTCATCCCTCAAAGCTGAATTGAAGATGTTAAATGTTTTAGATACACCTTTATTTACAGGACACTCAAAACATACAGAAAAGAGTGGGAGATCTAATCTTTGCCGGGGACTCCAAGTAAGATAATGTTTAAATATAAATTTAGTAAGTATTTGTGTTCTGTCAGAGACGAAAAGTTACGAAGACCTATATTGCATTGCGCAGGCTGAACGGCATTTCTCATAATTGTTCGTCAACGTTGGACAACTAGACGTGAAACGAAGATTTAATCCATCAAATGATTTGTTTTCTGAACTTATAAATGTTTGCAAATGAAACTCGTGTAAATTTATCTGTCTACTGAAATTTTGAAATTTTTTTGTCTATGATGTCTACTGAAAATTTGAAGAAATTCATTTATAAGTTTATATTTTTCTGTTTCGTTCATCTTTGGGACATCAAAATTGTATGACACATTTTTACTTAGACAATCTACACGTGATTTGTGTTAGGATACTTCAAACGAACATACATACTTATTCTTTTATTATTATCCGCAGATAATGATAAAATATTCAAAACAAAACACAATAATAAAAAAAAAAACGGCTCCTAAAGAGAAAAATGCTAGTCGTTTATGTGGCCGTATTTTTAAATGACGCTTTGTTACTAAAGCTGTAACTAAAAATAGGCTTATATAAAAACATATCCTGCAATATCTATGCTTTTTTCAAGCACAAAAAAGAAAATTATATACAGTAAATTGGTCCAGTCTCTTCTACTTCCAATCCTTGATAATGCCGATTGTGCCTACGTTGGTTGTGACTTGGAATTACTCACTAAACTGGAAAGGTTACAAAATACTGGCATTTGTTTCATCTTTGATCTGAAAAGATCTGATCGCATAACAAGATTTAGGAATAAACTGAAATGGCTTACCGTGCGCCAAAGACGAGATCTCCATGTCTTATCACTGGTTTATAATTGTTCATACTCTACGTCTTCACCATACTATCTCAAGGAAATGTTTGAGTATCTTTCGAGCCATGGCTTGCCCTTACGATCCAATAGCGAGCGTCTTCTGGCGATACCAGCTAATAGCTCAAACTTTTTTACAAACTCTTTTTCTGTTCATGGTGCTCGCTGTTGGAATAGTTTGCCTTCCAGGATAAGGTTGCTCCCCACTCTTCAAGCTTTCAAGCGGGCGGTCAAGGACCATTTTATCACACAAAATATGGTTTCTGTATCCTAGTCCCTTTTCCTACATATTCTTCTCCTTTTTTACCTCCTCTTTCCTTTCCTTAATATTTTCTTTATGTGAAAGTTTCATGAAATTGGGTTAGTTAGAAGAAATCGCGCCTCTGCGATAAACTCACTCTCTGTATATTGATTGTATGATTGTCTTTGTTTTAAATGTATTTTTGTGTGAATTTGCTTGTTATCAATGTACAGTAAAGAATAAATAAATAAATAAATAATTTTGTAACGTTGTAGAAAAGGCCTCTCACTCACTTCTGTAAGCCTTTGAGTGTCTTATTAAACGTAGGTGTCACACACCACAAATAAACAGGAAACAGCACCACAAATAATATATTCAATTCAGCGGTGATCACAGCGTGTCACAATGCCACCAATCCTGAATGTCATATTTTAATTTTAAGCACGGAGGATACCACAGTAGTAAGACATTTCACTCACTGTACAAAAAAAAAATAGAAGTTTTTCTAAATATCCATAATATTGTAATTTCTTAATCTCGAATGTAATAAATCGTTTATTCGTTGTATTAAACGATGTTGGTAAATGTATGTAATGTACCTACTTTGCGTACTTGTCTGCTAACAACCTATGTATTGAGTGAAGTTGCATATTGCATTCGTATATTTGTATTGGAAGGCAAGTCTAGACATATATGTGTATACTTTACTTATGCATGTATGATGATACCAATAATAATAATGTTCTTTTTTGTCTTGGCTTTTAATTTTACAAAGAATTATAAGTGTGTAAATGCAACTTGTATTGAACATTTTAATATTGTATTTTAAATAAGAAGCAACAACCGTTTATTGTATAAATAAGCAAAAAGTTTTCGATACCTTGAATAATCCTATTTAATAATACATTGTGTCAATGACAATACAGATCGTTTTTGACATAATAAATGCAAAATCTCTGAACAGAAGTTGCATATTTTCATTCTATGCTCTCGAGAAAATCGTCAAAAGGTGAATGAAGATTAATTTTTTTTTCAAATATTATTATCAGAAAATCTATAATATAAAATCTATAAAAAACTGAGAGTATATAAAAACGAACGTGATATCCAAACAAAGCTAAATAAAAAAAGCATGAAATAAAATATAATAATACGAAGATCTTTGCTTTTATTAATATTTTTCAATCTTGACATAATCCGTTAGTAAATAAAATAATATCCAGAAGATACAGTACTAAATCAAAATGTCGTAAAAAAACTATAAAACGTTATAAAAGATTAAGAGTTTTTATTATTATTATTATAGGGGTTGCAGTAGAACTGATTTCACCAACACCCCTTCAATAAACCTTAAAAGTTAAAACATTTAAGATGACATTAAAAGTTCAAATGTGATGAAGAGGTGTGCAGGGATGGTAATATTGTTTTTACGAAACATAAATGTTTTTTATGGTTCAAGTTTAAACAAACTGATAACAGTCAATATGATTGACGGAAGACACTTGGTCAAAGTACATGATAAATTTGTAAATGATTGATTAAATTAGTAGATGAGAGCGAAAGCTTTTGAAAGCCAGGCTCGCAATCAGTCACCGTAGAAGTCCTATAAAAAATATTTAACTTATTTAAATTGAAATTACATAGTTGAAGATGATGAAAGGAAATTCTTGGGTTAATTATAATTACGCGAGGCTTAAAGTTAGTTAATATTTGGCTTAATTGGTATTAAGTGACATAATATTAAGAAAACATTTGACATAAATAGCAATATGTGTTACTCAATGGTAGGAATTACTTCATTAAGTAGTGTAAGGTAACACATAAAGTCAGGGAAAACTTAACTAAATCCGATAATATTGTGTAACGCTTAAATTAAGATTTAACTTTATTAACAATTTTATGCATAAATGCATAGTTAAACAATTATAATGTGATTCGATAATTTTGTTAGTAAGAATATGATAAGATTAGTGTAAGTTTACAAATATTTACCAAAACATATACTTATTAGGTGCTTACAAAGAAAACATTTGATAAAATAATCATTGGTTTGATAAAGTTATGTAAAAGGTAGGAATGATAAGATAGTTAGAAATCACTCGGCAAATTTACATATTGTACGACGCATCAATTTATGAAACCCTTGGCTAAGCTTGTGTTTTGTAGATGACGCTTAAAGATAGGTAAAATTTGAATTAAGAGAAAATAAAAATATATTTGACTTAACTGGTATTAGAAAGTTTGCAATCATTTTGTTAAATTTATGTTTTATTATGTGACGTTTCTAGTACCGAAAAGCTTGACAAAACAAATATATTATTTGCTGACGCAAATAAGGTAAAATTTGACTAAAATATAAACTGAGGTAACATTTGACTAAAATAGTATAGATAGATCATTAGCAACCATATATATTGCATGACACTTAAGGATAGAGAAAGTTTGACTAAATTAATATTAGTTGATGCTTAAAGTTAGGTAACACTTGACTTAACAGGCAGTATAATCAATAACAATCAATAGTATTAACAACAGCTAGCGTCTACAAAATAAACGACAACGAGTAAAACTTTTCTTAATATCAGTAGGTACATAAAATGTTTGATGAGGCATAAAGTTTTTGATTGTTTCTGAAGATATTTAAGAATGACTTAATATTATATTACTATTATCATTTTATTTATTTTGAACTTGACAACTTTTTAAAGTTTTGTTGTTACAAGAGAGAAATGGTATTCATTATTGATACAAGTAAACACTGAATTAAATATAAAAAATAAAAATATTTCTTCATTTTTTACTAGCTTATTCCTTACTTATTTTTGGAGAAAAAATGTTATCTACGAATACCATCACGGCATATCCCACGAGTGAGATAGCCAGCTGATTAACTAGATGTTATAAAAATATACATCTTAAATTAAGTCTTGATTTCATATTGGCACGGAGAGGAGAGCTTGCATGTTTCTTCATTTTTGCTGGCTACCCCACTTGTGGAATATGCTGTGATGGTATAGTAGTAGTAGTAGTATATAAATGTAGACTGTCCTTTTCATGCCAATAAGAAAATAATACATTCAGTATGAGTGATATGCCTCATTGCTGAGTTGTAGATGTTAATTGTCTAATCTGTCGTGAGATTTTAAGAACACATGCCTTTTACAGGACACTTATTCACTACCAGAGACTTTTCGATGTCAAAATTTCACCTTGTTTCTATTATTGTACATCATTGATCAGTTGCTTTAGAAGTTGTTCCCTCTAGTGACGCTGAATTCTTTTTGGTTAAATTAATATCAAATTGACAAAATGTAACAACAGCAAACACAGCATAAATATTCTTTCACAAAAATGTTAAATAAGGATAGAAAATATTACAATGACAAATATTTCTGATATTTCTGTTGGAAATAATTCTTAAAAAAATAAACAAGATAAAAAAAAACGTTTTAATTCAAAAATTCCAAAATTGGTTTCAGAGTATCTGTAATATCTTTGTCAAATTAAAAGATGTGTATACATTTTGTCATCCCGAAGCACGCCCAACATAATTCAAATTCGTTTAATACACTGAGAAAAGTACTCACAACGAATCATTGGAACGTACTATCAGATTAGGACCAGAGATAGAACAAACGATTCTTTAGTATCAATCTATAATATTAACTTTTCGCAAACAAATCATTGGTACATTTACCAACAATTTGTATCGTTTGTACTATCTCTGGTCCTAGTCCAATAGTACGTACCAATGATTCGTTGTGAAATTTCGTTAGTATTTTTCTCAGTATAATGTTTAATAATATATGAGAGTTTCTAGTTATCCCATAACTCGTTTATGAAAGTGGTTACTATGGATATAAGCATTCATATATACGGACGAATTTAAATATTTTTAAAATATTTGATGACGTCAGTAAAAGTTTATAAAACTTGCAAAGTCGAGTGATTATTATGAGATATAGTTACTTTTACTATGAGTTAGTTACTTTTTTATTTACTCGATTTAATTTTATTACTTTTCAGTTTACAGACTAAGCAAAAGTCAACAGCTCACAGTGTCATTAATTAAATTATATTTTTACTATTATTTAACTATCTGCTAAGCTTTTTAGTTTTAAAATCAGAGAATATTATCTTATGAAGTGACGTTGCGTTTAAGAATTAGCTTGTTTCATAAACTGTGTAATATTTTTTAAAGAATTATATTTTTTATGATATTTTTCTCTTTTAACGATATAACCCTCTCTCATTTTCCAGTAGCTTTATATCTTTTTATCAGGTTAGTTAGAAGACATCGCTACTGCGATGAACCCGCCAGTTGCATAATGTTATTCATTTCATGTTATAGTTTTGTAATTGTTAGTGTTCTATTTTGTGAAATATGGTTTTCTATTATCATAACTGTTTATATTATTTATTAAAGAATCTGCCATTATCCATTCCGTGCTAATAAAAAATAACACACTCAATATGGGTGGTATGCCTCATCACTGGAGATGTTAATTTTCATACATATATGTGAGTTTTTTTACAAATACTTGCCTTATACAATACACTCAAAAAAATTCAGATTAGAGCGGGAGACCTGTTATTTAATTAATATAGTCGATCGACGGTACTTGGTGGAATTTTATGTCGAAATTATCTTTACCGGGACCTCACGAAACTTAAGAATATTTTGACATTTTCAAATAAAATATTTAAACTTGAATCACTATGTTTATTTGTTACATTAATTTAAATTACGCTATCGCGATTTCAGTGCACTTGCACCATTGACGAGCTAATCGCGATAGCGTAATTTAAATTAATGTTACAAATAAACATAGTGATTCAAGTTTAAATATTTTATTTGAAAATGTCTCGTAATTGTTACATAGTTAATGCCTCTAAAATAAGTGAAAATATTTTGACATTCAAGAATAAATATTTCGTAAGTGCCAATAAAGTAAATGAAAAAAATTTGAGAGCTTTTTAGTTATACCTATTCCTGAATTATGGAAGACGATACATATAAAGCTTAAAATGTTGTTAATAATCATTAAATCACAAAAAAGCGGTTTGTTAATAATATGCCCCATGGATGTTATTGTTAATATTATGTTAAAAAAGCACAACGAATTTATTTTAAGCCAACCCTTTCAGGTGATGGATATTGATTAATATTTTTTGGGGCTTACCTCGCATTTATGACGTCTTATAAAAAGCTTTCGGTGGTGGCTTGGTTGTTGTATGTTGAATATTAGCATCGTTGGTTATGGCATGCATGACATGTTTCATTGTTGGACATCTTCCTTAGTTGCTGATCCGTCTTCACGTCTTGATTATTCTTTCTCCGAAATGTATACCTAACAAGGAGACCTGGAAGAAAATTAATTGGTCTCAATCCAGGTCTATTCAATTAATTAAATTATTGTTAAAACCAATTAAGAATAATATCAATACGTTATCGGTTTAAAAAGAAAATGATTTCGCAGTAAATGACAAAAAAGCTCCTATATTATTTTGCCGGTATCTATAACGCTAGATTTCATAATATACCTGTATGAAAAATAATATTACTGATTCTGAGTCTTAATATGAATGTTTCGATTTTGACACGTGTTTGACAGTATTTGAAAATACTTGAGTTAGACAAAAACATTACAAGTATGTAAGTTGAAACTCAAGTAAAATTAAGGTATGTAATAAATCAAATGTTTTTGTGTTAATAGTTTGGAAATTCACTATAATTAAAATGATTTTAAAACACCGTATAATTTCCAAATTAAATTTACTTTGGAAATTAAACAGTGTTCTAAAATCATTTTAATTAAGGTAGGTATGTATCGTTAACAAAATTCTACAAATTTTAGTACGTTATGGCAGTCGTATGAAGAGTTATATATTAAAATGTACAAAAAAAAAACAGTTCCATTAGAATCACGAGCTTTCGAAAATATTATGATTCTTCATTTGAAGTATTATACATCCGCATAAAACAAATACTAGATTTTTTTTGTAGGTATTCTGTACTTCCATATTTTACGTTATATCTATAATTGATTAAGATCTATAAAAAATGTAAATGAAGAGAGACGAAAATCTTATTATGATCTCAATCAGAATCTGAAACAATAAATTTCTACAGTGAATAATTAAATCATATTAGGTAAGTTGATAGTTTCTTGGAACATTTTGAAGTATTTTTTTACGATGTTCAATTAGAAGTATTATTTGTACCAATTAACAATTGTAAAAGAAATAAAAAAAACTAGCAAATTGAGAAAAAAATGAGTTTTTTCATACTGATTTTGTGCTTGGTTAATGAACAAATTTCAATCATAAATTGATAGACGTTATTTTGGGAAAAAAATCTTATCTGTCTACACCTTAAAAAATAAACAAATTTCATTTATTTATTTTATTCTTCTTGCACATCAATTTGAATTAAAATTATGTTATAATTCATAATTATAACAAAATCAACAGAGCAGTTTACATAAGAAAAATGTGATGATGTGCAGTGGCGAGATTATCACTATATAGTGATTTCGTTCATTCATCACGCCACACTAAAACTAAACAGAAACTCCTTAACTTTTTACTTCTTAATTTCTTATTTTCTCCTTTAACACGTAGGTTAAATGCTTTTGTTTGCTAACTTCACATTTATGCATCATTTCACGTGTAGGTGTTAACTTCTGTACTTTAGAATTTTAGATAATTGCTATTTTTCAAAGGTATCAGACATTTCACTGAAACTCTGGTATTGAGAACTTTTATAAAAATAAACATAGTAAATCTTAAATTATATCAAAAAAGATTCAAACTAATCTCTTTATGGTCATGAGCCATGGTTGTCTGATATCTAAAATTCGTCTTATACTTTTTACACTACTTAAAATTTTGGCCAAAGTGACATTAATATTATTAACATAGTATTGTAGCATTTCATATGTATTTTTTGACAGCATCATCATCTTCTTTGAAATCGAATTACATTTGTGACATCCATAAATAGAAGTTTTTTTTTATTTAAATCAAAAGAACGTCATTTTCACATCATACCATTCAAACTTTAAAAAAAAGAGAGAAATGGGTGAAAGAAACCATCCACAATGTTTTTTTTTAATCTTTCATTCTCTTTTCAGTAAGTGTTCGAGTGTCCTGTAAAATGCAGGTGTTCGATGAAATAAAGAAATTTTACATCTTAAATTTTGCGATGAAGTTTGCCACCCATCTTGAATATTTTTTTGCTGGCACGGAGAGGACAGCTTGCATGTATATAACATGCGTCTGATCTGTTGGCTACCCCACTTGTGGGATGTACCGTGATGAGATAGTACCTATTAGGTATTATTCATTTTTGACAGCAATTTCGTGTTGACAGACAATTGTGAGAAGAAAATCTATTTTTTTTTTAAATTTGAACACATACTGAAAAATTACATAGTAGGTATAGTTTTGCTTTGGCAGATAGATATTATAAGTCATTCTTTTTCATTCATTTTAAACATGTACAATTGTACATTCCCACTTTGATGAGTGACAATACATAATTATTTCCTTGCACAAGGATATCATATTATAAGTATTTAGAATGTTTAAAATTTGCACATAAAATCACGTTCTTTTTTTATGTGTGTGTATATGTATATCATATTTCATAAAGAAATTCTTTTTTTCCCGACCGTTTCGAAATATAATTATAAAAATGCAAACGCTTTAAATATGATAATTTATTTTACATATTTATGATTTTGGAAATTTAATTTCTTCGAAGGAAATAAATTAAGTTCGTTAAAAAATAATTATAATTCGCAAAAATATTTTTTTTTTCAAAAAGAAAAATATAATGTTGGAATTTAACGTCTCTGAAATGTTCCAAATTTACCTGAGTACTAAAATTACAGCAGAAGTTCATTACACAAATCACTATATAAACATTTGAGAACATTTTTAAATAGGTACGTTTGGTATGAGATCTTTTATAGCCACCTTTATTAGCGCTGTAATAGGAAAAAATGTCTTAAGTCTACTGAGAGAGTATTCATAAATTGAGCATATACAAGTTTGTATGAGTTCGTCGGTAGTCTGGAGATAGGGTCTTGGCCTCATGCACAAGAGGTGCGTGTTCGATCTCTGGTGCCGGCAAACAAATAATTTACAAAATATTTTAAATCAAAATTTTGTTTATTATTTGGAAACTATTTTTCCAATAGTTTGATTATGTACAATTGAGGTGGATTTTTTTCACAAAACGGCGCTTTACAAATCATCCAAATAATTTTTTTTTTTTTATTTATTTAAGTACATAAGACAAACTATAACAATAAGTAATTCATAACCTTAATATATCTAATAAGTAACAATTTTTTTTTCTCACTCTCCAAACAGTAAAAAGTTTACTGGTATTAGGAGAGTAGGGACATATTAAATATAAAACAAATCAAATGCATACAAATTTGAAAACTGTTTCTACAAACTATTTTTTTACAAATTACACTATACCTACTGTAATTTAAACAAAACCTAAATAATAAACTTTAAGAAAATATATCCAATGCTAACACATTTGGAAGCTAATAATAATAATAATACAATGTACATGTATCATTGCCAGGTCTAGCAGCAGCTTTAAGCTTTAAGTAGACACTATGTAGATTTGCAAAAAGCTTTATACGTAGGTATGTATATAGACTAAATAAATTTTGAGCAAATATTTAACTTGTTTAATGAGTTACAATCAAATTTAGACACATGTGAAGTGTAGATGGACATAAAGCTGAATTGTGCTTAGAGGGAGAGAGAGCTTTTATGGTTAAAGATCCCCACGTCAATACTTTTATACGTCTAAAAATATGTATGTTTGTTTGTTTAAATATTCTAAATCGCTTCATAGGAAAATTTTTGCATCAATCATATTACTTAATAAAAATATTATAAGTTTCTTTTTAACTCACAATGGTCATCTGAAAAGAAATTAATAAAAAAAAACTAAACTATAAAATAAGATTGATTATTATTGGTAATTTTTATTTCTACAGAGAAGGAATTGAAAAGTGTACAATTATATGAAAAAGTAAATTGCATGTTAAAACATATAAATATAATGTTGCAAACATTATAATTATTTTTTAAACATTTTTCAGGAAGGTTGCTTATCATATCCGCATTATTTATCTTAATCTATACATACAATCACGAAATCTCCCATTAGAAATTAGGGTAATCAGTGAATTAACTGCATAGCACATAAGCAGTCTCATCTACGGCGATTATATAAATATATATCATTTTATGGGAAATAAACATATACTTAGTGTGTTTAACTGTATTTCGTAATAGGTAAAGTAGTCTGGTTTCGAGTCACCAAGTCATTGTCAATCTTTGACAAAGTCAAACAGTTAATGTTTATATCCACTATTTAATGTAGAGTTTTATGCAATAAGTGCCATCTCAATCAATAAATAATACCGACTCTTGAAAGCCGGCTCGCGTCCAATAAAAAGTCACTCTGGATATACTATAAATAAGTGTTTTATTAATAATTAATTCAACATGAATTTCCACCAGGTATCGTCGGTTGAAAAATATCATCTTTACCTTTAATAAATAATACATGGATGATGGGTGACAAACCTCATTGCCGAATTGAAAATATAAGATGTTTTATATGCGATGTTTTATTAATATCTACCTGTCTTTTACATGACACCTAAAAACTTTCAGAACTTAATAAATAAGAAATATATTTAAGATGTGTCAGCTTGAAGCTTATTTCTTGAATAAAGCAGAGTCTAAAGCTAGTATTACGTCATGTGGTATAGAATTATATATAGCATTTAATAATGTAAGCTTACGGAATGCTCTCAATTATTTATGACTGAATAAATTTACTTAGGAACTAGCGAAATAGATTCCTGTATATAGTATTATGTTGTAATGGGAAACAGTCTGACCACAATACATCAGGAATGAGGTTTGATTCCGCATTATTTACCCAATGAGGTGAGCCTTAAGACAATAATGTTCCCGCCCAATCTTTATTGTAAATCAACCACAAGGTTTAAAGCTTTTGTTCGAAAACATAATGGTACATATTATATTAGTAAGAGAAATCGGCGTGCATGTATGAGAAACTGGATGAATGTAGAGGAAGCGAAAGAAGTGTGTAAGGATAGATCTATATGGCGATCCGTTCTCTCTGCCTACCCCTCCAGGGACATGGCGTGAGGGTATAGTATAGTATAGTACATATTATATTAAATTCAACTACTAGACGCCTTGTAAGAGTTTTGTGTTATTGTAAAGTAAGCGAAAATGAAGTAAAGAAATGACTTTGTTATATCAAAATATCGGGTTAGTTGGAAGAAATTACGCCTCTGCGATAAACTCGCCCTCGGTATATTGATTTATGAATGTATTTTATTTCAATGTATCTTTGTGTAAATTTGCTTTTAATCAATGTACAGTAAACAATAAATAAATATACTTTTTCACTTTAATGTATTAACGTCTGTAAAAGATAGTAAACTAGATGTCACAGATCTATAGTCACAAAATGTACATTTTTTTGACATTGAACAATACATTACAATTTTTAATAAAATAAAAATAAAAATTCAACTGTAAAAACACTTTTTTTTTAATTTTAGGCTATTAATATTAGAGTTGTTAGTGTTTTTAAAGCTTTTCTAGAAGATATACCATATGGTATAGAATAACTCCACCTATTTGTATAATATATTTTTTAATCAGACTGTAGTTGTCAATATATTTATAATTAATAAAATAAACAAATAAACACACAGAACATTATTTAAACACGGCAATACGTTCAACATTACAGCATGCTTTAACAAGCAAACAATACATAATGTCAACACTATCATATTTTGCGACAATATCGTAATAATTATTATTATTATGTGTTATGAACTTGCTGTGTATGTACTAGATTTAATAATATAATATTTGTGTCGTGACATCATCTAGTCAACCTTTGCAGGTGACAGATTGAGTGACATTAATAAACAAGGAGTTCTGTATAACAAACCTACTATCTACCTGGTTTTGATTAGAAGATAATAATTAAATTCACAAAATAATCCATCTCCAGTATCTTTTTTAGATTTCAAGGTACCAGCTTTTCGCTCAGTGAATAAATGAATACATCATCATCATCATCATCATCGCCCTCAACGCTCCTCTCGGGAGCACAGGGCAGAAACCAGCCTCCTCCATTCAGAGCGTCTCTGTGCCAATTGCGTCACCTCTTTCCACGAATGAATACAAGCTGGCAAATAAACACTTGTTCATAAATACTCATATATATTCCTTAGAAATGGCAATAAAAGTGCGGAGAATAGTGTTTTTTGAAACTGGTGACCCCTAGATGCAAATATATGTGACAAAATGCTATGGAATACCTACAACTATTTTATTGGAGTTATGTTATATTTCAAAATGAAAAATTGAAATTTTAGATTTCAACAGATACGAATATAAAATTGATAAATTACATTGAAAATGTATTTCAATGTAATCCTAGAGCTAAGATTTTCATAAGCGGATCTAGAATTTCTACATGAAAACCCATGAATCACGTTCAATTGCATTCTGAATTGCATGCAATAACTCTTTACCGTAAACTACTACTTCCACGTACACATACTACGGTTGATTCAATACCTTGACAATTTATAGACTAACGTACGAGTACAACCGTTTCTATAGTAACTATTTACGTTGGGAAAATGTTTGGGAATAATTTGTTAGGCATTCGAGGTATGCAGTATTAATACATACTAAATTACTACTTGCGAAGTAAATTTCAATACCATCAGGACATTTCCAAAAAGTAGACTTACTGCTGCTTGTAAAAAAATTAATGCTGCCTTTTTAATAAGACGTTCAACATAGGTTGGTTGGTCACGGTCAACATAGCACTACTAATAGTTGAATTGTTGATGTTAAATGTTTTATAGGTTATATTTTATGAATATCTCCTTTTACAGAATAAAGTGGAAGGTATATTCTACTCTGGGCGCTCTAAAGTGATTTTCTTATTATTAATAGCCATCAAATTAAACGGGAAAATAGTATTCTGTTAACAAACTCTGAGTTTGGATGCGTGTTAAATATATCGTTCAGTCAAAATAACAAACTTTTGAATTAGTAGTTGTATATTATTAACATTAATACAGTCATATTTTATTGCCCAATATCATTTATTTATATCACATTATATTATAACTTGGTAATTATGTATGCTCCTAATTGTGCAATAAAGTTTATTTTATACGTAAATAATCTTTTTTAATTTCATTTAGTACAGAAATATGATGTTTACATGAGCTTTGCACAACGTAATTTTTTATTACGTTGTGTAAAACTCATAAGTTGATGTTCAAATTCCCAGTAAAGTCGAAATGAAAGATAGTATGAGTACTCGTATAGTTTTCGCGTGATTTCAACTTTATGCAGTTTAATCTCGTAATGCATTTCATATCATTATGATATTAAGTTTAAACATAGAACATATTACCCTGAAATTGTATTACTATTATGTGTCACAGAAGTTGCCTGAATGAAGGAGTGAAACGTAATAGAAGTTGCATATAGGAAGGAGAATTATTATTTATATCACCATAATATGTATCAGAGTTTGCATAAGTCTCGAAGCATTATGTTAAACGTCAACTTATTTTATAGGTACAAGCTTAAAATATGATTTCGCTCAGTGAATAAATGAACACAAACTGGTAAATAAACACTTGTTCATAAATATGAGTACCCATATAATATTCTTGAGAAATGGCAACAAACGTACGGAAAATAGCGTTTTTTGAAACTGGTAACCCCAAGATGCAAATATATTTGAAAAAATGCTTTGAAATACCTACAACATATTTGGGATTGACCATAACGTGTTTTAAATAAATGTAGATCAAAATAATAACGTTCTTTTAAATCTTTTTCTTGAAATAAGTTCATTATGAATTGTTAATTTGTTGCATATTAAAAAAAACATGCAGAAAAATAGATATATTAATTACCATAGAAATCTGATCACATGGTATCATAAAAACTGTAAAAGCTCTATCAATAAATAAGCAAATCAATAATTGCTTCTTTTTTATTTTAATGTTTTTTCTTTAAAATTGGTTGGAAAAGATTGCCATTTATTGCGCTTGAAGGGTCAAGTAGCATGCAATAAACATGCAAGATGTCCTCTCCATGCCAATAAAAATTAAGACCTTCTGGGTGGTGACAAACTTCTTCGCTGAATTTCAGATGCTAAATGTGTTTTATTTTTCGAACATCTGACACTTGAAGACTTACGGTAAAGAGTGAGAGACCAATTCTTCGCTGGGTGCTTCAAGGAAAAAAAATATGTATAGTGCTCAAAGTATGTCTAAATAATGAAACTTTGTGAGTGTATAATTTTACCATTGCATCCCTTATTATGATGTCCAAAGAGAATTTTTCATAAACACACATACATATTAACAAACGGACTTAAATATACATATGATAATTAGATTTAACTTATACTTTACAACCTTTATGAGCAAGTTTTTGCACAAAATGCATGAAAGTTATTTACATTCATGATATAAAATTATTGTAATATTTTGTTATTTAAACGATATAAAATACATTACTTTAAGTTACAAATGTGTCGAACCCATTATGAAAAACGCCATGTGTATGTAACTATTAAATTCTAAATATGGAAATAATAATAATTATTGGTAGAACTTTCTATCAGACCATTCATAAAATTCTGACAGTATTTCAAAGCAAATTCAAGTTTCCATCAATTTAAAGTTATTACAATTCCATTTGGGTATAAAAACAGTATTTTTTTTCTTATTACTGGGGAATAGATGGTTAGATAAAAAAATACTACATATATGTTGATAATCTCGCCACTGCACATCATCACATTTTTTTATGTTAACTGATTTGATGTTTTTTTTATGTGAATGATGATGAGCAAGAAGAATAAAATAAATAAATCATGCACATCTGATTTAATTTGATAGCAAGGTAGGAATGGTGTTCCGGATGTCTCAGGTTACACTTATTTATCGGCTTTCCATATAATTACATGAATGTTGTTTCATAATTTCTGTAGAATCTAATAAATGGAATAAATAAGGTATTTTATTAGTTATGGTGAAACCGAAAAAGTTGTGTCAATAGCATGAAATACTATTGACGATACGATAGCATGAAATACTATACAAATGACATTTTTTGTAGTATATTTTCTGAAAAAGTTGTGTCAATAGCATGAAATACTATTGACGATACGATAGCATGAAATACTATACAAATGACATTTTTTGTAGTATATTTTCTGAAAAAGTTGTGTCAATAGCATGAAATACTATTGACGATACGATAGCATGAAACACTATACAAATGACATTTTTTACGGGGTGAATATGGATTTATAATAAACTCAAATACAAACCAAAAAACTTCACACAAAGTTGTATGCTTGCGTAATGAAGTTGAAATAGGTTAGAAGAGAAAGGTTTCGAATTTAAGATTTTAGAACTATAAGTCCGAAATGTCACCATTAGAAATCGGACCACTGAAGTTATGAATAAATTATTATTTTTATTATGAGTCGAGGCGATCGGTAAAAAATATTTATGAAAATAAATTTTATAGGTTTAAATATCTGCCTCAAAGATGAAAAAAAAACACCCACATTCTATGCTTCAAGCTGAAAAATTCAGGTTAACACATTGTTTCAAGGACGAAATAGAAGTAGGATGGTAAATATGTTAATGAATTTTTTAAACGAAAATCCAGAACATTATCATGGCTTGGGTGGTTTAATATTAAAAGTTATTAAAGAACTTTTTTCAGCAAAACCATGGAAACAATATTGGCGGTTACCAGGCACCAGTGACGGCAAAAATTTTTTTTTTCATTTGATCTTTCCTATCACAATTCATCTACCTATTTTATGTTTATTTTAGACTATCAAGGCTTTATTCACAAGTGCGGGGGTGGTCATGAAGTCAATGTAATCTACATAACATTTAATACAGAATGTCTTCTTTGTGTCATGAAAATTCGTTATAGAGAAGTGGTAAGATTTCAGGATTGTGGAAGTAAAATTATCAGCGAAATGAACGTTCTGATCTAATTACAAAAAGGGTAAGTAAAAACGGGCATGAAAGTTTGCTGACTTGGAAAACAATCAACATCTTGATAGTGCATAATATTTACCTACTATAGATAAACTTCATGTAAGACACAACTTTTACGTATAAATTTTTAAATGAAATATGTAACCAATTCTGAATTTCATTTTACCGTCTAAAAAGAGTGATTTCTAGATATCATGCATGCACTATAATCACTATTGTTGAAAAATAAATGATAGAATATAGATAGAGATATTCCACTAATATCATATATATTACGGCATATCCTTCAGGTGATGTAGCCAGAAGACTTACTGCATATAATAAAACTGCAAATCGTCCTCTTTGTGCCATTAAAAGTTAAAATATTCAAGATGGCTGGTATACCATATATTAATAATATTTCTTAGTACTTATTTGTTCACTGTTGGTCTGTTGGTGCTATAAATTTACTGTTTTAACATTATTTATTGTATATATCCAAACATGTTGTTTTCTTGTGCTATGTATTTTTGTATATAAATAAACAAAAATTTTATCGTTGAATTTAAAATTTAAAACGTCTTATGATTGAAAATTTACCTTTTACAGAAAACTGAAAAACTTACAGAAAAAGTGGTAGAGGTATTTTTGCAAATGTTCCACAGCTGAAATATTCATTCTGAAATATAATATACATGGGGTCATCCGGATAAAACGATACCTACTGTTTAATAAGTAGCTACTCATAGATTTCACTTTAACGGTACAATGATTTTGTAAGCCGGATATTTTTTCAGGATTCAGCGAAGGACAACAATGTTAGCAATGCTCAAAATAATAATAATACGAGTTATATTATAGTATTCGTGGTAGGCAAATTATGGTAATTTCGGTCTTTCGATGTTGTTGTCGGTCTAAACTATAATAAGCCAGATACAAAAGAAATATTCAATGCATAAAGTCTTTAAGTCGAATTTCACGTTAATATTATTTTATGAAGTAGGTAGTATCTATGTTTATAATTAACACAAAGTACACTTAAGCATGAGCTTAAAGCACATCAAAATGTATTGATAAAATTATGACTGGTCATAAAATGTAAATAACATTAAAGGAGACAATTTGAAAACTTTGAAAACCCGCTTCTCAAAGCAACATCTTGGATTATGTGTCCTTTTTCTTACTACTGTGTACATTTATTTTACTAAAGAATATATTTTTATTCAGATTAGTACTCGAAACCTCATGGTAATTGAATAAATTTAAATCTGTGAAATAATCGTGTGATTTCAAAAATAAAGCCATAGTATATAAAATTATAATACTTAGACGGCCGATGTGGCGCAGAAATATAAAGCTCTTGTCTTTGAGTCACGAGGTCCCGGATTTAATTCCAAGCCAAGGCAATGCGAAGAAAAACCCTTTTCAAATTGTTCTGGGTCTGAGTGTTACATATATGTATATGAATTTAGTGTATTGTTTATGTGTATCGTCGCGTGAGTACCCAAAATACAAGACTCATATCCGAGTTTGGGACACTCGATCTGTGTGAATTGTCCATGCATGTTATGTTAAATTCCATAAACTGGTACACAATAATGCTTAGATTAAAGATGAAAAATGACATAAATATGTACCTACATAGTTTTTCGTTATTTTGATTTTCTCCCACTCTCAAAATGCATCTTAAATTCAGCGATGATGTACATAATTATAATGCCCATCCTGCATGTCACATTTTTTGTTGGCACAGAGAAGACGGCTTCCATGTTTATTACACGCAGTTGGTTTGCTGGCTAGGTCATTTTTGGGATATATAGTGATGATATAGTAAGTAAGTAAAAGTATGAAAGTGAAAAAGTGACTGAAATACTTTCTGAATAAATCTTACAGCTTTTATTCAGACACAGGACATTGCGGAACAGAAAGTTTGTCGGAATTTGATTTCATGGTTCAAAAAATCGTTTCAATAATGTACATAATAGTTATACAAAAGATATTTGTTCAAAAGAACACGTAGATAATACAACGAAATAGGTACGTATATAAAAGTATATGTATCTATATCATCACGGCGTGTCTCACAACAGGAGTAACCTGAAAAATTTCATTCATTCATTGCCCTCAACGCTCCTCTCGGGAGCACAGGGCGGAAACCAGCCTCCTCCATTCAGAGCGTCTCTGTGCCAATTGCGTCACCTCTTTCCACGACATTCCTTGCGCTCTGATATCGGAACGGTGTATTGTGAAAGAGGGACGCCCGGGCCGACGGAACCCCTGCGGACGGAAAAACAGTGCTCTTTTTGGCCAACTATCATTAGGCATTCTCAAAACATGTCCCAGCCAGGACCATCGTCTCTCCTGTATCACGGAGATTATAGATTTCCACCGATAGCGTCGGCGCACAGCATCATTTGTGACATGTTCATTCCATTTTACATCCAAAATCCTCTTTAGATACTTGTTTTCAAAGCTTAGAATCTTCCGCTATTGAGCCTTGGTTAAGTGCCAAGGCTCGCAGCCATATTGAAGAATTGGGATGATACACGCATTGAATAGGCGATATTTTGTCCTGATGCTGAGTCCAGACGCCTTCCAAACTTTGTTCATGTTATTGAAGTGTGTCACAATCATCATCAACAACATTGCCCTCAACCCTCCTCTCGGGAACACAGGGAAGAAACCAGCCTCCTCCAATATTGTCACAATAGCTGCATTTAATAAAAATATAAATTGTCATTAAAAGTAAGGCGTTCAGGATGGGTAGTTTACCATATCGCAACATTGAAGATGTCAAATTTCTTGTTCGTGATGTTTTGATAATTTTGCCTTTCTTAGCCATTTGGAAATTAAAAAAAGCGGATATAACCTATCCTGTTCCAGAGATTTTTTTTTTCAAATATTACTAAATATTATGATCTATGATGCCATGAATTTGTATATGATAAAAAAATATTTCTCAGAGTCCCGGAACAATGAATGTCTCGTGAAATCATTAAAATTTAATATTCGCAATAAGAAGATATTACGTAAAAAAATATGAATAAAAATGGGAAAAATTTAATATGTGCGATTTTCTTTATACTCGAACGTACTTCGAAATATTTTATTAGAGAAATAAATTATTAATAATTTCTCTTAGTATATGTACACTGTACATGTATGTACAAAGCAGTTTGTATTTACATATTTTTATTACATGAAATAGCTGAAGTATCAGGCGAAGTCTGGAGAATCAATCTATTTTCTTTATAATTTGTCTCCTGTATAAAAGTTTTGAACTGATAATTCAGTGTGCAATGTTCAGGGCCGCAGTCAATAAGGTGGAAACAGCGTTGACGATCGCAAACCATCGAAGTGGAGATGATGAAGATCCTGTTTTGACGCCGTTCAACAGTCCCTAGACCATCTCAAGGGCACCGGTGAAGAGTGCAGTTTTCAATTTGCTTCTGAAGCTGGTGACAGTCTGATTTTCTCTCAGTGGCACCGGCAGGTGATTCAACGTAACCAGTCCAACAGCACCAAAAGCCCTCTCATAGAAGTTAGACTTACCGGCTCTATTGGGCTCAGCAATTCTATTCACAGCTAGTTACGAAGAGCGCACAGGTCTTCTGCGCTCTTTGGAACTGGCTGTGGTTGGCACACTTCGTCGATAAATTGAAGACGTTAAGTGTTTTAACCGTGATGCTTTACGGAAACTTGCTTAAAATAGGGTGCTCAAAAACTTACAGATACGAGTGGGATACTTATTCATTGTTAGAGACTCCGCAGAACTTATCGATATATTTATATGTATAATCTGTGCAACGAAACAGCGAAGGAAATAGATAATTCACGTAATAAAGTATTACAGAACTTCAGAATTTTAGTATAATAATCGTTATATAATCCTGTATACATATTATATAACTGAACCCTTTGCAATTTATTTACGTATTTTCAGATAACGTAATCTTCACATATTCAGCGAACATTTATACTTCAACAGAGGCTGCGCTAATGTCTGAAAATGTTTAGAAAAAGACAAATTAAAATGGAACATGTTAACGGCATTATTAAAAATATGAAAAATATAAGATTCGGAAGTAATATTGGACAAATAAATTACACAGATTCATTTCACGAAAAAGGAAACCTTGTTATTTACTTTTATTTTAAAAGCACATTGCTCTTTCATCCTTAAGGTTTCCGAAGGCCTGATGTCCCTCATTCACAAAACACCATACTTATAATAAGCTTCACTAGGAATGTCGTTTGAAGAGGTGATTAAATTGGTTAACACTTGCCGGGACATTAAGGGACAAATGGAATGAATTGAAAATGAAGAGACGTCCTGAAGCAACAGAACAGTGTATGGACGAGGATCGAAGAAGAGAAATAATCCATAAATATGAATAAGAAAGTGGAGCTTATTAATTAATATAAAAAGACTCATATTTTAATGTCCTGTCTGCAGATTTCCCATGTTGTTCTTCCTTCGTCAGTCAGATTTTCAGCTAAGCAGTGGCGTGTTTTCCATATGTGCAAAAAAGTACAGCATGTCTGAATTATTTGCAAAGACGTGCTTATCAAATATGCAAAACAATGTATACATACTTTAACAATGATATGCATCACTACATTTTGTTTTAAACCTGACTCAAAGAGAATAAATTGTTAATTTGGAACAAGACTCACTAGATAAAACTATACTATATGTATCAAAATATTATTTTCTCGTCACAAGTATTTTGTACATAACCGTACATTGAATAAAACGACATATACGGACATCGCATACTGAATTATATGACATCTCAAAACTCTATCCTTCTGTTACAAAATTTCTAGGACATGCCGGATTACATTTGGTTTTGTTGGAAGAAATCACACCTCTGCGACAAACTCGCCCTTTGTATATTGATTGTATGGTTGCTTTTTATAATTTATGTATTTTTGTTTTAATTTAATTTTTACCAATGTACGGTAAAGTATAAACAAATAAATGGTATTTCGGATAAACATAATATCATACTCAATAAAATGGCATATTAAATATATTACATAGAAAGTATATTCAGCATTTCAGTTAATACATCCAAGTGAATAACCACAATGTCTGCTGGCTACCTCACTTGTGGGATATGCCATGATGTTATAGTAGTAGTATAGTAGAATAACCACAATGAACACCAATTAGACTCCGTCTGGTGCCGATGGCTTCT
Source organism: Athripsodes cinereus (assembly GCA_947579605.1). NCBI lineage: Eukaryota > Metazoa > Arthropoda > Insecta > Trichoptera > Leptoceridae > Athripsodes > Athripsodes cinereus. Next base: position 14,889,620 of record OX388319.1, on the reverse strand, counting down.
CCACGTGGCCACGGACCCTCCCATATTAAATATATTCTTTTCCGTCACCCGATAATACGAGATATCATTATGGCCAATTCTGAATCATAAAATAGTTTAGTTGCACTAACTAAGTCAACTAAGTGTGAGGAGATAGTTGAGTTATGATAATTAGTTCTAATTCGTATTCACAGTACTAATTTAGTTCATTAGTTCATTTTGACACCTTAGTATAACTATAAATTTCGAGAATCCATGGATTTCGTATTCAGAATGAAATTTTAGTTGACAGCCGACGACTAAAATAAGTTGGATTTGGCAGAATTTTATTCGCGACTTTTAATGTGCGAATATTATTAGTTGCTGTCATTTTACCGCAGAATATTGCTATATTTTGGAAGGTTAAGTTGTTTTTTTTTCAATTAAAAGTAAAAATTTTCATTTTTAGGGCCCTCGCAACTAATAATATATAAATTGTAAAATTACACCACCACCGACGCAAATACGAACGCCAAAATATATCGACAAATCTGACATTTCACAATTTTCACGCGCGACAAGTATTAAATTGTTGCCAGAAGTGTAAATCGGAACGTGAAAAACATTTTGTATTGCGGCATCACTGATTAATATTAGTTTGTCCCATAGATTTTACTGTTTGCACTTGGTGGTTCTCGAGTTTATAGTTGTTTATAGTTCATAACTAATGCTGAATACTACATAATAACTAATATTAATCAACTTTTTAGTTAGTTAGTTCGTTAAGATTCAGAATTGGCACTAATAACTAATATTCATAACGAAAGTATGATAAATTAATATAAAAAATCTAGTTACGCCACTTGAGTTACGTCATTGGTAGTAGATACAGGGTGCCTAGGTGGTGCTGTCTGCCGCTCGATAAGATGTTGTTAATTCATGTGTTGGAAGCGGAGTGATGATAAGATGAATTGTGCCTCCCTGGGGAGTATGTAAGGATAATACGAGATGCTTTTACAGAAAATCCTTATAAATAATAATTGAAAAATATTATACGTTATGTACTTATACGATTATTTTAATTTGATAACATTTTAGTTTTTATTCACTTCCAATTTAATCTCTGTGCCGATTAAGTCACCTCTTCCCATAATATTCCTGACGCTCTTATAGAGCCATAAAACGGTGTATTGTGAAAGAGACTTGAGTGGGACCGTAGTATAATCTTTCATAATCTATACCATCACACCATCTTCGCAGCTGAGGGTAGCTGGTAGATTGAATCCAAATGGTTAAAAAACACACAAGCCATCCTCTTAAAAAATAACACATCCACGATGGGTGAGATACTTTAAAATTGAAGTGAATTGAAGATGTAAAATATCTTAATAAAACGTAATTTTCAAAAAATAATGGCCTTAAAAATAATACTTGAAAATCTAAAAAATCGAGTTGAAGAGCTATAAACTATATGTAGAATTATAGGAGACATTTAATATTCATTGTTCAGTGATGATATATGCTACCCATTCTAAATGTTACATATATTTTTTATGTCACAAAGAGGGCGAATTGTATATTAATTACATGCAATTATTACGTGGGCTACTCCACTTGAGTAATACCCCGTTATGGCATAGATAGATTATACAAGTATAGTTAGTTCCATTTCTTTCTGTTTTCTAACAAAATAAAGTGTTATTAGATTATAAGTGATATTATTTATTGCTAATACATATTAATAAGGATAATAAATCAAATAAAATGTCACATTGAGACGATTTATTCATACCCAATAGTAAAAAATATAAATTTCACTTTTCTATCCCAGATATCGTTTTTAGATAATGCTTTATTGAATCAATATCTGAAAATAAACATTTTTTATACAGCCGTCCATTTTTTATTATTTAACAATTTATTATTTATTTTCTACTACGCTAGGCAAAACTTTTTATTAAAATTTACTACTTAACTAAGTGTAAAGCTTTTTTTTTCATTTTTCTTCAAGTGATAGCTAAAAATAACTTTCATTTTAAACTTGAAATACTTTTTTTATTTTTCAGTTTCACTGCATTGAACAATCCAATATCATAGAAAAACTCCCCTAACTTCTCTTTGTCTAGAGTTTTAGAATGATTTTTGCTCTTTGGTCATTTTTCTATAGTTCTTACATATCATCACGATGTCTTTCAAACAAGTAGAGTAGCCGGCGAATTAACTGCATGTAGTGAACAAAGATACACATAAGTCGTTTTTGTTACAGTGAAATATTAGACATTAAAAATGGGTTGCATAATCATTAGTGGATATATGATACTAAAAGCCTTTTTCAAGTTTTACGATAATCTACCTTTTACAGAAATCTTAAAACTTTTTCACGAAAAAGTAAAAGACCTACCTTAATAATGACAATCTTTCGAAAATAAATAAATTTGTAGTATAAAATTACAAAGAAGCACTAAAATAAAATAAAATGGGTAACAAGTTAGATGCATAGTTCAATTAATAAGACAATAAACCATGTCTACTTAAATTCTGAAGTCTATCTATCTATCTATACCCTCATGTCCTTAGAAGGGTAGGCAGAGAGAACGGAACGGTTTATAGGTTGAAGTTTTCTGAAGTTTTCTATTAACTAAATTTAAAATTTTACAAGTTCTTAGAATGGAGTTTTTTTGTTGCGCGCAAAACAATTTGTTAAATTATAAAAAAAAATAATACGTTTTAAAAATATATGAGCTTTCTCAAGGATTGATCTCTGATTTCCTCAAAACGGACCGTTGCCAAGTTTTCAATTTAACGTAACAATAATAAAAAAAAAACATAAAAATTATATGTATGCTGTTCACAAAATACATAAAAATACCATCATTAATCAACAAGACAAATTGTGTTATACAACAATGATATAACAAGAGAACCTACAGATAGATTTTAGTATTTCACAATAATTCACAGTTACATGTGAGATGACATGTTAATCACTGTTATTTTTTTAAACTGTTAAAAATCACTAAGTAGAGTTATTATAATTTGTGGTATTTCTATGATACTTATACTGATGCTTTTGTACAAATCAGAAGTCTAGAGTAAAGTGAATTTATAATTAAACATTAGGAGTAAAGTGTCTGTAAATTTTATTAAGATAAAATATATATCTTTTTTGCTTCTGATATATTTAAAATGTTTCGATTAAATGCGAACTTCTGTTTGATTTAATACAGAAATTAATTAAATAAAACGGCTTAACTACATTAATAAAATTCGTAAAGACAACAGCGTGTTGTGTATGAGAAATTACACGAATTTCGAGAAATAAAATGAAATACGTAAGGATAAAGCAAATTGGAGTTCCGCCCTCTCTACCTATGCCACTGGTAATACGGTGAAAAGGAAGAGTACATCCAGAAAGTTAATAAGACAATTTCGATGCCATTATTTAAGATGATATTTTTAGCAACCTCGTGAAGTTAGTGACTAAATTAAAATTTAACTCTTTAACGGAGTTCAGTGGTAGAGGCTATTTTTTATATGAGATTAAATATCAAATAATAGGGAATGTGATATCTTAAATTAATGTTCCGTGGAGCACCCTATTCTTTTCCGTGAGTAAGATTGTCTAGTAAAAGGCAAGTGTTCGAAAAAATAAAGACATTTTATATCTTAAATTCAGCTATGAGGTTTGCCACCCATCCTGATCGTCTTAATTTTTGTTGGCACAGAGAGGACAGCTTGCACGTTTATTGCATGCAGCTAGTCTAGCATCTTGTGGGCCGTGATGTTGAAGTTGCAGTAGATATAATTGTTAAATTATTGTTGATTTTTGTAGTTTGAAAGTACCTAAGGTAAGTGTGAAGCATATAATTTATGACTTATATATTTTTTGTTGTTGTTAAAAGGCATTAGTCGTTTATTTCATAAATTAATAAAATGCAAGAGACTAATGAACATTCGTCACGAATAAAACAAAATTAATCCATTTTAGAAAAAATAACATAACCCCAAAACCACAGCGGAAAATCGATTCAAGACTTGATAAACCTCAAGGTTATATAAAACAATATATGGCTATAAAAGAACAAATGTGATGGTAGAATTATTACCCACTTGACATTCATAACAGTATGACATTTACATCGCTGCTTATGATAATACATATAATATGAATTATTTTTTCCCGAGAGTTTCAAAGGTCGCAATTTCTGTTACATCTTTTTACAAAGGTACAACTCTCTTGGAAAAACAAAGAAAATGTATTTTTTTTCCGTCAATCGAAAGCATTATTACTTTTAGGATATTTTTGTCGAATTATTAGTTTTATTGTAAGTATATTTTTAATATAATTTATTTTATTCTTTACTACGCACTACAAAGTATTATAAAATAACTATTTTATAGTTTGATGCACAGAAAACTAGTTTATTGATAGATTGCTATATCCTCCAACTATGTGCATAATTTGACATTGAATTTATTTTCTTAATTCTTCACTGTACATTGGTCACAATATTACAAAATAAAAAAGTGTCACATTATATCAGTTATACAATTCAATTTACAGAGGGCGAGTTTATCGCTAAAATGTGATGTCTTCCAACTAACCCGGACATTGTAAATACATTGTTTGTTAAAAAATAATGAGACGAAGTTTTATACAAGCGTAAAATTAATTGAAACTTTACATTGTTGCAATGGTCTTAAAGCTGTTATATAAAATATTCTTCATAAATTAAAAAAAAAATATTTTGAAAAATATCATCTGTAAATCAACTTTAGATAACTTTTCTACTTTTGAAGAGCAAACACTGTGGAAGTTCATATTGATTTTTTGATAATAAACAATATAAATATAATTAAAAAACACTATTACTTTCACAAATTATATAAAGAGTTATAAGTACTTTTCGGACATCCGTCCATCATCAGTAACAACTTAGAACTAAATAACAAAAGACAACAATCATCTCAGAAAATAGTCATGAGCGGGGAGGATTATGGCGGGGTTTTTACCTGTTATTGTTTTAGGATGATTGTTGTCTTTTGTTATTTAGTTCTAAGTTGTTACTGATGATGGACGGATGTCCGAAAAGTACTTATAACTCTTTATATAATTTGTGAAAGTAATAGTGTTTTTTAATTATATTTATATTGTTTATTATCAAAAAAAAAAACTTTAGATACTGTATTAAAAAAAACAAATTTTCTATCACAGTGATAGCACATTTCTATCACATTGAGAAGTTCTTATAATAATAAAGAATTTAAAAATGCAACTGACGATAATGTTTATTTTATAAAAAAATCAGAAGTGGAAAACCTGTATGTTTATTGTAAGCAGTTAATCAACTGGCAACCCCAGTTGTGGGATATGTCGTAATGCTACGGATAGTTTTACTGCTTTACATTAAGCCTGGGTAGTATATACATTCAAGTGATAATTCACTGCTCCGAAACTTTTAATTCACAGCTTAAAAATTCTGTTATTTTAAAATGTTATTTAAACGGATGATTGGTACTACTATATTGGATGCTCTTTTTATTATTGAGCACCCGGCATTCGCCGGCATTTTAAACCTCCCGGAATAAGCTGCGTTGACATTTGACAAATGTTCTCACTTACTTCAAGAGCATCTCTACATATTATTATTATCCCCGCTCAAAATATATATTTTTTATACATGTCTTTACATATGTACATACATTTCATCATAATATTTTATATCTGCACCATGTCTTTTATACATATCGTGAAAACAGTTATCTACGCTCGATTTTTTCGACAACTACGAGTCATTAGCTTAAAAATATGAGCGAAAACAGAGAAGGATTGGCATTTTTATGATATATATATATAAAATATTCGTCAATTATGTATGTTGTTTCACAAATGACAACAGATTTCTATATTTCATCTTAATACGACGTACAGAGTACAGAATATTTTTTCTTCTTCTATTTGTTTCATATCATTGTATTTTCCTAATGTTGCAAAAGCCATCCTGTCCTGCCTTAATCAAAAGATTTCCTTCATATAATTCACTACAGTCCAGTTCTATAATTTATTTATTTATTTATTTCATCTCATAAACGGCAAAGCCTTTAACAATATATATCAACAAACATCAGTTCAAAAATTACAGATAAACTAGACACAGAAAAACACAAAATAAAATAAACATATCAATGATAAACACAAACAGTAATAGGTAAAAACTTATTTCAACAAAAACACTGCAATTTTTTAACATCTGTTGTAACTAATTCAATTACTTAACAAAGTGCAGCCATTCAGTTTGTACCGTTAATATTGTCATACATACCATTCAACAAAAATATAGATTATTATACATTATTTACCTTACATCGGATTCATAATATTTTCTGCATATCCGAGCGCATCCAGCTACTTTCGCATAAGAAAAGTCTCCGCGCTAAGTAGTCCCATAATAAATTACAGGAATCTACAACACGCCGTACACAATACATACAGTAGAGGTTGGCTGGTGCGGAACAAATTCAGTTAGCTTAAACGTTATGAAAAAAAAAATCGGTATTTTTAAACCCGTAATATGCAAGACATAAATGAGACACTCAGCATGCAGATACAAACAACAATATAACAACGACAAAAAAAGATCTTCAATAATTAACAAGAAAAATTTACAACAATCTTCGTATAAAACAACAAACAATTCAATAAAAATCTACACCCGGTACAATAGTTCACGATTTCAACATTACACTCAACAACAATACCACAGTTCATCCATCAATTCATTCACCATCACTACACTAAACAAAAATAATCAATTCATTCATCAATAATGGATTAACAATAAGTTTGCTTTTTACCAGAACCTATTAATCCATCAATTTTTCCTATCAATATGAGTTGGAAGACTTTGTAATTAGTCCTACGCTGAACATGATCCAGAAACGAAATTAGTTGTGTATTCCAAATCCCTAATTACAAAGCTTCGTGGAATAGTCCAATTAAATTTTATTATTATGTACGCTATTTCAATTCAAATAAACAAATTGTAGGAATGAGCAATAATTTGTTTCTACAATATGGTATTATTCGTCAGTCAGCACCATTTCTCTGCAAGAACTCCATCATTAATAACAGGAAGGGTAATTCCCCAAAACCATAAAAATATTACAAAAACCTCCTTAAGATAAATGCTTTATCGTCTAACTTATTCGTAATATTTTGAATCCTTTGCCCCAAATGAAGCTGTAAGGATAATATTGTGACCATGTTACTTCCTGAATCCTACGGGACTATTCAGATTTAAGGTTCATTCATTTATTTATTTTCTTCACGGAATTTACCATAGTTTTAATACTCCACATACGACAGAAATTGAAAGACTCCAATAATTTTGACTAGGTGTAACAAGTTGTCAATAAAAAAACTAAAGTTATTTTCTTTAAATATGGCTTCGTTCATAGAGAAATTTTAACTTAAAAAAAATATACATAATTATACATTTTTCTTTACAACATTCCTGCGACCAAAACTAAGATCTTTCGTCAATAAAATGAATGATGGTTATCCGACAGCATTTCGAGACGATGTTTAGATCATAACAGTAATTCGTAAGTGTGAATGCGTCTTACAATGTCAGACAATGAATCACATTGTTGAATATCTTTTGTATGACTTTGAGTTTGGTTCGAGAAACCTACATGAATTTACTACCAACGCAGCCAAATGGCTGAAAATTTACTATCAAATCTATAGGGCCAGAATGCTAAATGCATTAAAAAAATATAAAAGTACAAATCAACATCAAAATAACAGTACTATAACATATAATTATCTTATCATTGTTGGTATTTATATGCTTTTTAAAAAAATAAACAAATGGTCACTTTATGCTAGGATGACATTAAAGTACAGTATCATGTGTATGTTTGTATGTTCGTTATATAAACTAGGTTTTATTTTGCAATCTTTTATATAAATTGTAAGATCAACAAAACAAAAGACCTCCATTCATTACTTTTAAGTGTCTACTACTGAGTGTAAATAACGTGAAGAATGTGATATGTTTTATGCTTTCTAAGTAATATGCTTTTTAACTAAGTGCTTTGGGTTAAAATCGCGTAGAAAGTGTACAGCGAAAACACAGTTCATTATTTTTTGGAGATTTCGAAATATTAGCTTAATTATTTAGCGAAAGAAGTATGCAAGGAAAGATCTATATGGAGTTCCGTTCTCTCTGCCCACCCCACTTGGGATGCGGCGTGAGGGAATAGATAGATAGACTTTATTATTAAAACTTGTCTTAAATTAACCGTGATTACATATATGAAAAATCTTCCTCATAAAATTATTTGGTATTCCTGGTTAAAAAAAAATCTCTTTGGAAAATTTACCCAATATTATACATAAATGCGGATTTACCATCGCAATTTTCAATTTGTAAGCGGTTGATAACTGTTCCATGGAAAAAAAATTGACAATTATGCGGTATAATTATAATAAGGAGTTAGTTATATAGTTGGAAATGCAAAATAAAACAAGTGTTCTTTCTACTTGGTTATTTGTGATTGAGACAGACGCTTTTCGTCTTCTAAGGACATTATCAATACAATCGTTCGTCGGTAGTCTGGAGGTAGAGTCGCGGCCTTGTGATCAAGGGGTCCGGGGTTCGATCCCAGGTGCCGGCAAACTCCCCTTTCACGACACAAGCTTTTAGCTTACTGTGAAAGGTGTATAAGGTTGTATTTGGGTTTATAACAAAACCCAGATATATCTTTTTTAAAAAAAAAAAAAAATTCTTTGTAGAAGTAATATTGACAATGTTCTAAAAAAGCCAAAACACATTGTATATAGAAATACTTATTTCTTTTTAATTTCATTATGAAATTACACTACCTAAAAGCCGATATCGTGAATTAGCTAAAAAAAGTGGTTATTCCCTGCCTATTTCGATATCATAAATTAAATAAGAATAATTTAAAACATAAATGAATTATCTGTTTAGTTAGAATATTAAGTTCCTGTTTTTATGAATAGATTTTTTGAAATTTGACAAAACCCATAGAATATTAATATATTTTTTATCTTATCTCCTAATGGAGTATATTTATTATTCTTATTAAACTGTAATTATGTAGATTATTTCTTTAGTTTAATTCGTATGGCTCAAATAATATCAGAATGATTTTTGTATTCTTATTGGAATGAATTGTTTTCTTATTGGAATATTTAATTAAAGTTGATTCATAATTTAAGATAATTGAAATACAAAATATGTATAATAATGGTAGTTAATCATAAGGTTATTATAAGTAATAAAATTAAAAGTTATCTTTATAACTTGATTAAATAAATAAAAAAGATAAACATTGAGCTGAAATCTGAGGGAAAATAAAGCTTATTATAAAAAAAACTGTACGTATTCAAAGTGTAAAACATTATTTCAATAAATACATATTAGAATTTGAATATAAACTTGCAAATCTGATTTACCTTATTCCATCAGTTTCCGTCTACCACAAATCAGACATAATAATAACATTTTCATATTATTTAATAAGATAGGTAACGATATTATAGTATTACAGTTTGGTATCTTCCATCACATATTAATCTACTTAAATAATTGAATATGAAAGATCCAACTAAGAATATTATTCTACATATACCTTATCATGTATTGTTGGGATGTGTTAATCAATAAATGAACTCAGTTAATTGTTAATTCGTAACAAAAAAGTCAAGTTATTACAATTGATTGTTGATACCATTTATTCCAGGAGATAAAACTAAAGATAAATATCCCTAGAATTTATGTCTGGTACTAAAAACTAAACAAGGTTATTGGTTGCCTTTTTATTTCATAACATAATATGTTCAAGGTGAAAATATTCCCTTAAAAATATTGAGATTAACATTAAAGTTAAAAGCTAATCACAATTCGAAAGAAAGTTGATTAACTCGTTAAAATTTTAAAACCAGCTTTGATAATATGTAGAGCTCTTACATTTTAACAAAGCTATAAATACAAGTATAAACATCAAAAGTTTTGGTTTAATCCCAATCGTACACTAGTAGTTTTGATGCCCGGAACTTTTATGTATATTCATCATTAATACATGAAATAATATATAATACTTCCGTATTATTGCAAATAATATTTGAATGAATAATACTTTGGTTAAACGAAAGCTGAAAATCATTGATCTGTACAGCTTAATTCAAGTATGTTACGTGGCGTAGTCATTGACGTTACATTAATAATTCATTAATTCCAGCACATTCATGTAGATGGAAAAATATTAAAATTAAATTTACTATTGAATTGATAATAATTAATGAGAAATTAAAATGAAACAAATATTTTGTGATTCTACAGGTTAACTTAGGCCCAAAATTACAATGCAGGCTTAAGATCTTCCTTAACCTTATGGAGCACATAAAGCTTCGCTTACCAAAATTACGCGAATTACAATGTGTCCTTAGCACGAATTTGCGGCTTAATCTACTCCTTAAGTTAAGGAATACCCGGGGGTGTCCTCAACAACGTTAAGCTCGCTTAAACTCAGTTAATTTTTTCATCACCAGGAGGCGCCACTAGTTACAATAAGAACAAACTGACATTAATGTCATATGTCCACGCCATCATTACGCTTTTTGTTTGTTGTTACTAATTCATTTGCGCTTCTATTTGGATTTTTCGTTACTGACCCTGTTTCGTCGGTAACGAAAAAATCCAAAAGCGTTCGCGAAATCAAAACAACAACACGAAAAATGGCGCGCGTCCCCGTTAACATGACAGATGTGAGGTTAATGCATAGACAAAATCACAATAAAACAACTAGTAGGGCTACCAACTTAACCATATTTGCGGCTTAGTCAAGTCGCAGTCGAATATTGATTGAAATTCTCGTGTGAGCAGTAAGCTCGGCTTAACTTTTAAGCCTCCTCACCAAAGCTCCACGATAAGCTACTGATTGTAATTTCGGGCCTCAATGATTTGCAAGCGTGCTTTCGGAAGCTTAGTAAAGTTTTACTTTTGCCTGACGATTAGAGCGCAAGCTTTCGAAGCCGGCTCGCAAATTATACCCGTAAAGTCAGTAGCAAAATTACTTGCAATAAGTTTTATTTTCACTTCTTATTGAAATGAACTTCCACCAAGAACTGCCGAACGACAAATTAGACTTTATAATAACTAATATTGGCTCGTGGATATAACATAAATAATTTTTTATAATTCAATTTTTTTGTCATAAACTTTGTAAAAGCTCTGCACTTTTGAAAATTTCAAAATACAAAAGAATTGTGCGCGTACAAAGTAAAGTGAACGCTGTGTCAATGATAGATTTGTACTTTTATTGCGCTGTTTTTGAATCTAGATTCCTTCTTTTGGAATATAAAGTATATCAAATACTTGTTTGTGTTAGTATTTAAAAACGACGTTCCAAATTTCAAAATACAAAAGAATTGTGCGCGTACAAAGTAAAGTGAAGTGAGTGTGTCAATGATAGATTTGTACTTATATTGCGCTGTTTTTTAATCTAGATTCCTTCTTTTGGAATATAAAGTATATCAAATACTTGTTTGTGTTAGTATTTAAAAATGACTTTCCAAATTTCAAAATACAAAAGAATTGTGCGCGTACAAAGTAAAGTGAAGTGAGTGTGTCAATGATAGATTTGTACCTACTTATATTGCGCTGTTTTTTAATCTAGATTCCTTCTTTTGGAATATAAATTATATCAAATACTTGTTTGTGTTAGTATTTAAAAACGACGTTCCAAACTTTAGTTTATGAATTCAATAAAAGCACATTTAAAAAAATTGTTCTACAAATTTATAAATTACATTATAAAATTTAAGTTTATGTAACTAGCGTAAAAACACTGCTCCGACTCTGATGGTACATAAATCAAAATCAATGCAATATTCATATTAATGCTTCAAAATAGTTCCTTTCAGCGAGTTGTGAGAGATTATTTTCATTTGTTTAAAAAATGCATACATACCAAATGTCTGCTAAATATATTTAAATTTAGATTCCTCACCTGTAACAAAAAGAGAAAATAATTAGATATATCAAATAAAACATAAACATAAAATTATAATTAAACATCTATTTAAATATAATTATGCTTGATCAATCTTAGCCACTACCAGTAGAAAAAAATACATGAACAGGGCCTCGTATATATATAACATTGTATTGATTTGTAAAATTTTACACTTAAGATTTTACTTAAAAAAAGACACTTTACATTTTAAATTCAGCGATGAAGCATGCCATTAATCCTGAATGTTGACACAAAGAGGACAGCTTGGATGTTTATTGCATACGGCTAATGATCTGGCTTCTCTGTTAGTGGGATTTACTGTAATCGTAAAATAGTAGTACCTACACTAAAAATTACAAATACTTTTGTCTTTTAATTTTTTTTGGAAGTAGTCAAATACTGTGTGTAAGTGTAAACATCATAAATATGACATAATTTTTTTTAATTCAGACAAACCTATTCTGAATGTCATATTTTAATTGGTACGGAAAGGAAGACTTAAATATTTATAAGATACATAGTTCAATGGCTACCCCATTTGTGGGATTGTGGTGATGCTACAAATATAGAACTTCAAAATGTCAATAAAAATACATCATAATATATAATTTAGTTCTACAACATCAACTGTGAAAATGTTTGCAGATGTCGGTAAAAGTACACACATATGTTACACCTTCTGACCATAGACAACATTGGTTCTGTGAATAAAACATTTCGTGTAGGTCGGGAAAATATATTTCAATGAAAATAATACGTACATAGTCGCTCGGACTACAACAAGTTGAACGAATGCATCTATCATAATAATATACAAATCCCAAAAGTAACAGACCGATATGTTGCAGAGGTGTGAAAGGAATATAAAAATCACTGTTATTTTTTAAATAGTCGTTAATCAAGTAATTAGGTATGAATATTTTGTGCAAAAAAAATTTAATATATTATTATACTTATCTAGTCCAAATATGAAAATTGAAACAAGTGTTTCTTTCTATTATAAATTATTGATCACGAGATAGACGTCTTTCCACTTATCAAATCATTATCAATCTTGATCAAAATATTGATAATGACCTGATAAGTCGAAAGACGTCTCTTTCACGATAAATAATTCATAGAAGGTATGTGAAAGAAACTCTTGTTTTGATTTGCCTAATTATGAAATTCTACTACGTGTGCACCGACACAATTAAAATACCTATGAATTTGATTATAATTTTTGTAGGCCTAGTCAAAACACATTTTAGAGTTATGTTTTCGTTCGAATATAGACGTTGCAAGCAAGTGTCAATTTTGTAGCTAAAATACACAATAGTTACGAAAATTGACACTTTGGCGTAACGTCGTCTATGTTCGAACGATTGTGACACGAAAACGTTACGCTAAAATGTGTTTTGACTAGGCCTACTGGTCTATATCTTAGTGGTTGACTGGAAGATGTTGCTCTGCAACAAGTCCGCCATTTGACAGAGCACTGTTTTCTATTTATTATGTGTTTCTTGTACAAACTTTGTATTATGTTCTGTCAATAAAGCTTTATTATTATTATTATTATTATTATATCTCATAAAAATGGTAAAAGGCATTTTCTTTTATACAAGTTTGCGCTGTTAAGTAAAATTAAACGGTGGAAAAAATATTTTCATAAATAAAAACTAACTAGGTGTCCAAAGCTTTCTTTTAAAATAATCAAAATAGCTAGGTAATTCAAAAACCGAAATCGTGAAAAAAAACAGAAATTTAAACCACAACATATTTAAAGAACTAAATGAAATTTATACAAACAAAGTCACATTTCGCGAAACTGTTATTTTCACATTTTTCTATTTTACAAATTCGATGCATATCTAGTTGCACAATTACACCTACTACATCATATGTTCGGTGTAGTTTTAAACTTGTTAAGTCCGTATTCACCAGGTCATCGTTTGAACATGTATACCGTACGATAGGGGTTAAGGAGTATTACCAACTATTAGAGTTGAGTTTTGAGTTTCTCTACAATATAATACAATATGTATGCACTAACTTTAATACTGGTAGTTTGTTCTCTAAGTTTTCGTAATAGACGAGTATTATGGAATCATGCATTATTTTGATGCCTCTTGTATTCATAATTGAAGTGCAACATCTAGTCTGTAATTGACGTGTGTACAATAATATATTAAATCAAAAGTGGCTTAATTTGTAGATTAGTTTAAATCCTTGTTTATTTAATTTGCGGCTTTGCTCATTAGTTTATTCTTCGTTTCGTATTAGTTGTTTCAATTACCTTATGTGGAAATGGGGCTGGAGGAAATCTCTTGGGTGTGACTTTGGAGCTCACTGCCAAACAATCTAACAGTTTGTGAAAAAGTTTCCGATAAGGAAGTGTGATTGCTGAAGCTAAAATTTGAAAATCAATGGAAATAGAGTGACGAATCTAGCGAAGAAAAAACGAGGTTTATACTATTCAAAGAGTTACCATACTTACTTGTGAGGGAGTGAGAAAAGATGCAAAAACAATCTATCAATGTGAGGATGCTTTCCCGTATAAGACATACAATGCGAAAGTGGCACAATTCATTACCAAAGCCACCCACTTATATGCCACTGATGGGAGAACGCTGAAGTCTTAAAGATATGATTTTAGGAATTAATCATGCAATGTTTCTTCCCGCCTATATACTGTATATGGGAAGATTAAGATTGGACACGTGAAATAATCAAGTATTGGACCAATACTTCTTGCATCTTTACAAGAGATCTTTCTTTCAGGATGTGTGGCAAGACGCTTCGCTGAAATTTCACGTGATACGTAAAATAACTTAAAGGTGAACTTTTGTAAATGAATTAAAATGAATAGCTTTATGTTTTCATTTCAAAGCGTACAACGAATGAATTAAGAGCTTTTAAACTGTCAAATACACGATAACAACTTTACAATCACAGTACAAAAACGTTATATAATAATAATAAGTAAATTATGTAGGTTAGGAAAATAAGTGTTTTGTATTTTCTAGTTTTCTATGCTAGAATTGAAACTAGGTTGAAACTAGTAACAAAAACTATACATAAAATGTTAATAGTATAACTATTACTAGACAGCGCAAACATAATAGTGAAAACTCTACATTTTTTTTTGTGTGTTTGTAAATATGTTTTCATGTACATATGTCCTACATATTATGCCATACATATTTGACTTTACTCGATAGTTAAATTAGCCAAATAACTGAAAAGCTAGGCGATTAGTTAAGCGCTGATATTCGAACAGAAGTCTATTCAGATTTCTTAAAGCAACGTTTAAAAATCCTAGCGCATCAGTGCTAAATAAAAACTAAGTTTCAACAATCGGGTTAGTTTTAATCGGACAGAACGTTGAATTTGGTACAAAAACAATTTAATGCCAGTGTTTCATTAATCGCCTATCCATTAAGTTAACTGGCTAATCCATCTATCGGGTTCTCAGTGGCTGGAATCGAACCTAGGATCTCTCGATTGGAAGTCTGAAACTCTACTATCAGGTTACTGACAATCTTTCATAATAAAAAGGTTTTTCTTCTTTCGAATGATTGCCACCATTTTTGTATTAATTTATTTTTCTGATGGACATGAAATTATGATGCAAATTTCATTTTTTTAAAAAATGTCTTGGGTTTGGGTGTCATATTATGTAACATAACATAACATACATACATAGAAAATTCACACAGATCGAGCTAGTCCCAAATTAAGACGAATCTTGTATTATGGGTACTAACACGGCGATACACGCATATACAATGCACTACACACATATACATGTAACACCCAGATCCAGGACAATTTGAAAAAGATCATTCCTCACTTTGCTCTGGCCGGGAATCGAACCCGGGACCTCGTGACTCAAAGGCAAGAGCGATACCTCCACGCCACACCGGCCGACATATGTCAAAGTAGATAATTTTAGTGCATTGTTTATATTGGACGCCAGTACCTATATTGTAAAGATTCATATATTATCAATTAAGGATAAGCTCCATCTGTGTGAATTGTCCAGTTATATGTTATTTCCTAGGTGAAGGTGGGATTAAAACTAGTGGCATAGAATAATGTAAAGTAGCGTTTAAAACAGTTTCTATGTTTCTGTTCCCAACTTGAAGTTACATGATAAATATTGCATTTAAGTTTCAACACCTAAAGGGAATACATTAATACTGAAACTTTTCACTCCATCCTGCCTTCTACACACACACACATATATAAACCTACAACATCTAAATATATTATCTATACACATATTATGTGTGCAGTTTTCAGAGCTTTCTAAAGTTTTATTTACAGCTTTTGTTCACGTATCATTTTCTCTGTAGTGTAATGATTAGTAAAATGATTTTGCATGCACGTGATTCTCGATTAAATTCCTGAAAAGAACATAATATTATACATTATCACGGAATATATAATTGATTTCACAAAAAGCAGATTGTGAATTTGGCTTTGGTGAAAATTAAGGAAATTTTTCTAAAAGGAGTTACTATTATTTTACCCAAATAATTTATTATCATAAAAAAATGAAACATTTTATTTGAACATAAACCAACAAGGCTCCTCATTCTAGTAGAATTATCAAAAAAGATTATATTGTGCAGATTTTTCAAATTTTCAGCTTTTTTTTTAACCCAATATTGTAATATATACATTTTGTGGGAGTCCCCGTGGTGGTATAGATAAGAATTAAATAGATCAATATTCTAAAAATATATAAAACTGTTGTCATGAAAATCAGCCATAATGCATGATTGCTCAAAAACGCGCAGAGTGGAAAAAAACTTATTTCCCCAATGATTCCCAAAAATAATATTTAGGGAAAAGAATCGAAATTAAAATTAAATATATGGCATCATAAAATGTAATTAAAAAAAATCTGATTATAAATCACTCACGCGAGCCAAGTTTTTAAAAGGTGTAAAACAAATAACAAAAGAGCTGCAATTTGAACAAATGAATGCAGAGTGGATGAGTTTAATTTGTAGCACAATGTAGATTGCTATTGTAGATATTATTATTGTATTTTGTGTATGCAGATACAGGGTGTACTAATAATATTATTACGGTAGATGCCTTAATAACCGCACCACCGGATACAGGGGGTTGTTGTATGAAGGAATTACAATATGAAATAAACCTTTTACGTTATGTTTATTTTATTTTAAATTTGATGTTTCTTTGAGCTTTCAGCAAGGAATAGTTCTCTCATTTACAGGATAGAGGTTGTATTTTTCTACTGCAGAATGAGCTTTTGTTTGCAAATAATAAGTATGGAGTCGCTGAATAGAATCGATTTTTACGAAAATAGCTTTTTTCTGTAAGTTTTCAAGTGTGCTGTAAAAGGTAGGTTCGTTAAACCTCACATTATAAGAAAATTAACATCTTAAATTTATTAAAAGTGAAACACTTATTTAGTACATTCCACTGTGACTTTATTGGTCGCGAGCCGGCTTTCAAGAGCTTCCACCCTCATCATCAAGTTAGGGTAGAAATACGTTTATGCTAGCCTGATGATGAGAGTGGAAGCTCTTGAACGCCGACTGGCGACCAATAAAGTCACGGTGGAATGTATTAAATAAGTAGTGATTTCTTTATAATTAATTTAACATGAAATTCCACCAAGAACCGTCGGTCGAAAATATTAACTTTATAAATTAACATATGTTTTTCAGATATGAGACAAGCCATCCATTCTTATAAGTATACCGTCTGTTTTATATTTATATTAGCACAAAGAGGACCATCTGCATGTTAATTACACGCAGTTATTCCATGACAGTGTAGTACCCATAGCATAAGTATTCAAAAATTATTATAATACGAATCGTTAAATTTCATCTAACGTTAAAAAGGCAAAACATTGTAACGACATTTTTTTATCGCAATAATAATATGCTCTTGTATTATTATTATTATTTCGTAGCAAATATTGCATAAATTTATTAGAAGTACCTAGTAGTAGCAGCATTCCATTCTTTATAATATTACCCACTTGATAGACGTCATCAACAGAAACGCTAATAAAGTATTCTTTGTGGGACGCGACAGCGGAGAATAATTTTATTTTAAAATAAATTGACGATAATATTCTTATGCATGAATATATCCGAATTTTGAATAATAAACAATATTTGAAATTACAAAGAACAAAATTAAGAAAAGTAACTTGGAATTAAAAACAAAATGAAATGATAAGTTGGGCGTCTTAACTTCCTTGCTGCTTTCAAATATATGATTTTTTTAATGTAACATTTTGTTTTTTTTCTCTTGAATCAAAATAATATTTATTTAATGACATAATGATTATATTCCTGATAAAGTTATTTTTAGATTCCGCAAGTTTGATAAATATCTTTATCCACGGTGATCAATTCTAATATGATGAATAGGTCTTACTCTTTTTTCAGTTAGTTTTCGAGTGTCCCGAAAAAAGTAGGTATTCGTAAAACATCACATATTAAAATATTTGACAACTTCAATTCAACGATGATGTATACCTCCCACCCCGAATATCTTAACTTTTATTGGAACGGAGAAGACGAATTGTATATTTATTGAATAAAGTTGGCCTACTGGATACCTCAATTGTAGAAAATGCCGTGGTGGTATAGATGAATTGATGGTATTTGTTTATTTTTTTGTATTGTTATGTGCATTGATCTTTATAAATCATAAGGGTGTTAGAGCTAGTGAGTACAAAGAATATTATAATAATGTATTCTTCTACTTCTTCTTCCCTTTATTCCTTGAATTTCCAGAATGATGGTACATAATCTGATGACAACACAGTAAGTTGTTATTTTACTACTACTACTACTACTGCTGAAAGTATGAGACTGGAAATTGGGTTGCTATTTTTTATTATGTAATTACGACGTTATGACATTGTAACGTCGAAGTCTCGTCGAAGTTTGATATACAGAGAATTTTTACATGTTAAAAGTAAAAATATTACAAACTTTTTATTTATGCACTACTTGCAGTTTGGGTTAACGAGATGTTAAAATAAACTCTTTTTTCCGGATATTTACAGAACTCGAGGACTCCTATAAGTTACGATACTAGACTTTATTGGTACACTATCACAGAATTCCTGATTTTCTCAAATTACAAAAGTCCTTGAAAATTTGAGACAAATACCAATATTTTTTGGAATCAATTTTTTCGGACAACAGACACTTATTCTGTTTTAAGTTAGATAAGTAAAATATTAAAAACTTTGCTTTTTAAATTATTCAATACTTGCATACAAACTATAATTCGGAACTATGTTAAAGTTGTCATATTATTGAAAATTTGTACTAAGTATATAAAATTATTTTACAATGCATAAACAAACAAAAAAATCAGACAATTTTATAATATTCAATCATAAATGTAAGCGAAATAAATATTTGGTATGTTTTCATTGAGGCAACATGTCCCAGTTTGCAGCGCTAGTTTCATCATTCCTTCTCTCATCCAATGTTTTGTGTCAATAAAAAGTCCTGCTTCATATTATTATATACGACATTACATTATTATTTTTGTCTAATCAACGAACTAACGACTCGCTCAATCTAAAGCGATGTTTTCATCTCGGTTACCACGTTCTATTTTGAGCTCCTCATCACGACACTTTTTGTATTCCTTTGTCATACAATTTTCTAACTACTGCAATACTATATGCAGCACAACTTATAAATATAATTCAGTGATAAGGTGTGTCAACAAATCGCTATTTTTTTATTCATTCAATCGGTATTTTATTGTCCTCCTCGGGAGCACAAGGCAGAAACCAGCCTCCTCCATATAGTACTGCTTTTACACCAATTGAGTCACCTCTTTCCACGATGTTCCCAGCGCTCTTTGCCGTTGTCATGGGAACGGTGTTTTATGAAAGAGGAAACTTCAGGTCGTCAGAAATATTGTAACTAGAAAAATATTGATAATCATCATCTTTGCGTTCAATGCTCCTCTCGGGAACATAGGGCAGAAACCAGCCTCTTCCATTCAGAGCGACTCTATGCCAATTGCGTCACTTCTTCCCACGACACACCTTGAGCTCTGATGTCGTTTTTAAAGTTTTGTTATGTTAATTTGGTATAAACCAAAGCCATATTCTTCTATGAGGTATCTCTTGAGTTTTCTGATAGCTATAGTCAATAAATACTGAGCGAAAACGTTGGGCTCATAAAATATAATTAACAATCAACCATGAGCACCTACATAATTTACTCACAAAGTGGATGGATAGACTTCTACTGGTACACATCGATTAAAGGTTGTGTATACATACACTTTACACGTGGCTGAAAATTGAAAAATAATAAAGAAAAAATATATTGGTCTAATATACTGTACATATACATGACTTGTATTAAAATGACACTAGCATCTAATATTTCACTATTTGTGAACTGAAGGGGAATATAACTAGTCGACACAGTTTTCTTAGAAACTTAAATAACAAAAGCAATATGAAGTAACAAATGAAGAATGTAAACGGATCGGATTTTTAATAAAGATTTTCTTGGAAGCAACATAATCTTTTCTCAACAAATTTGTTTTACAACTTGTCAACAGTCCTTTATTTTTCTGTCACAGTTCTAAAGTCTCATTCTATGATAATAAAATACCAGTTCAACTTGTAGTGGTGAAAAAATGTCTTTTTGTTTATTTCTTTGATTCTAAATAACTATTTACACTTTGTAAAAATATGTTTAAAAAAATGACAACCACTATTTCATTCTGAGAAGACATATTTCGCAAAAATGATGAAAATTTGAAATACCGTATACATGAAAAGAATGAGCGGGTGTATTAACATCTAATGAGTATTTTTTTGTATTCTAATTTAAAATTTAAGATAGGTATTGTGTCGATCATCCTCTTGGCGTTGAATTTGAGGAAATTTTGAATGGAATTCACATTATTATGCATATGATAATTGGTTTGCCGCTTGATTTTCAATAATATTTAAAAATAAAGAGAGGTGCAGTTAAGATAAGTAAATTTAATTAATAAGAATTAAAACATGCATCTTGAAATAATATGTTTGAGTTTTGCCAGTTGGTATATTCTTTTTGTTTGATTTTGTTGGCACTAACCATGTGGTAATCACGAAACATTTTTAATTATAAGGAATTAGTTAATTATGTACTACACCACTTAAAATTTGAAAAAACACTACCAGTTTCAACGCTCAGATGCGTCATTGACGAGTGTTATACTAAAACTAAATAAATACTAGAACTGTTTAGATTATTAGACGATTAATTAGTTAGGGAAGGGTGGGGGCGTTAGAGTGGGAAAGAGATGGAGAGTTTTTATTTTGTTGTAAACAAATTAAAATATACCATCAGTTAATTTTTTAATACAAGTTGTAATGAATTTCAAGAGAAAAAGGATTTTTATTGGAGAAAACTCATTTTGGAAAACCGTTTACACGAAGAAAATGAATCTTTTGACATTTTTTGATGTGCATCAATGAAACTGTTTCCTCACTCATTGTGTCGAGGTTTTTTGTCAAATTATCGCGATAACGAGACAAAGAGACGATCATTCTCCATCCTTATTCAACACATTCTATTCTAAATGCATAAGAGAAGAAAAGAGATAATGATATTAATAATAAAATTATTCAACAAAAGAAGACAAAATTAATAATACTACTTTTTCTAGTACGTATCACAGTAAGACTTGGGAGAATAATGTGAGAGAGAAATAAAAAATTGCTCAGTCAATTAGGAGTGAATGAGAGAGATAATGAAACAATATAAAAAAATAACTTTCTTTTTGAAACTTCATATGATATTGCAAAGGCGTCCCGTGACATATTATATAATATTATGATTATATTTTAGTAACATAAATGTATTCAGATTTCTCTGTATTTAATTTGAAACATACGAAATGTTTGAAATGCGAGCGGAATGAAAAATGCTCAGTATCTCAATTAAATATAGAAATATGGGAAAATATACTAATAGCAAAAATGTGCTATTTTTAGTAGAAACTTTGATAAATATTTTTTATAAAAAAGTTTTTAGTGTCAACACAACTTATTGCTTGTATTTTTATTTTTACTCTGCTTATTTTCGTGTAATACCATTTTATATTCGGAGTAGCCAACAGATATCTACGTTAGGCATAATTATGATAGCTCGGGAAATATTTATTCTTATTGTCAACTCAAAAAAAAATGCAAGAATTGTCAACTGTTATATTTTTAAGTAAGTGGTGAGATATATGCCTCCTATGAATGCGTGTCGCCCTTTCCATGTCGTTGCCATCTACAGTGGGACTACTGGCTGCTTTGCCAGTGGGAGATGGTATGGTGACTAATACATTCTCAATCAAAGATATTCACGAGTAAAATCAAAAACCTGCACCTAAATGTTTTACATCAAAACGTTATTAAAAAAAAGATTGTATCTATTCATTCCAATTTTTCATTTGGATTAATATTTTCACTCTTAGAATAATACAGTCAGTATCTTTCTTAGTTACTTATTTAAATTTTAGAATGTATAAGTACTAAGTAGGTGCTGTTACTTTAAACCCATTCGGATAGATGGCGGTGATGTAGAATTAAAATAATAATAGTAAGAAGGATCTCATCGGTTTAATCTAGTTGGATTATTATAAAAACCTCGCATGCGACGAAGAATAATCCAAGAATCTTCTCAATTAATAAATGTTCCTTTCTTCTTCTTTTTCTTACTTTAGCGTTCTACAACTCACAAATTTTATAGAGGCAACGATATCGCCTGGGATAGTACTCGCACTAATATTTTGGTCCGTTTCTTGATATATGCATTTTGAACTTTGGCCAAATTGTCCAAAAAACACAATATTTTAGCCCTTGTCATGTTTTTTTTGAAAACTTATTGGTATATGTTGATATTTTATGTTTGCCAAAGATAAGAAAATAGTATTTTTAAGCAAATAATTGACATTTTAATTCGACAACGTTCAAGTTTAAAAAAAAAGTGAAATTGCTAACTAAAATCAATGTAAGTATGTATTCTTGAGAATTATATACTTTTGGAGGCTACTGGATGCAGTATGAGCATGTCGCAAGTTATTCTGTACGCCAACGCACTCAGAAAAGATATATTGTCTTTGGAGTTCGGGAAAAACGATGGTCCTGTCTGAAATGTCATATAATTTTTGGCCTAAAGAACATCGTTCTTTCGTCCATAAGGTTTGATAAATTTATTATATTTTTACAGGTGAGATATTGGAACAAACAAATAATAAAGAAATAATTCAATCAATCAATAACAACGCACAAATGTGAAGACAATTTATCACCAATATGTAAAAAAATGGCACATGCGCTTATTTAACTATTATACAGGACTTTGATTCATGATATATATATTGTAAATTTTCAATTTGACACTTATATTTTAAACTCAACCGGGTGTATAACTAGTAAAGGATAACACACAAATTTGAATATAAGAAAATCATCCAATTCGTGAAAAGGTTTCGAAGTTATTCTGAATTCAAAACAAAACAAATGAAAAACAATAATAATAATATAAACAAAACTGAGAGAATTATTAATTTAACTCCGGATTGAATGACGTACTCTGGTATTGAGAACAAGATAAATACTTGATTAAAATGCATGAAACAAAAACAAGTGAAATGATTGGTTAAATAATGGGATCCCGTTTATTTATTAACTCAACCTCGGGGTTGTTGTTTTTATTTAGTTAGCTTCTCCACTGAGTTTCCCTCGAAAAACAAGGGAATACAATTGTATCAGAAATAATGGGTATGAGTTTTTTTTCGTTTTTCTTATAGAAATAATATAAGAAAATCAGAATTTGTATTATAATTTTTTAGTACAAAAATATTAAGGCTAGTTTTTTAAGACGAATCTGGGTAAGGTATCCAAAATTATTCAGGTCACTTTCACACTAAGCAAAATATTGAATCTTTGTTTAAAATATTTCATCAGGTAACCCATAAATTTGAAGTTCAATTTCTGCTTTAAACTTATTATACTTCACGACATTGTGAGAGTGATTTTGAATGACTGTGATTCCACAACATAATTATAAATGACAGTATCTCTTTCTACGAATTACTAATTCTCTGATTAAATTTATATTTAATGGCGAATTTTTGAGTAAACTATGGAACATTGCAGTTGTAAAGTGTATGAATTTACCACCTCACCAAACGCAAATTATCACACTTGTGAATTAAATGTATCGTTCTTTTTGGGTCAATAATGTCTGTCATTTTTGCTAATTGTAACTAATTCTTATATGTGTATTAATACATATTTCTAGCTGATTCTTATATGTGTATTAATGTTATAGTTGAAATCCGACCCTCCGCACAAGCATTTAGTTGCTTATGGAGGGAGTATTTACATTGTGTGTAATATTATTTTGTTATTGTAACATCAATGTACACTGTGTATTTATGAATAAAATAAAAAAAAGTAAAAAAATAATTTAAGCATGGGCCTCTCTCATGCCACTTAATCTAATCATAGGACTTAGCCATGATATAACAAAATGACATCATCAAATATACCAAAGCCTGTGTTTTTTTTTATAAAATACTTCATAGTCAATCGGTATTTATATACATTTAATAAAATAAATTAATTAAAAATATGTTATATTAAGACATGACAGAACAATAAAAATAATTTCTACAGCTGACGATTTTATGTATAATAACAAACAATAATAAAATAAATATCTTATACACGGTAGGTACCTACTGCCATTTGAAATAATGTTGGTTATTTATTATTTCAAGCGTCTACAGCACTGATTGTTCATCTTTGGGGCACTTTATAAGGAATCCACTACGAAAAATTAATCTGTTCAATATCCATAATTTTTTGTTCCGTTACGACATTTCCCACGGGTGAGGTAGCCAGCAGACTAACTGCATGTAATAAACAAGCGGTTCCTCATCTTTGTGCCATATTAATTATTTTATTTAACAGTTTTATTCATCCATAGGAGCATCTCCTACAAATGGAGTAATGAATGGACGTTGCACGTTGAGTATGACGTTTGAGTAAACGAGCATTGAGTATGACGTTTTATAAAGAACTGTTTTTTACTGGAAATTCAATAAATTATTGAAAGAGCATGAGAACTGTTCTTTTTCTGAGCTCTTACTGACTGGTTGACTAGAGAAATCATTAATGATAATAGAAAAAGACAACCTGTACTGAAATTATCAAATTAAAACCAAGGTCTCATAATTTGGCGTCTTAGTGCACGAAATGTTTTCGCTACGCTTTAGTTATTATTATATAAAAAAAGTCTGTTGTGACTATTAAAACTTAAAAATGTAAGATGATTCTTCAGGTTTTCATAGCCCTCATCAAGTTTTTTCAAACCAAGAACTTCAAATTCCTAGAGATGGTGACAGTAAGCTTACCGAATCCTCGAGCCAAAATCAACTACTACACGGAAATCCCGATGACTGAACAACAGTATTGAAAAATTTACAATAAAAAGTTGTGAAACTCGCGGCCCTCGCGGAATTCCTGGAATCGTTTGTTATTTGCGATATAAATAAACAAAGAATGGCGGGAATGATCGCGGAGTACAGAGGCGGGATAATTTGTCTTCCGAGGTAGCAGCAACGTGTACTCCATTTTACTGTCACAGTGATAAAGTGCATACTGTGAAAAATAACAGTCGTAATTTAAACATGTGTTTCTTTATTTGTCTTATAGCCTCTTTTAACAGGAAAGCAATAGATTAATCAATGCTATCTATAAAAAAATGCAATTCTCGAGTGTGTTCTTGGATTATAAAATTATATCTTAATTACTAATCGTGGAGGCAAGTATCCGCAAAACATCAAACATAATTTATTTATCATCTAAAATTCAGCGATGAGGTATGCTAACTATCTTGAAAATCTTATAATTTATTGTTACAAAGAGGATAATCGGAATGTTTATTACATGTAGTTAGCCCGCTGGCTACCTCACTTATGGAATATACCTGAATGGAATCGTGTAGGGTAGTATATCGCATAAAAAATATCAATGGGTACCTCTCGTAGATAAAACGCAATTAATTATTGAGATTAGAATATTTAAGATCTAGCAGAGGTTAGCAACCTTTTTCCGATCACTGTCTTCTTTGTGTGATAACCAAACTCTAGTGCCCACCAAAGAGTATCTTTTAAGGAAGTAAACACTTCTTTTGCGCCCTCGATTCTCTTCAGGCTTTTTACCTCCCCTTTGGATGGTTTCAGCATCTGAACTACTGATCTGAAGTATTAATATATTATAAATTATCAAATAAAATAAAATAAATATTTATTATTATTTTGTTTAATAATAAATATTTATTTTATTTTATTTGATAATTTAAAATGAAATGTTACAAAGTAAATGCCGATACAATTAATGAAATTAATATATTATCTTTAAATTATAAAAGTCTTCAGATTTCTATGCTATGCAGATGGATGGTGGGTCTCCTTCAATGTGGTAATTAAAATAAAGTCCAGCGATTATTATTTTGTGACAACTTGGAGCAGTGATTTTACGTCGTCTTGGGTGGTATGCCGGGATAAAAACAGACGTGGGCGAACCAGTTATTGAAACCTTTACAAAACCCAAAGTGATATTAAAAATAACATTATTTAATTTCTCTTATTAAAGGATTGTAGTGATATAATTGTATTCAAAGTGTTAACTGTATATTGAATTTATTAAAGTAATGAAAATATCGTAAAGAAGCAAAGATGAAAGAACAAAAAGTTGATGCAATAAAAATATAGGTAATATAGTTACTTATTTATTAATTATCTTCATTTTCATTGAGAAACAGATGCTGGGTGCAGCGTCAGAGAGTGTGCAACGAAATCATTCTATAAAGCAAAATGAAAAAAATGTAAAAATTTGTAATTAAGTTTGAAATATTTAATTTCACATAACATATTTTAATTGGCAAAGAGAGGATTACTTGTATGTTAGGCTGGCTCCCCTACTCGTTGCACATACCGTGATTGTACACATAGAAAGATTATTTCAATTTAATATTTAAAATAACAATTATTCATACTATTATAAATTTTTATATTGAATGGTACCTATATTAAAAGTGTTTTATCAAAAATTATATTTTTCAAATTAATTTGATTGACATCCACACTTCTGAGCAAGTGAAATCCAGTTTTCAACACAACAGACTGTGTTACATACAATAGTCATTATATTTTTCGCTGTAAAAAATTAATATTAAATGTACTGTAAAAATTAAAATATAATAGTTACCCAACCTTTGAATTGTTTCATGTGGAAGATTAACAAACTATTTTTTTTACTTTTAAAATCGAATAATAATTAAATATTAGATCGGTTACAACATTAAAATCCTATACTCTACCATCCAGACATTTATTATAAAAGAGGTAGCCATGGACCATGTAATTTAAACAATTTTTTATAGAAATACATCAAACTCCAATGGTTTTCCAGTCCATACCTCCATCGAAGATTTTACTTTATAATTACCACTTAATTCTTCACAAGATCACACACCGTATTACAAACATCAACAGACGCGATACTATAAAAGTGGACACATTGTATGCAATAATAATATTATTAAGATTAAGCCAACCGTCTGGCACGCGAGCCGTAGAATCCTCAAAAGACTTGGCGGTACGCGGTATGTCATGTTAACGATTTGTGACAGTTGTCTCGGTTAATTAGGACCACTGAGGTGGCCGGAGATGGAAACAAATGAGATGTGATTAATAAAATATATAATGATGATGAAGAAAGGCGGTTCTTTTGATAAATTGGGGGGCAAGATGTCACAATATTCTTTGTCAAAAAAGATGAAGAGTCATGAATGAAGGGTTATTGTATAATGGGTCTATTAATAACATGACTTTGTCTAAAACAGGATTAATATTTAACCATAGTATTCTAGCCATAATTTTGTGGTCGAATATATAATAATGACGAAAATTTCTGTGATACTAAATAAAACCATGTTTAGGTACAATATTTTGCAAAATACAGAAGGAAGAAATGAGAAAGGTGTCTCAACGCTTGCGAATCAGCTCTAGGCTGGCTTAAGGGGTAATTTTAAGTGTCGGCAGATAACATTCACCGGCTGTAATGTCCAATTTCTACATTTTGACATAAACGAAAGGAAATATACACATCATCCCAGCATTCCCACGAATGAGTTAGCCAGCAGACGAACTGCAAGTCACCTAAATTATCTAATAAGATCTATCTTAAGAGAGAGAAGCTAAATTTAAGTTGAAAAGTACGACACAAATTGTCAATATTACTATCATTAAGAGACACGACAAGAATACTATGAGAATGTGTAAAAATTCAGTTCAACAATCATCAGTAAAACGTTTTGAAATACTTCAATTTTAAGATACGTGTTTCTGAAATAAATGGGGCAGTATCCTTTCTTATATTATATCGAATAATTTCCACAATAATAATAATAATATCATTGTAGTACCTATAACATATCATCTGATTATGATTCCAGATACACAGTTAGAGATAATGGTAAGATTTACCGTTTCCATAACGGTAATGGCTAATATTTACTGTATATTATACATCTACACGTTTACCCAGAAGCAGTTAGGAGCTATCTTGTGAGGAAAATATAAGAGAAAAACCGCGTTTTGTTCAATGTGAAAAATAACAGTTTTTAGTACTCAACTCAACTCAATCGAATCGCCCTTTGCTCCTATCAGGAAAACTGGATAAAAAATTGCCTCCTTCACTCAGAGAGTCTTTGCGCCAATTATGTCAACACTTCCAAGAACATTCCTAGCGCTTTGATATTGTTGTCATTTGTCATCCAGGTTTTAGCAGATATTACAGATCTTTGCTGAATTCGTCTCTTTGTATTCAAGAGCGCGTGTCTTAAACTGCGGCCTTGATTTTGACTGATTTTATTATAAAGATACAAAATAGTTACGAAAAAGTTTCTTTCTACGGTTTTCAGGATTTCTGAAACATTTCGCTATATTTTATTTTGATGTATAATAGTAATACGTAATATAACAAAACATAATATAAATAATAGGATGCTCTAGCATGGACAGCGGTAGAGTGAGGTCAAACTTATATGAGATATTACGATAGAGAAAATATCATACAATATGTATGTAGATGGAAGGAGGGGAAATGGATGGTAGACAGCAGTGGTGTCTTTTCATACTTGCAAAAAAACACAGCATACTTATTTATTATTGAATATTGCGTGCATGAATGCAAATTTCGGATTTATATACATTGCATAAAACTGCATCTAAAATATTTACTAATCTAGTTTGAACCGTGGAGTATCTGGCAAAGAATAGGTCTTTCACTATATTTTGCAAATTTTTAGTATTCAAACGTTAGTATTTTTTAAACGTCACATATTCGACATTTAATATCTTCAATTCAGCGATAAAGTACACCACCCTTTCTGAATGCCTTTTTTTTCATTTGGCACAGGGAGGAAAAATTGTTACATGCAGATAGTATACTGGCTACGCCATGATGCTATCCCTCTCTCTGGTATAAAATCCTGTGGAAAAAATTAGATTGTAACAAAAAACCTGCATCTCCTCTTCCATTCCGTTTTGTAATGTGTGACAAAATTCAACAAATCCAACTTATACTCGATAAAGTGACATCTTGAATTTCCTCTTCGTTGTCACACCATTTCTTGGGACTAATTTGATTAGAAAATGCAAGATATCAATAACTAATATTCATTATAAAAACATTATTGATAAACATATAAAAAGTTTAGTTACGCCACTGGTAGACGGTAAAGACATGAAGAAGAAAAACACAGTGATAATATTTAATAAAAAAAATGTACAGAGATAAACTACATAAGGTAGAATTTTTATCCTCCAGAAATTATGAAAAAATTATTACATATGTAATGTACGATGTCTATTTTCATGCTAAAAAAATGTAGTTCACTTCTGCATTAATATTTTGTTTCTATTGTAAATTTGTAAGTATTTATATGTTAGTATTTTATATTTTTTATACGCATGGAAAATAAACACAGATCGAGGAGGTCCCAAAGGAAGATGTGAAACTTGTATGAAGACTATTAAGAAGACGATACACACATACACAATGCACTAAACTCATATACATATTACACCTAGATCCTTGAGAATTTGGAAAAAGTCATTTTGTCCTGGTCGGGAATTGAACTAAGTATCTCGTGACTCATAGGCAAGAGCGTAAAATCCGCATCTTTTTGGATAAATAAATTGAATAAGAAAAAGGAAAAATAAAGTCCACAACCAATGTCCCATCTCTATAGTTTTAAATAAGAAAATAAATATTTAGTTATTTCACAAGCGGAATAGCTAAATATAAAGTTTCATTTCAATTTCTCACTATGACAATCTCCCATCAAAAACCGTCGTTATATAAAATAAACTTTATCTTTAGATAAGGTTTTCTTTAATATTCTTTTTCAAACGGGGTATTATTTCATGAAAGAAGCCGGGCTTTTTGCTAGTATAATAATATTGCTGATTTTTTTGTATCCTTATTATTATACAATTTCTAGGAGATTGTTAGTTTAGTATCCTGTTAGACAAAATTACAAGAAATGCTAGAGGATATTTTTTGTTGTTTTTTATGTGAAAAATAGCTGAGCAGAATTCATTTTGTTACATTTATAACAATATTCCTTTCAGGAACAGAGGGTGGAAATAAACCTCCTGAAATAGTTCATTGTTCATAAGCATAATAGAATTGGTGGACATCAACGGATGTATTTAATTTTAGGAAGGATTTTGTCGAGGGGAACTCTTCAGGTAAATCTTGAGCCCTTAGAAAGAATTTGCATGAAGAGTATGAATGACATTGTAACTGATATTCCTGTAATATTCATGGGCGAGGAAGGATGCAACTATTTATGTATATGTGTTCATAAGCATCAGAAATTGTTCGAGAAATAGTTAAATAAAACAAAATCTTCATCAATGTCTGGATAAGCTGGAAGAAATAACGCATGCAACAATGATTATTAATATATGTAATAAATATTATGTAGATTTTCACTTGCGCTGAAGTGTGGATGTAAGTCATATTAAGTTTAAGCAATTCTTGATGAGTCATTTTCATGAATTTAGCTTCAAAAAATAAACTACTTTTTTGTTGAAGACGCGTCTAAATAAACCCTAAGAATTTTTCTATTTCTGAAAGTAAAAGAAATTGAGAAAATAAGTCTGAGCTAAAAATAAAACCAAAATGGCTGTGCGTTAAAACGAAAGAATATAATGAATAGAAAAAATTACGAATATAATAAAAACCCAAAAGATAAAATAATTGCAAAGATGACAGAAATCAATATTCCAAAAGATCGTTATTATTTAGTCATCTCAAAGGAAAAGGAATAATAATTTAATTGTCAAAAATATAGACAGAGCAGACCTTGAACATTCAACATAATCAATATTCGATAAAAAATAATATACCCCAATGATTAAGGGTTTCCTGAGGCTTTCAAGAGGAGTACTTCAGTACTATTCTTCCGGATACGACAAAACCACAGCTTTACGTAACGTATAGGTAAAAAAAAATATATTTTGAAATCACTTTTTGTTCATATGTTATTGATACATTTGCACCACTTATTATTACCAAGAAAAAATAATAATAATAACATAACATAACATAACATACATAGACAACTCACACAGATCGAGCTAGTCCCAAACTAAGATGAATCTTGTATTATAGGTACTAACGCGACGATACACACATATACAATGCACTACACACATATACATGTAACACCCAGACCCAGGACAATTTGAAAAAGGTCATTTTTCACTTTGCCCTGGCCGGGAATCGAACCCGGGACCTCGTGACTCAAAGGCAAGAGCGTTACCTCCACGCCACACCGGCCGACAACACTTTGTTGATCAGAAAAAAAAATCATGAGCAATTGGCGAGCTTATTGCCTGGAGGCAATATCTTCCAGCTTACCAAAATAATGTGTGATACTAATATGTTGACAACGTGTAATTAATACTAAATGTGAACAGTTTAATATTTATGTCTACCTATAACATCACGGTATATTCTTCAATAGAGATGATCAGTAGACTTACTGAATGTAATGAACTCACAGGTCGTCCTGATTGTGCCATAACACATTCAAAATGGGTGGCATTCTCATCGCCGAATTGAAGTTGCTAAATATTTCTACATGGTGTTTTGCAAATATCCGCCAATTATAGGACATTTAAAAATTTATATACATAGAAGAGAGTGGGCGACTATTATTTGCCTGGCACTCTACGGAATAGCGCATCCAGCAAAGTATAGGACTCCCACTCTTTTCTGCAAGTTTCCAGCTCCTTGTAAAAGATTCACGATATTTAACTTAACGTCTTCAATTCAGCGATGAGGTGCGCCACATATCTTGCTACTACTATATCATCACGGCATATTTCACAAAAAAGTAGCCAGCAGACCAGCTGCATCTAATAAACATTTCACCAATTCTGAATTTCAAATATCTAATGTTTGTTTGGTTGTATCTATTCGTTATTCAACATGTATACAATTTTATAAATTTAGATCTTAATATTCGATTCACAATGTTTTCATCAGGGGTATATATTTTATCAATCAACTCATAATCTTGTAAATCGAAGCGAGTTAGAAAGAAGTTTGAGTGTATGTTATACATCTCTCAGATAAGGGTAGAATTGGAGGGTAACAAGGGAGGCCCTGGAGAGGGGTAACTCGGATTGATATATGGATTAAGTGTCGTAAGAATCTGTTTTATTGGATTTTCGAGTATTTCATCTATTTATGTAGTACCACCCTTCATATACGAATTAATAAAAATGATCAACTTGGATTTGTTAATACGAACGAGAACATACATACGAGTATATTACCTACATGATCGAATATATTAAAACAAGTTAGTCAAAGCATTCGTCGGCCTTATAGATATTTTATTCAAATCTTGCTTCAACCATGAATGTTTACTTTTTAGATTTTCTTTAGAAATGAGATGACTTACAAGACATTTAATTTCTTCACTTCGATGATGAGGTATGCCAATCATGCTGAATGTCTTATTTTTGTGGCATAAATAAGATGACCTGTATGTTTATTACATCAGTTAGTCCGCTTGAGACTAGCCCACATGAGGGGTATGGCTTAAAATTACATTTATAAATAGATTAGATTTATTGATTGACAGATAGATAAGACGATATAAAAATATCAGATTGGCATAATTTTAAATTATACAAAAAAAATAATGATATTTATTATTATAGGTAGAGGAGGTAGAGTCTCGGCCTCATGAACAAGGGGTCCGTGGTTCGATGCCAGGTGCCGGCAAACTCCCCTATCACGACACAAGCTTTTAGCTTACTGTGAAAGGTGTATAAGGTTGTATTTGGGTTTCTAACAAAACCCAGATATATCTTTTAAAAAAAAAATATCGTTTTGTGTCACTATTCAGTATAGGTATTACTAAATATAAATATACAACATCTTTTTTTGTATTTTCAGTAATTTTTCACTTTTGAGCACTTGCATCACGCTATGTACTTTCCAAGCTTTAATATTCATCTGAAGTTTTCTGTTAATTCTAACTTTTTCAAGAACTATAGGGTATCCGTAGCGCACTTTTGTGCTCTTTAATGGTTTAATATAAAATTTTAAAAACAATGCTATCAAATAAAGTATAAATTATTGAGTATTACGATTTCAATTGACCATGTTGTACGAAACTATGGTATTATCTAGAAACACGTAATGGAGAGAATAACGTGACAAAAAATAGAAGGCAGAACCTATGTACTGTCATAATATGAGACTAACAATTACCTAACGAGTAGTAGAAGATGAATTGTTAACCACACAATCATGATCTGCGGCGAGAGAAAACGTCACATTTTATCGGCGCCCTTAAGATGGTCGAAGGATCACAAAACGGTGTCAAAAGAAACGAATCATCCAACATTATAACCATCATCTAATAAGTCTCACAATGCTCAGCTCTACTGGATACTCCATAACGTAAGCCCTTTTATGATCCTCATGAAGATTAAATTATAATAATTATAGAATAGGATGAGATAATGTACAACAATTAATTTTCTGAAAAAGCTCTCGAGTATAAGTTAAGACTTAAGTGCTGTGAATCTAGTGTGGAGATTGTATATCCGATTATTTATCAGATCCTTTGTTATGGGTTCAAAGAATTTGATTAAAGCATAGGATTAGTAGGAGTGTTGTATACTAACTACATAATACAAGAAGCGACGGTTCATCTTAAGGAGCATTGATGCGACGCATTCCTTCCATAAAATCAGTAAGCTCTATTATATTTTTATCGTATTCCGATATATAATACTTATTAATTGACCGCCTCCTGGAAGAGTGTGGCATGCAAAACTACGCATACGCCGACGATCGTGTCCTTGTTAGTTTCTGTAGCCCGGATCAAAAGGACAATCTAGTGGCTACCACTGTCAGGTGCGTTGAATAACTCTCGTCCATAATGCCCCAGAGACGCCTAAAACTGAATCCAACCAAAACCGAATTTATGTGGGTTGCCTCCCCAGGACGTCAACATCTTATAGACACCAAACAAATCTCTGTCGCTGGCACCAACATAACACCATCGCGCACAATATCCGTTCTCGGCGTCTTACTGGATGAAGCACTCTCCATGGAAGCCCAAGTATCCAGGACAGTAAGCACAGCCTTTTTCCACATTCGTCAACTGCATCTCGTATCCAAAAATCTATCTGTAGATGCAGTAAAAAGTCTGATCGCCTCCTTTGTCATCTCTCGTCTGGATTACTGCAACATCATATACACAGGACTGCCCCAGACTCTTCTCAATCGCCTCCAGATGGCTTTTAATGCTGCCGCCAGGACTATCTACAGAGAGAACAAGCGTTGCCACATCACTCCACTACTAAAAGATCTACATTGGCTGAAGGTCCCAGAGAGAGTAGAGTTTAAATTGTGTCTCACTGTCCACAAGGCCTTATGCGGCACGGCACCCACATGTCTAACCGAACTCTGTTCCGTTGACGAAACTCCGAGACGACCGCTGCGCTCAACTCTTCTGCTGTCAACAAACTCGTGAAACCCAATATGGCGAACACCTCCAAGTTTGCAGAAAGGAGCTTCAGAGCCGCCGCGCCATCCGCCTGGAACAGACTGCCCACAGATCTGAGGATGAATCAGTTCACAACCACATTTAGAACCAAGTTGAAAACACTACTGTTCGGGAGAAGTCACGGCGCCCTTGAGATGGTCACGGATCATTAAACGGCGCCACATATTAATAGTCCGATTATTATTATTAAAAAGTAATATAGTCTATTGTTAAAAACAATACAGTGATTATGTTGTGTGGTTGTGTTTGCATCGCACCACTCCTTTGGTGTCCCTCTAGAAGAGGGACACCAAAGGAGTATAGTCAAAAGATTCCATACGTTGCGGCTTTGACCAGTCAAGTCCTTAGCCTGCCCACTTTATGGTACCTTAAGAGTGGTTAGATTTGCCATGTAGAATCCGATAAATGGAAGTCCTAAGAATTTAACACTTTCCGGGTGATCAGTTAGTCTTTCGATTCAAAATATTAATTAACAATGCAAGCGAACATAAAATCTTCAAAAAAAAAAAAAAACTAAAAAAAAAACCACTGCCCTTCTACTACTCCTTTTATTACGATTTTTAAGGATGACAATCAAGGGAAGATATATGTGTTTCCTATATGAAGGTATTCTTTTTGGAATTTCACCGCACCTCCATTAATCCAAACTAATTAACCGCCTCTGCAAACAGGGTACTCTAAGCAGGCGAGGGAGGTGGTATTATGTTTTTAGTAGGTCGGTATGATAGGAAGAATCGTCTATTCAATTTATTATGTAATAATAATACAGGAGATCATATCATTCCTGAAAACACTTGAAACAATCATCATAAGTTTTCTGAACTCTATTAGGTAACAAGGGAAGAATTCAGTAGGCGACACGTGATACATACAGAGAATGCTTCTCATATACCAACCTCGGATTCCTCCTTTGTTACTGTTTTTAGCTGTTCTTAGAATACTGTGATAGACTATATACTTGATGATGTATCTATATATAAAATTATGTGGATTACATATTTTCAAAGACGTTGATGTTCTGTGGAAAGAACATCTTTGAATGAAGATCGCGAAAGCCTTCAAGAGCTAATGCCTTCTTTTTATTTTTTTGATACACTGTAGACGAAAAAACAATACTCTTTTTAGTCAACTATCATTGGACATTCTTAAAACATAACCAAAGCAAAACTATCGTCCCTCCTGCATAATAGAGATCACAGATGTTTGCGTTGGTTGGTAAATCTAAAAAACAAGAATCAAATAGATCTTAAAGAATTATAAGGGTTTATAAGAATACCAGACTTTTTACGGGACACTCAAAAACTTAAAAAGAAGAGTGGAATTTTTCTTTACCGGGACTCTTCAGAACATTTGTAATAATTAAAATGATTTTAAAACACTGTATAATTTCCAAATTAAATTTATTCACCTCTAACGTTTTCGCCAAGGCTTCTACTTGGCATCATCAGGAGGACAAAAACATTTGATTTATTTGTAATAATGATAATCAATAAAACACTGTTAATATTGTAACATTTTTACTGGATTGAACTTGCATATATATGCAATCAAACAATAAAATCAATATTAAAATAATAGGTTTACGATTAAAAAACGATGATTTTCTTCTTTTGATTTAACTAATAAATTATTGACACTGAAAAAAATCAAACAAAAAATATCATTATTTTCATAAAGAATATCACGAGAAGACGACGACACTTATCAATATTTCTCCTCTATCATCCATCTTAGAAATTACATCTCCTTCAGCCCATAAATTTGATATATAAGTCTTTTGACTTCCACACCATAGAACTACACTACGCGAATATTAGTGATGAAATATATATCGGATACCTCATGATATTTTAAATTGGAAAACCGGATATTCGGATATATAGTTGTAAATTTGTAAGTAAGCGTGAATCACTCTATGAAGATGTTTAAGTTGATATTATTCTCAACCGACGGTTCTTGGTGGAAGTCCATGTTAAATTAATTATAAATAAAACACTTGTTTAGTACATTCCACTTTAACTTTATCGGAAGCTCTTGAAAGTCGGCTCGTGACTAGGAAGATGTTAATTTTTCAAGTAGTTTTGATGAAAAAAATGCACATAAGTGTAAATTAATTAATGTGCAGGGTTACTCTTGACAATCTAAATCGAAACACGATCTTAATCTTAATCATTCAACGCGTGAAGTGACTATTAGCCAAAAATACACGCATATCTATTGCGCAGTAGCGGTAGCGCGGTGTTTTTGACCATAGTCCCTTCGTGCGTCGTATGATCAAGATCAACACTACATAGATTAAGATCGTATTTAGATTGTGTCAAGAGTAACCCTGCTGATGTTTTAAAATAGTAAAAGGGAATTAACATATTTTTCTTAATGATCTAGTAGAGTACTTGGTAAAGAATATGCCCTCTACCCTAATATGTGAGTTTTCTAACGTTCTGTAAAAGCAGGTATTCATAAAACAACATCTTTTAAGACATTCAACATCTTAACGTCAGCGATGAGGTATGCCACCCATCCTGAATATTTTACACTTATGTATATTGACACGATTCGCGTGTATATTATAAGCAGTTTGTCCGTTGACTACCTCACTTGTGGATGATGCCATGATTAGATTAATGGATTTTCTATAATATGAACAAGCGACATAAATTTCAAATATCTTGATGCATCTTTCTTAACCTATACATAAATGAGTATTATTTTGGTGATTGCCGAGTACCGAACATTCGAGTGATGTCGAGTAAGATTCTTCCCGCTGTCAATCTTTACGTACATATATTGCTTTCTGTGAGGTTAGATTGGCGTGAGTTTGGGTTTATCAACAACTTTCATTCATTTTTCAAAACAATAATAATAATAAAAAAAACGAGTTGATCTTGGATGGATTGATACAACTGTGTGCAATTCTACTATAGACTATACAAACACGAGAGAGACATCTTTCGACTTCTAAGGTCATTATCGCTTGCTTGTTTATTACATAGTAGAACGAATCGCTTGTTTCAATATATCCAATAAATGGAATAATATTCTATTACTTGTGAATTAATACAATAAACAAGTTGATCTAATTAAAAAAAAACAAATCAAGGATTGGTTATCAAGTTGAATAGTAAATCTCAGCCCGATATTATCGGATACCGGATAATTGGTAGATAACCGTCGCATCTCTAAAAAATAATAATAATAATAATGATCTTTGAACACGTTTTCCTGTCAAATTTTCATTTGGAAATAATAAAATAGTATTATGACGCACAAGCGCGACATCACGTAGGATATGCAAAAAAAATGTGATATGAAAAAATAGGTACAGCAGCATGTGGAGAAATAAAAATAAAAATATGGAATTTTAATAGAAACCGAAAATTGATTATTTTATGTTACCATGTTTTTACTAAGTGTCATCGGGCGTGAAAAGAGATGTACGTACACTTTTATAGTCAAAACATCGAAAAATTGAAAACCCAATAATAAATAAATAGAACTTTATCGGAATCAAAAAATGCAGTATATAAGTACATTTCTACAGAGAGTACTAAAAGGCGGGTTTATCGCATACACTTTTTCTTCCAGCCAATCCGGATATAGTGGGTTATACACAGATTAATCGTGTGTGATTTGACGAACTCCTCATCAATTTTCGTAATGTTTAAAAGATTCTATTTTTTTGATAAATATTAAACACATTCATACAAATCATCACGCCGCTTCCCTCGTGGGATGAGCAATAAAGATCGAGCGCCACTTTCTCCAGTCTTTGCACACGCTTTTTGCTTCCATCACATCCACAAAATTCCTCATTATTGCTCTCCTGTTAATTGTACTCAATAGTTCTTGAAAAGTTCCGTGGATATTAATGACTTTTTTTAAGAAAAATATATAATTGTCATTTTTGTTTTGATATGTGATAAATTCTATTCTATTTTAAGTGTCAGTTATTTTAGAAGGATTAACTATGAAACAGTTTCGAGACATTTTGAATTTTTTTTAGTATTCTACAATGCACATCCGTTACTTGATTATCTACTTATAATGCGATAGATTGTACTGTGTCGCTCGTCAATGCTAAAGGTTTACCGAAATCGATCGCGATTTTTATAATCAAGTAACGGATGTGCATTGTAGAGTACTTAAAAACATCCAAATTATTTAAAGTGAATAACAATCTATTGGATTGGTCTAAAACAAGATTAATTTTTATTCCCTATTCCTCCCTGTCTCCTTTCAGATTTTTGAATTGAAAAATACTTGTAATATTTTTCGATGATGTTATGCAACATTTGGCATGCCTTAAAGTGAGTGGAACCGATAAAATAATATTATCTTATGTGGTAGCAAAATGTGTAAACATTGTAGGAGAAATATTATAATGTTATATACTACGCAGTTTACATAGTAAACAATAACAAAAAAAAAACAATGGGTATTTTGTTTGTGTACAGTTTCTAGGAAAAAAACGTCGAAGAAATTTATAATTCAAAGTGTGACTCTAGACGGCGTGTCTTCTTGTTGTTATATTTCATGGCAATGCACCCGAATTCGAGCGAGTTATGTCTAGATTTCATAACAATTAATAAAAAATGAAAATATTATATTAATATATAATTATATGAAATATGTTTGAAAAGATTATGCAATTATACTTACTTACTAATACTAAGTATTATGATTATGCAATTATAAAGATGATATTTTCGACCGACGGTTCTTGGTGGAAGTTCATGTTAAATTAATTATAAATATAACACGTATTTAGTACTTCCACTGTGAGTCACTATAGTCACACAGTATCAACAATTTTATTTATTTATTTATTTTATTTAAATTTTTCTCACAATATAGTGGATTATCCAACTAGGTGAGACCTGTTCTAGGGCAATCCAATTTATCAATACATTCTTAAAAGCAATACGATTCGCAATAATTATTATACTAAGATATTTCATGTATCATCTTAACGATCTTGTTTCTTCCCGTTTTTCATCAGATGCTCTTAGATATATATTATACTTACACCGTATGAAATATATTTTTTGGAATAGAAACAAGTATCCAGGATTAAACATTGATTGAACCAGATTTTTTTTTTGGATTTTGCTTAGTTTCTTTTACAGCTGAGATCTACTTGGCCAAAAGCTGTTACGGTCCCGGTGACATTTAAAAAAAAAATACCACAGATATTTTAATATTATCATCTTATTTTTGAATAGGCAGAAAGGATCGAGAAAGGATCATTTATTATTATCCCTGCATATATTTTTCGCTTCCGTCACTGTCATACAATCCCTCATGCTTGCTCTCCAATTTATGCGCTCATCAAGCGTTTGTCCCATGGGATCAGGTACAAATAATGACATTTATTTATGTATTTACTTTTATTCTGAATGTCTTATTTCTTTATGTCACAGAGCGAACGATCTCCTTTACATGCATGTTCTTAACAGAAAGCCTGCTGGCTACCCCATAGAGGGAGACGACGTGATCGTATACATAAGTAGACCTTATACTTCTTCTTCTGTAGGTGCCCTGTCAGGTCCCCCCGACGTTGGCCATCACTCTGGCATAGGCATCTCGGTCCTGCGCTGTCTGGAATAACTCCTCCACACCCCTCATTCCAGTCCAATCTCGTATATTGCGCAGCCACGATGTCTGCCTTCTGCCAGCCCCTCGACGTCCCTCTATCTTGCCTGTCATAATCAAACGCAGAATGTGGTACTTTTCTCCACGCATTATATGACCCAGATATGAGATCTTGCGCACTTTCACATTCAACAGGAGTTCTCTGTCCATTCCAGCTCTTCTTAACACCTCTGCATTTGTGACCCTATCGGTCCAATGAATATGAAGCATTCTCCTATGAAGCCACATTTTAAATGCCTCCAAGCGATTCATCGTATTCATTTTTAGGGTCCAGGTTTCAGAACTGTACAGCAATACAGACCATACATAGGAATTTACGAGTCTCTGTCGAAGTTTCAAATTAAGATTGTCGTATATAAGACCTTATACTATCTCTTACAAAATGTTCCGTATTTAAAATAAACATCGACACCTACATAATATTATTTAAGTGTTTAATTTAAATTTTAAATAAATAAATTAACTTTCTAATCATAATAATCATAGCTAATATACATTTGAATATTTTTTTTAACCTTTTCACACTCTAAATGCAGTTTTTGTTAATAAAACTGTACTTAATAATAATAAACAAAATACAACATCGATTATGGTTTATGTTGTCACATAGATTTAATGAAACTATCCGTCGTTGTTCGGTTTAATTTAAAGATGACAAATTTCAAGGTTTTGTCAATATCTACGAGATATTGATATTAACCGATTAATAATTTTTTTTAATAAAAATGTTTTATATAGGTACCGCACTAAGAAACGAGACTTTTTGGTAAAACATATCTCATTTTGAGTACCTACCTACTAGAAGAAGCATCCGCTTTTTAACAGGATATAAGTGTAAATAAATACTAAAAACTGAATCTCCAATTCTATCAAAACTAAGATATTTATGTTGTATTATGGATACTTATACGACGATACACATACCTATATACAATGCACTTTAGCATGTTAACATGTGTAATACCAGGACTCATAAAAATTTGAAAAAGATTATTCTCCATACTGCCCTGACCAGGAATCGAACCCGGGACCTAATGGCACAAAAGCAAGAGCGTTACCCCCGCGCTAAACCGGTCACCATTTTAGATGAATAACGAAGAAAGTTTTTGCTTTGCCATAAAATTTTGAATAAAAAATGTCGACATCATACAAACAGATATTCAATTCATAGTGATAAAATATTAAATAAAACTAATTATATTTTTTTCTTTTGATCATAACAAAATCATATAAATTCTTTATTAAATATTACACGTGTATTATTAATCATTTGGAACGTTTAATAAACGTGAATTGACCAAAAATTGTAATTTACGATTGACAGTATGGAAATTAACTTGCGGGATTTTCTTCATAGAGAATTGACCGTTAAATAAATTAAAAACATTCGATTTTTGAATTCCTGATTGTAAAACATACGATTGTAAATAAACGTTTTTATGATTAACAATACAAAATTTTGTTACATTTATTTAAAAAAAAACTATTGAATTAATATTTTATACCTGAAATTAATATTTTTAATGTATAAGGGGTTATTGTAAAACAATGTTATGATTGTGTCATGAATATGATATAAGTCGGCAGCGGGAGTAGAATCCAATCCAATAAATAGTCCAAGACTATATCATTATGCTCATCATCATCGCCCTCAACGCTCCTCTCGGGAGCACAAGGCAGAAACCAGCCTCCTCCATTCAGAGCGTCTCTGCGCCAATTGCGTCACCTCTTTCCACGACATTCCTTGCGCTCTGATATCGTTGTCATAGGAACGGTGTATTGTGAAAGAGGGACGCCCGGGCCGACGGAACCCCTGCGGACGGAAGAACAGTGCTCTTTTTGGCCAACTATCATTGGGCATTCTCAAAACATGATATATAGATAATTCAGTTCTTCAATTATTTTCAGTTCTTTATACAACTATTATTGTTTTTATCATTATTCTTATATTTGGTTTCCATTCTTCTCAATTATATATTATAATAGAAATTAATTATTATTTTTGTATTATATTATTATTATTTTACCCCATATTTAATTCCTCAATTTATTTTTTAATTCTGAATTCTTTATTTATTTTTAATTATTAATTCATTCTTTATTTTTAATTCTTCGATTATTTTTATTATATTATATTACATTATTTTTATTATATTACCCCATATTTAATTCCTCAATTCATTTTTTAATTCTGAATTCTTTATTTATTTTTAATTCTTAATTCATTTTTTATTTTTAATTCTTCAATTATTTTTATTATTTTACCCCATATTTGATTCTTCGATTTTCAATTTTATCCTATTAAATGTCAACAAGTGTATAGGTATATATGTGTATATTTATGTGTTTTTATTGTTTCTGATTCGCATTGCATTGTGTCACACAAAATTGGTTCTCTGTTTACTGTTGATCATTTGGTTTCTTAATTTTAATGTTCTAGTATTTAATGATATTTGTCACTGTTTAATTTGTAGGTATTTGTATATGTGTATTTTAACATGTAATAGGCTTATGCCGTGAGCTTATGTAAAATAAAATAAAATAAAATTCACACAGATCGGGCTAGTCCCAAATAAATAAATGGATCATGTATTATGGGCACTAACGTGACGATACATTTACCTACATGTTAACACCCAGTACCAGAACATTGACGAGAGACCCACTTATTTTTTTTGATTAGCTGGAAGATATTGCCTCCAGGCTATAAGCTCGCCAATTGCTCATGATTTTTTTCTGATCAATAAAGTGTTCTTATTATTATTATTATTTCAGGTGTCGTATAGGTACATACTTCTATTAATCCGCAAAATCAAACTAAAATTATGCTAACGACCAAGTCATTGGATGGGCCCCAGATTCAGAACAATTGAAAAAAGGACATTTTCATTTTGCCCTAGCCGAAAACATACAAAACCATTACCTCTACGCCACAACGGTTACAAAAGTAAAAAGATAGATATATAAGTTATTATACGTCCTTAAAAACTCCATTTTGAAGTGGTTCGAAAATGATTTTATGTAACGTTTTCAAGAGATTTTACATACTTTTAAAACTTAATTTCTTAAAGTCAGTCATAAATAGTTACAACAAAGGTTTTGTGGGCCAGAAAAAAACGAGCCTGAATACATACATATATACATAGACAACTCACACAGATCGAGCTAGTCCCAAACTAAGATGAATCTTGTATTATGGGTACTAACGCGACGATACACACGTATACAATGCATGTACAGTAGGTACATGTAATACCCAGACCCAGGACAATTTGAAAAAGGTCATTCTTCACTTTGCCCTGGCCGGGAATCGAACCCGGGACCTCGTGACTCAAAGGCAAGAGCGTTACCTCCACGCCACACCGGCCGACAATGTCCTTTAAATGAAAAATGTCTTAATGTTTTTGTTCGCAGAGTGTGGACGGCTTGCATGTTTATCAAATGCGACAAATCCTACTTATGGGATTTGCTGTGATATTGTAGTTAGTTAGAAACGCCGATTTATATTCACATCATAAAATATATTTAAAAGGAGAAGGAATTTCGGTCCAT
This sequence comes from Athripsodes cinereus, assembly GCA_947579605.1. Lineage (NCBI taxonomy): Eukaryota > Metazoa > Arthropoda > Insecta > Trichoptera > Leptoceridae > Athripsodes > Athripsodes cinereus. Next base: position 14,845,224 of record OX388319.1, on the reverse strand, counting down.
TTTCCGTTAGCCATGTTTTGCCTATTAATTGAGGTTTTTTTTTTCACTTTTGATAAAATTAAAATATGATAAATATCGGTAAAATAAAACATAATTTACATATTCATAAAAAATGTTTTAATAAAGGCATCATTTTGACGTTGCGTCAAGTTACATATTTTTATATCCATTTTGTCATAAACGTCAAATTTTAAATGTGGAATTATTTGTCGGTTGAATTTTTACTCTATGGCCTCTCTAATGAAAATAGTATGTACTGATATCGAAATAAAAAATATGTAAATTTTATGATACGAACGCGTGTTCGTAGGCATAAATGGGTTAAGTTTATGAATATAATTAAAGTTTAACGATCAACAAAAAAGTGTGATTCTCATAGTAAGGTTAAAAATTAAATATTTTCTTCATATTTGAAGATATTTAAAAGAACGAGAAAACCAGCGAATATGTTACCCATTGTGTATGTTTTATTCTCATTAGAACTGAGAGTCGATACAAACTCACTTTATGCAGTTACCACACTTGAAAAAAATGATATGTACTTATATTATTTTATGATATTTATTTTGGTGATCCTGGCTGGACCTTGTTTGGATAGTGACAAAAAAAAACACTGATCTTTTGTTTGCAAGATTTTCGATGGTCCGAATGTCTCCTTCACGATACACCGTTTCTATGACAAGGATATCAGAGCGTTAGGGGAGTTGTGGAAAGAGGGGATTCAGTTGACATAAAGACTTGTTTCTGAAAGGAGCGTAAAAGGGTGATGGGTATTACAAATATATAAAAAATCACATAAAATACCATGTCCTTTATTTATTTCAGACAAAACAAATTAGTCATCAGTATGTTTCCTGTCATATTAAGAATTTGCACAATGTTCCAATGCATGCAAATATAATACAAATCTTAAACATGTGTGTGAGAACATACTGCTCTTAAGGAACTATATGCTCTCTAACTAGGTCCTTAGACTCAATGATGGACAAAGATAATCGAAAACAGACAATAGAGAAATATTGGCCTCAAGATGCTCGAATGATTCATACAAGAGCGCTTGAAGAAAGTGGTTACAAAAAGCCTAGAACGGAGACGTATGGTAAATCAGGTGAGACATCTATGAGGAGATATGCTTTCTCATGCTAATCATTTGGAAGCATATTATATTTTTATTTGACCGGGAACATTTACTTATACATGATCGATTTAAATCAAAGAATAGTAGCACTAATTTTCTCAGAAAGTAGGTTCCAAAATTTACAACACGACAAGAAACTGTTGTGTTGTAAATTTAAAAATTCAAAGTTTACTGTTTTGCTCCATAAGTGCGAGATGCTAATGATTTTTCTCGCATTTATACGTAAGTATTGCACATATTTATTTTTTATTTTGTTGGATTTTGTTAACTTTAATGTTTGTTCTCCATTGATTAAGTTATAGGTTTCTTAGTTATATGTTGTTTTATTATTTTATATTTTTCTATTTAGATGTAAATTTTATGATTTTTAGTCAAAGGCTTATAGCCGTTTATTGTGTAAAATAAAATAAATAAATAAATATATTTGACTAAGTCAAAGAAGGACCCCTAAAAAAAAGCAATAAATATTTTTCAAGTTTAGTAAGTACTAAGACTGAATATTTTAGATTCACGATTCGGTTGGACTCGTTACCAATATTTTTCTTTAAAGTTTCTGGTCTATAATTATTTGTCTTTGGTATACATTTCAATCAAATGTTGTATTCTATTCTAAACCATCACTGTAGGTATATCCCATAAGTGGGGTTATTACATTTATAATGAACATGCATGGTTACTTCACTATACCAATAAAAATGAATGAATTAAATGAATGAATAATATGTGACATTCAAGATGGATGAAAAACTTCATCGCCGAATTTATGATGCTGTACCTACTCTTATTTATACGTACATATACGAATATACAATAATTAATATTCATGATTATTCTATAAATTATAAATTTTGTGTAATTTCGGTGTAGTTAATCGTTTGGAAAAACCTCTAATTTGGAGTTCATGTCCTCTTAAGATTGCGGTAGGTCCCGGCCTTTTCAGTATGGGAGTGGTAATTAATCTTGGTGACAATATAATCCATGTTCATGAATAGAGCGCTGGATCAAGTAATGAGCATCGTTCTACTCGCTATGTTTTAGTATGAACAATACAAATACAATATGTACCTACTTACATAGCATGTAAGAGTTATAAGTACTATGCTCGGTGTTTATTGATGCTTAAACAACACACGCTAAAGAACGCGAATTAGTTAAAACGTGGGTTGGACAACCATTGGTTATTGGTTACAACCGGAGTTGCCATTAAAGTAATAAACAGTTGATTTTCTTTTCTTGAAAATTGTGATTAAAAAACATAATTCACTCGATTGCGGGTGCATTGCCGTAAAATGAAATAAAATGTAATATAGAATAAAATATTAACCAATTTCTTATTATAGAGCGAGTGATTAAAAGAAGAGTTGATAACATAATTGGGACGTGCTTATTAAAAAAAGTGTTTTTTCAACTCATGTCTGTGCTTTTCAACGCTACATACCTTTTTTAAAGTTATTTTAATATGTGTGACGATAAATAATTGTAACTTTTGGACTACCAAAATATATTGAAACTGAAAATAATTTCATTCAAAGCATATTATGTATGAATATGGGCTTGCAACCCGAAACACGTGTAACTAATAAATAAAGAAATTTAAAACTCTTAAATATTTTTTACTTATTAATTTTTTAATTTAAAAATGGAGTTTTACTCATTTAGTGAAAACAAAATCAGCATATTAATATGGTTTAATTTTTTTTTAATTTGTAATCATCATTCTATAACTCGTAAATACATTCGATGCTTGGCCTATTTTTGGTTCTTTTTGCTATACAATTTCATAATTTAAATGCATTTTTTTATAAGCCTTGTCGTTTAAACGAAATTGATCGCTTGCAAAAATATTAATTAATATAAAAAATTTCATGTGAGTTTGAAACAATTTTATAGAAAAAGGTTGCCTATCACTGTTATTTTCAAAAATAGAATAGAGTGTAATATTTCATGGTGCTAAGAATAATCTATCTCTCTCTAGGGATTAAAGCATTAGAACGCGAGAGAGGGAGAGGGAAGATATATATATTATTAATTTCATATATGTTTGAATGTTGTAGTATGTAGTAATAAATCATAAAACCATACATGCGATGTTCTGGTACTGGGTAATCCACCAGAACGACCGCGGTGGTCAAACACTGTAAGTCATTATTCAATACGTAAAGTTGGCGGGTAACGTAATATAAGTCATATAAAGTTTCCTTTGATGAAATTATAATAATATGTGGTTTCGACGTAAAATAAGATAAGTTAAATTTTCCTGTTTATATAAATTTGTAAAAAGGGTGTAAAAGACATAAAATTCATAAAATACCACAAATTAAACATTTGTCATCTTCACTTTAGTTTTGAGATCCTTCCACCCATGCTTAATACCTTAATCTTTTATTTCCACGTAGAGGACAGCTCACATGTTTATAACATGGTGATATTCTGCTAGACAATCCACTTGTGGAAAATTCCGTGATGGAATGATACATAAAAGATATGTAAAAAGATTTTTCTATTTTTTAAACTTCACATTTGCAAACAGACATGAATGTTCAAAAATTGTATACATACCAAACAACTGCTGTACTACTTAAAATTTGGAATCCTTACCTATAACAAAAGAAAAACAAACAATTAGGTATACTTATATAATACACAAACATAGTTTCGAAAGAAAACATCTTGAAAATATACACACAAATATGGTTGGTTAATTTTATCATAGAAGAATAGAAAACGAAAATCAATTTTTATGTAAACTTTTTAAACTTATACGATTTTAAACGAAATGTCACAGTAAAATTTACGACTTGTCGCAGTCAATTTGGCAATTATTTCGCACATGTGATGAATGCTGTCATAAATTAAAATATCAAAATGAGAGTTATATGCAGTAGCGTAGGTAAGTAGCTGCGTATTTGTATTACTATCTTTGATCACGATAAATAAATTATTTATATTAGTTTGTATACATATATGTTTGTTTTTCATATAACTTCTATAGGTTCAGTAATGAAATACGAATTTATTTCGTCCATTTAAAAGTTGTTAATGATATAAACTTATACATTTTTATGAAATTTTGTTCATACAGGGAATGAGAGGTATTAATCATATTTTTCTTAATATTTTGCCAGAATAGTTTCAGTTTTCATAAATTTTAGTATCACTGAATTAAATTTATCACAAACTGGAAAAGTAAATGTAAAATAACGGGTTGTAATTACACATTTTTTTTTCTTTAAGCCTATATGAAAGAAACTTCTAAAATATTGGTGTGAGAAAATTATTTATTTCATATTTTATACATACAATTACAATTCACATTTATCAAATCACATATAAAGATATATTCATAAAACTGTGCAACCAACGAACGAAGCCCGTTAAGTCATTGAAATGACTTGTCAACAGGCTCCGCTCATCTCCACATCTAGTTTATAACTAAAAGTTAAATACAACTATATTAATCCTATAAATGCCCACAAATCTATTTAACACTTACACTACAGTCATATGTACATATTTCTATTTTTTCTGAGCCAATTCTTAAATAATAATTTTAATTTTCCAATTTTGTAACACTTTTTTATGCAGAGTTATTTTTTTTTTATTTTTTTTTATTGACATTAATATTAATAAATTTTATCACGATACAAGGTTATTTTTGGTGATTTTATGTAGTATACACTTTATAGGTCAAAATTTACGATTTTTTTATAAACTACCAACGCCGAGTACAAAAGCTAGTCAGCTTTCTTTGATCATGTTTGTCGTGTTAATTTTTACATTGTAATTTTTAATGGCACGGAAAAGACATAAAATAATAATATGACAAAACGTTCCTTCAGTGGGGTCTCCGGCACCATAAACAAATTATTAAAGGCAACAGGAGTTATGGATGTTTGCAATGTCTTATTTTATATTACAAACACAAAGGTGTAGAAAATTTCAAACAAATGTGGAGTTAACACCTTTTTATATTTCATTAATATTGTTGGTGGTCGCACTGATGATTTCAAAATAACGAAAAACGTTTCAATCAGCAGCAAATTGAGAAAACTATAACATTGTACTCGTATGAAATTACTGATTTAATTATTTATTATTTATTTATTTATTTTACAAAATAAACGGCTTAAAGCGTCTAACAAAAAATTATATAATTTGCATATAAATAGAAAAATATAAAAAGTAAACATACAACCAAAAACCTTATTATCAATAGAGAATATACAAAAAAGTTAACAAAAATCCAACAAAATAATAAAATGAAAAACATTTGAGTAGATAAGAAAACATTAAAATAATGTAAATACAGATAAAAAAAAAACAATCTTATTATAATTTCCTAAGCGGAGACGGGCTTAACTGAAGATGTTCAATGTTTATTCGTGAAAATTCACCCCTTCAATACCTGCTTTTTAAAAGAGTTACAAAACTTATAGAAAAAGACTTATTACAAGACTTTTACAAAACTTGTAAAAAATAATAATATGATACCTATTTTTTGTCGGTTACCCTACAGAGTCTTAATTGAATCTATTCTATCTATGCAAGTCATCTTATCGTACACTAGCGATCAAGATGTCAACCATATATATGACAAAATATTTTTCGTGTGAAAAATCACAACTGCCATAAATAAAAGTTTTTCTTTTTATTTTTTAAGATTACAAGGTAATAGTGAAATATGGAAAATCGTAGCAATCAATTAAGATCCTGTCAGTCATGAAAATTTCTCCTGTTGAAACTGACAAGCATATAATACTGAAAAGTTTAACATATAACCTTATCAATGAAAGTTGCTGAAAATTAATGCAGCGTGAACTGATTCCAATAATACTTATACTACCTATTGATTCTAAAGTTTCTCTCTGTATTGAGAAAGCTTCTTCCAAAGCTCATTGAAAGTTTATTGGAAATCCGACAACAACCTTCAAAGTGTATACTGTCGGTTTTCCTGCATAAAGCTTAACAAATTAAATGCACTGCATTTGTTGACGCGTTTGATTTCAAAATATTTAGGTATATAATATGTTAATAAGAAAAGGTTAAAAGTTTAAAATTATATTTTAACTTCTCTTGAGACTCTATTAAAAAAGTAATCGAATGTGTTGAAAAAAAACGATTAATCATTAAAGCAAGTACTACTGTGAAGAAATTACGTACTTTGAAATCAGCATTGTATTCGTTATAAACATTTGATTTTAGTTACTAGATTTAGAATTTGTGCATGCAATGTAATTGTACAACGGAAGTTACACTTTTTTTAAAAAAAAACTTATGTCGAAGTCTATGTTACTCTGACAAATTATTTTATCTGTGATGTTATGTAAATAGTTGCTTTTCACAACATACGTGAAAAGCTAGAAAAATATTGTACAGTATGAAAATACAGAAAAAATATTTTATACTTATGAACCACCCTAACGAAGGATGCGTCGAGAATCATAAATAGAATTTTCCAGATTTATTGTTTTGTGACAGTCGTAAAATGTTTTCTCGAAAAAAAGTATAATATGTACGTAGAAAACCTGCAAGAGACATTTTGAACCTTGCCCATTTTAATATAATTGATTGTCTTGAATCGTCGTCTGCAAACAGTGAAAACCCCAAACAGAATCAACGATATGAATATATAGACCGGAAAACTAGAATGTAAAAGTGTTCTCCAAATTTGGGTTCCGAAAATAGTATCACAATAGATATTTTTGTTTATTTCTTAAGGGCCAATATTATAAAAGTCCGTTAGCTCAAGTTATTTTAATATGGTCCAAAATTTGATATAACTACTCGTTTTCCAGCATTATAAACATCCGTTGATATTATTTCAGTAAAATGTTACCATCGGCTTTAACTAGCCGACCGACCAGGGGTTAGTTTTGACGACTAGCATTGCTGTCTTACTATTTGCCTGAAGAGAGAAAGAAATAACAATAGATGAATCTACGCACGTGTTTTGTTAGGATATATTCTCATAGCATCGCTGTCATTTACTCATTTGTTTTGTGTAAATTATGAGATTGTTGGGTGAAGTTTTTATGAATGGGGAGCAGGTAGATAAAAGGGGCAGGCAAGATCTTATGTGACCACCGGTTGAAAACAATGGGTACAGTAGGCAAAAATATTTCTTTTTGACGAATTGTCAAAATAGTTTTATAATACAGTATCTAGTAGAATGTACGAACAGATCGCCATCCGTTTGTAAAGTGTCGACATACTTACTAATATTGGGTTCCTCGTTTATAATTTCGGCCCTAAATGCACCATTGCACCACTCACACTTATATTCAAGTGTTCTGTATTGTTTTTACTTGGGCGCCGTTATAAGTGGAACAGAAAAAAACAACCTATCTACAATCATTGTAATAAGATAAAATTCCAACGTATAGACTATTGATATGTTCCGTACAAATAGTAACAAACTTTTTATGAATATGTAAGTGACATGAAGTGTAATGTTCCTCATTCGACGCTGCTGTTCAAAACTGACTGATATGAAATTTGTTTTGGGCTAAATGGTCCAATAAGTTTTTACCAATATTTCGTCTGAGTTAAATATTAATTTAGTTGACCTAAATATACATAACAACTGCTGCCAGAACATAAAATGGTGGGTTAGTAGTATATGAGTTGTGGTATAGATAGTAAAAGAGGAAATAATAAAGGAACAACAAATATAGCACTATATACATACATATATATTTGACTTTGGTATCATTTTCTCTCAAAAATAATAAGTATGTACTTTGGTATCTCATTTTCAATGCACTTTTAAAGCAGCTTATCAAAACATCGAAAAAATCGAATAATTCGATGCATTATTTAAAAGCAGTGAGGCGCTACTCCGATTTTAAAATATATGAATTTATTAAAAATTACATATGATGATTTGAGACGTTTCTTATTAACACGGATGCTTTTAAATTTATAACCATACATTGATCTTGCTTCTTGAATCTTTTGAAACTTACAATTCTGTTAATCAACATTAAAGTTTCTCAAATTTCACTAATTCATATTTTGCATGAAAATATTCGTAGGTACGATATTTTTCAATGTATATTGATCTGAAAAATTTAAAAATGAGTGCTTCTATTGCGGAACTATTAAAGAACTACTAACTATAGAACATTCCTCGTGCCTATTTTTTTTTAAATTTTATTAACATAATAACAGATATATATATGAGGATATGTATCTTTGGTCAATATAACAACAAGAAGGTTTCAATTTCCTGTTACTTTTACAAACGTGGTTAGATGGAAGAAATCACTTTATAGTGATAATCTCGCCACTGCACATCGTCCTAGTTTTTAAAATTTTATATTATTTTGTTAACACTGTTATGTAATGATGATGTGCAAAAAGAATAAATAAATAAATAAATATTTACACAAATAATCATATTATACATATTTTTTACATTTTCTAGAAACAAATACGTTTTCACCTCTCCAGAAAGTGTACCAACACTTGTGTAGGAGGGGCAGGCAGTGTCTATATAATATAATAATCAAATAATATTCCATTACAATAATATTTCTACACAATTAAATATATAAAAAACAAACAGTTCCAGTTCCTACTTAAAACAACAAATACTTGGAAAAGCTACTATACTACGTAAAAGACAGGACTGGAATGTGGTATGCTCTTCCGACTACTACAGAAAAGGGAAATGCTTTGTTAGAGTGAAAGCTTACGTCGGGATATTTAATATGGCACAATAAAAATTATTATTAATCATGCGACTGTTCGATGCTTCATTTCGACAAAAATCGAATTGTTAAGCATCTCTATTTGTAAACAGATATATATGAGGGTATGTATCTTTGGTCAATATAACAACAAGAAGGTTTCAATTTCCTGTTACTTTTACAAACGTGAAATGAAACATTGCTACTACTGGCTCTTGAATAAATAAACGAAAACAAACAAACAAATTGCTATTATTACTTTTTTATTCATGCTTCACCTATTGTGAAAAAGAACGATCTGTTATTTTTGAGGAATAATGAAATTTGTAGGTTACAAGACATTTTTTATATTTGTGAAAAGCCCTGTCAAAGATTTAGATACTTAACTTGGTATTCGACTGAGATTTGCGACTATTACAAAACATATTTTGCAAGAATTTTTGAGCTTGTTTCTCTTAGAAAAGTTTCCCTATCAACGAAAAAATTGTTGATTATATTTTTGTGAATGATCAGTATACTTTTGAACGATAGAATAATTTTGTTTAGTACTTTTATGTGACTAAAAAAAGTGCTAAATTGTAACAAACTCAACTTGCAAGAAGTAGCGTTTATCATTGTCATAGTAAAAATGTATTAATTAACAGGTATATTTCTAGTCATCGGTAACTTGAGAACAAAGAGAGAGTACTCTTAGTATTTTTCAATGATGAATCTAGATTTGTTATAAACCTGAAATACCCCAAACATTTTAATAGCAAACAATATGCTTGTGTCGTGATGGTAGAATAAGTTGCTAGCAAGGGGATTTGGTCCCAAGATATCTCGATTGAAAGTTCGAGACATTACCATTAGGCTTCTGGCCATAATATATGTACTCGTCTTGTTGATGTAAAAATGTATAAATTATTTATTCCCATTTTGTTTTTATTGCATGTAATTCTAAATTAATATTTTGATGTAATATTCTCAGAAGGTGGATTTATTGTTATTATGATTTGAAAATTTCATTAATTATTAAATATAAAGTTTTACACCCGATATCACACAGGAAATTAATTTTCCAAGTCATAAAATATCTAAATAATAATAAATTATTATTTTATTATGTTTAATATTGTTCAATTAAAACTGTTCTCATTAAGAAGTAGGTAGGTACCTATGAGATTTGTACAAGATTGCCTATATGTAATTTTATGTCTATCTTTACCATCACGCCATTTTCCACGAGTAGGATAGTCAGTATACCATGTGTATGCAATAAACATGCAAGTCACCCTCTTTGTGCAAATCAAAAATAAGAAATTCCAGATGGGTAACATACATCATCATTGCTTAATAGAATATGTTACACGTAAAATGGTAATTCTATTACTATGTATTAACATATGTTTTTTTTTTAAATAAATGAACAAATAGGCTTTTAAAAAATTTAATGCACTCCAACAATTCTCACAGTTAGCAAAGTTCAATATGCTTGTAGTGTAGTATCCCGTGGAGCACCCGGTAAAGAATTGGTCTCCCATTCTTCTCCATAAGTTTTCGAGTGTCCTGTAAAAGGCAGGTATTCGAAAAAATAAGACATTTTACATCTTAAATTCGGCGATGAGGTTTGCCACCCATCCTGAATGTCTTGATTTCATATTGGCACGGAGAAGACAGCTTGCATGTTTTATATGCAGCTGGTCTGCTGGCTACCCCACTTGTGGGATATGCCGTGATGGTGTAGTAGTAGTAGTAGTTGTAGTGTAGTCCAAGTCCGACTCAAACAATTTTACTTATTTCCCGGATATATCTATAGACAATATGCTGGGTACCCTACATCTGGGACATGCCGTGATGGTATAGAAAGGTACAGACTCTTTTACATGACAACTGAAAAACTTATCCAGACGAAAATTGGAGACCAATTTTATTTCTGGATTTTTGCGAACATATAGAAATCATTATACTTTTCATAAATAATTTAAACATAAACTACTAAATTACTTAAGCTGTCAACCGGCTTTACTTGTAACAATAAGCATAAAAATGCAGTTTAGTTTGCATAGAAAATTTGCAAAGCAATGCGACGCGACGTTGCCATATTTCATCTATGTTTCCTTTCCTTTTTCTCCCCGCGCGTACACTTTTTCACTAATGGCAATTTAAAACTGTTATTCATTATTTACAATGTTGCAATACTACATAAATAATGCGATGCAACGCAGACGATGCTGCTAACATTTTGAAAACAGAATGCGGAAAATATAAGAACTAAAACGAGATTTAATAGTATAATTTTGTTTCGCTTTAAAGAATTTCTTCTTTGAAATCACCTACATCTCCTAATAATACTGCGAAAAAGTACGACTCACCTCTTTTTTCGAAATTGAACCCGGGACTTTGATGATACAAGAAGACTGCATAAAGTGGCGAAACAAGAGGCTGGTTTAATATTATGGACAAGTATTTTTATCTATCTATGGCAGCATCTTACACAAGTGGCGTGTTAAAAAAATAAATTGGATGAATTAAAAACGGAGTTTGTAATCTCCATGTTTATGAAAAAAAAGAAAATTAGTACCTACCCATCACATAATTTATTGAAGATGTTAAATATCTCAATTTATGTATTTTACAAGACACTCGAAAACCTGCGTAGAAAGTGAGAAATCCATTCATTGCCAATATAATAAATATTATTATACCGATTTTCTTTAACAGAAATATATATTTTGAAGTATACTTTGCAAATAAGTATTTTTTAATTGTCTTTAAAAACGCCACTACTTCAAGACACTCAATAACGTACGGAATCCAACTTTTATGTAAATTTGATTAAAATTCTTGGAATAACACTGTACAATGCTTTTATACGAAGTTTATTAAACACTATGGATATTTTTATAAACGTAGTCATCAACAAAATATTCTAAGAAACAAGTGAAATATGGACGATGGAAATTGTTTATTCGCTGGCGAGCCAAGGAACCAAACCAAGTATTTAGATTATTTTCTCTATCTGAAGTTCGTCAATCCGACGGTTTATTTTATTATTAAATCATTTATCACGCCTGAAACATTGAAAAAGGTCTAATGGTGAATAAATAACTTTAAGTTTTAAACAAAACTTGTTAAAAAAATACTGGGTTAAAGAGGATGATTTAATGCCGTATGGTTGTCGACGTTATCGTAAATGTATGCTTTTCTCTTAAATATTGATGGTTTGATGGTTACACTAAAACATAATTCCTTTTGCGCTCTGTTTTACTATTTGGTGACCCCTATTAGAATGAAATATAAAAAGGTGACTGAATTGGTGTAGAATAGCTCTGATAAGATGACATTCCACGTTACCAAGAAAAGCGAGAGAAGGGTGAAAAAGAAGACGAACATTGAAAGAGACTTAACATCCACCATGTTCGGGGAATTCTTGTCTACACCGGAGGTCCCAAAGTGGGCAGTTTGAATGGCTGGCAAAGAAGAAAATAATGGACAAGCATCGTTACCTAACGGGCTGACGATCCAACAGTCTATTTATACCGTAGTTGGTAAACAACTACCTCATTAATGTTAACCGTAGATTTATGACGCAAATAATGCAATAGTAGTAATTTAATTCACTGGGGTGTAAAGAAATGCAAATTATACCGATTCTGCAACATCGTGTTTATTAATAATTTATTACTATTTGCTTAGAATCATTATTTATTTTTCTTTATTTATTTACAGAGGAACAAGATCGTCTAGTGCAGTAGTCTCCTACATTTTTTTTTACCATGGTCCGCTGTTTGAAATCTTGCTGTGGACTTCAAGGCACCTAATATTTATATTACGGTAGAGGTTTCATCTACTTAGGAATATCAGGATCATGGGAAGAAGAGACTTTTTACGCAGACTAACTTTGAACCGAATATCATTCCTTACATTCTAAAATTCTTTAAAGAAAGTCTAAAGGCGCCAAAAGAAAAAATCAATACAACAAAAACAATTCTTTATATTAGGTTAATAATTCGTGGAGCACCCGGTAAAGAAAAGGTAACTCACTCATACGTACGTAAGTTTTCTAATATCCTATTAAAGGTAGGTTTTTGAAAACAAAGACATGCTAGATCTTAAATTCAGCGATGAGGTATGCACCCCATCCTAAATGTCATTTTGTTGTTGACACGAGGAGGAAAACTTTCATGTTTATTACATGAGGCTGGTTTGCTGGCTACCCTGCATTTGGAATATATCGTGATAGTGTAGTAGGTAAGTAGTAAATCAGTACTATGTTAAAAATTTATATACCTACTAACAGATTTTTATACAACTTTTATTTCATTAAAGATCAAAAGAACGAACTTAAAAACCATTATCACATTTTCTTTTCTCAACTTTTCTTATTTCAGAGAGAGTTTATTTCAGGCTGAACAAAAGAAAACGCTTTTCGAAGGGCATATTGTTATTAAAAGTTGCATAATAAGTCATTGTTAGAAACAATACTACTAAAGTCAGAGCAATTACACCCAAATGTTGCTGCTGTACGCCCCGCGACGCCTTTGAAAGTGACGCCTGACGCGGCTCAAGGGCAGAGTTTCTAAACTATACAATTTCTAAAAATAAAAATAAGCTTGTTTGTGGAATTGATTAATTTTTGCTTAATTTTGTAGATTATCCATCAAATTTAATTTTAGTTTTTATATTTTTGGTCATGCATATCTTTAACTGGAGCATATCCCATAAATAGGGTAGCCAGTGGAAAAACTGCACGTAAGAAACATACAGGCCATGTGACATAAAAATACGACATTCAGGAAAAGTGGCGTACTTAAGCGCTGAATCAAAAAAATTATATTTCAAGCACATGCTGCCTCAAAGTATACACTCCATAGTCTATATAACAGTGGTTTGAAATTTATAACTATCAAGTGTATCGGTTTTTACCAAACAGAACGTTCTTAACGACTGGACGAGTCTGAGAGTCTGCTGTGTAGCATTCCGATGTGAAGCCTTTTTCTTTTTGGCTTATGTCAATTTTTGTTATTTTTTATGGTATTTTTTTTTGTAGTTGTTATAATAAATATTACCTCGATACGGGTGCAAATCCAGTGAGGTAATATTGAGTTCATGAATTTAAATAGTAAAAAATTGTTATACTCTGTTCTGTAAATATTTTTTGGTAAATAAAGTATTATTATTATTATTAGTTTGTAGACTTCAAATATTTAAGTTTGTAGGTTTGGGATTCATGTTTTGTGAAAAATATTATATATATTGTGATTCCTGCCTTAGGGAGCGAATTACGCATAATTTTCAAGGATGGCAATAATGTTACTGTGTTATAAAATTAAAATAAATGTCAAAAAATAAAACGCCACATTGTTCATTTGTCATTATAATTATTGTACTTGAGTGAAATGTTTCTTCTGAAGTTCCCCTTTCTGCACGTTCCAAATTCAAACATTATATTTGGATCAGTATTATAAGTGCAAATGTCATAAATTTAAGAAAGGTTTTTCTTGAACATGATTTTCAGAAGCTAGATAAAAGACGATGATATATAACAAATTCGTGTTGAACTGGATATTTCAGTACGGTAAATTTTGACATAATTATGGTCTACAATTTTTTCTCATTAACGACCATAAAATGCAATTTAAGTTAGTATGATATAAATAAACTATTTAATGAAGTAAAATAATCATAGATGCGTTTAAAATATTCACCTACAAGAGGTTAGTTGAGAGAAATAGTGTGGATGCCATAAAACTTCTAAATGTATACGTTCACGACGTATCCCATGAGGGCTAGGCAGAGATAAAGGAACGCCATATTATTCTATAAATGTACATTTGAATTGATGATATACTTTCATGTAACTTTGTAAATATAGGAAGTACAAAACGTGTAGCTTTGATAGTAAGAAATAATGGACATTCGTCCTTTGGAGACGAAACTATTCATTTTCAATGTTGCCAGTCAACAAAGAATATTTTTTGAAATTTCAGTAGGTACGGTTCAGAAAAATATGACAATGATCGACTGTGTTCTTGAGTTTGTTTGCGTGATTGCAGAAGAAATTCTACATGTTCGTTGATTATAATAATATCTTATATTAATTGAATGATATCGAAACATCGGCACAAATCGGAACAAAGTAAGAATCTTGCAATCCATATCATCTTCTAACAAGTAGGGTAGCCATTATAAAACTATGCAAAAAACATGCGGGTCGCTCTCTCCGCAGTGTGAATAAAATTATTCCATTTTCTCCTTCTCAGCATCTATTGAGAAATACAAACAAATAACACATATTTGTCACGGTCTTTAGAAAGAAAAAAGACTAATTAGACTTTTATTATTTTATATTTATACGGAATATGAACCAAATTGAGAAAATAAGAAATATTTTTTTTATGTCATGCCCATTAGAATTCCATAATTTCATATTTCAGTAAATGGTTGTAGAATTCTAGAATAACATAAATTAAAACAAGTGTTTTTTTTCCTACAACATGTAACCAAATTAAGAAAATGTAAAAAAAAAAGTTTTTTTTTCAACATGTGCCGGGTGAGTTCTTTTGGTACTAGCGGTAGTTGTAGCTGATATAATTGGTGACATTTAAAAAAAATCCGTCTGTCATGGCGGATGACAAATGAATGTCAAGATGATTTCTCTCCTCTGACGACAACACATTCAATGACGTAGTTGTCGGAGATAAATTATTTTATCCTTAGAAGATTTGTGTAACAGCGACGGAAACGTGTGTTGTCAAAATATGCGATTTAAACATCCAACAAGAATATGAAAGAAAAAACAAATTGAGAGACATACGCTATTTGTATTTGCGACAAATATATGTTGAACAAAAATATTTTTGTAAAAATGTTCTATATGGTTTATCTTGAGATAACGTACCTGTTTCCTTTCTTTTATTTCTTGTTTCAGGATAAGAGGAACTACTATTTTTAGCCCAAATATACCTTGAATATCTTCACAACAATTTGCTTGTATCGTGAATGTATAATATGTTGGCTTCGGGAAACGAAAACAGGCTAGGGTTGGCTTTAAGGTACTTCGTCGAATACATGGTGGAAATAAGTCATTTTCATCCAGAGCGATTTTTTTATCCCGTTGTTGTTAAGTATTGTGAAAAAGGCAACAAAATGAAAATCAACTTTTAATATTAAATCCAGCAAGAATGTGTACTACCGTTCGATATTATACATAATATTTTCATGTTTTTATCTTCGAAATAAATTCATAATAAATAATCATAACAATAATAAACAATAAAAGTTTCGTAGAGTTCCATCCACTCCTTCCCTCACGCCGCATCCCAAGTATGGTAGGCAGATAAGAGATTCGTAGAGTTCCTGGAAAATTATATATTTCCCATTATTTCCAGTAAGTTTTCAAGAGTTCTGTAAAAATCGGGTAAACCTAAAAAAATACGTATAAGATACCATACACTCTGAATGTTTCAACTTTTATTGCAACGGTAAGGATAATTAGCTTGCTCATTACATGGAGTACGTTTACTGGTTGTCCCACTTGAGGGAAATGTGGTGATGATATAAGTGAATAAATATATTTTCGACGAATGTATTATGATGTAAAACGAGCATGACAAAATGAAGTTGTAATATTTTATTTTTCAGCTTGTTTACAAAGTGTGAAATAGATTTTGAAGAGTACCTGAAAGATACCACAGGGAATATTATGTTCAAAACGTGAATTCATTTTGCCGGAATATTATTTTATTACGTTATTTTTTTCACAAATGATAAAAAAATATATAAAACTTTACAGGTAGGTACTTGTCAAGTTTCAAAGCTTCACATGTGCGTATTATTTCAGGAGGTCATACAAAGCTCATTGCATGGAGCTTTACACATGACGGAGGATCGCTCGAGGTGGAGAGTTAGGATCTACAGAACGAGGCATGATTATCACGATCCTAAGAATTGAGGGGCCGACGGAGATGATAATGATGATTAATATTTTGTGAGTAAAACGCTCGATTATATATTTATTTCTCCTTTTTTTCTGTGGAGGTCTGAATCTATTAATGGCATGGAGAGGACCTTTTATACGTTTGCAATAATTCTACTGGCTACTTTTTTTATGAGAGATGCCTTGATGGCATAGATACATAATAAATAGATTGTTTTAAATAGCATACGTATAAAAAATCCGATACTGACTTACTATACTTCTAGGTTTATTTATTTTAGTGGTGAGATATTATGTTGCCCGCCCTGAATGCTTTTTTGTATTTTCACGAAGAGGACAACTTGCATTTTTATCAAATGCAATTATACTACGGCTACCATACTTGTGGGAGACCGAAAAAAAAATATTCACACGACTGATTTATTTCATTTAATATATTTATTGCCAGCTGCATTATACGAAATATGTAAAAATATAATGATGAATTTTGATATAAAAAAATCCTCAAGGGCCATGAGCTCTATCAAGATCTAAATATCATAAGTTTGAAACTGATCGGATTATCATGTCAACATTTTGAGAGGTCCTGTAACAGAAGATGAGACCCAAATCGGATTAATTTGTTGTGGAAATGCTATGGTAGGTTCTAAACTTAAAAGCTTGCTCTCTTGAAAAGTAGAGATGGATAATATTATGACTCACTGAATCGATCCGAATCACTCACTGATGGTGATGTGAGTCGATGAGTCATACTCTATCGACTAATATCAATGATATTATAATTTAATCATAATCTATCAAATGAGTGCCGAGGAAGGAGGAAAATGTTTTTTTTAATTGAGTGAGTAGGTATATCGTAACTATAAGATAATAAGTCATTAACTGAGTCGACTCAGCAATATTGGATTATGCGAAGTAGGTCAATTGCTGAGCTGGTTGTCATCAAATCATACCAAAAATGTGAAAAAATTAAGCCGCTATCAACATTTTTTTCTTTATGTGTCAAGTACTTGGAATCCATGGTCCATGATTATTCCCTTAGTTCAAAGCATTTTGTTTAATGTTTTTATTCAAGATACAGATAAATAAAAATATGATTTTACCTGTATTTATTATGATTTCAATGAATATTCATCTGACTAATTTATTTTGATTAAAGTTGTCTGATTTTCATGACACTAATTAGAATTAAGAAAATGTATTTCGATAGCCATCAACAACTATACTCTACATTGTATATTACAAAGTTTGCTTTAATTATTGTTGAAATCAAATGAAACATCAAAGGATGAAATTTCAACTCTCTGTTTATCAAATCTGTCTGAAAGAAATTCTGAAATTAAAATAAGGTTTTGCTCAGAAAATTATTATGAAACAGATAATTTTTTATAATCAAAATAAAAAAAGGATCTGCCGGAAATCAGGTATCTGGCATACTAACAGCATGTACATAATAAACAAAAAAAATATCCTCTAGGTGACATCAATAATAAAGATATTCAGAATGGATACCAGTAATAAAAACAGTTTTGCTTAAAAAGTATATAATCAATTAGAGAAAAAACCTACCCGTCTATATCATCACTGTCTCTCAGAAAAATGAGGTAGCCAACAGACTTACTGCATTTATGAAAGATCATCTTCTTAGTGAAAATAAAAAATAGCACAAGTATAGAACCTTTTCACTGAACTGAAAATATTAACTGTTAGTTAATATTTTCAGTTCAGTGAAATTAAGTAAGCTTATGTCCTATATGGGGAACTACCAGATAAGGTGACTTTGACATTTCTATTTTTACGATAGTTTCAAAACATGTTACATATAATTGAAAAAAAAAACAACTACGTAAACATAAACAAAATAATCGTAAGAGGCAACGAACTATAAATTATTTAAATTGAATAAATGATAAAAAAAGTGTTTTATACAACATTGCAACCCTCTGTATGGCCATATCAGTGAGCGCAACGTTGCCAAGTCTTATTGTATGATGAAGAGTAATTTGTCAATGTCAAAAACAATTCAATTACTTACTAGGTATTCCATAGTAGTAAACAGCAAAATTATGTGCTAACACCATAGACAAAGATGCAACGTCTATGTACTTGACGACAACACGATGTAAGCAGAGGGAGCGTGATTGTCTATGGAATTTATAAAATTGTAAAATTAATAACAACAATGTTTGATTATGAATTGGTAAGGTTGTCAGTGGTTTAATGCACGTCTTACTGACAGGTTGTATTCATGTTTAGAAACTAAAAAAAGCTAAAACAAATAAGTACCAGAAAGGATGAATCAATCTATGAGAGTTGGTGTGTGTTAACATTCACAAGTCACTCGACTTCCAAGCAAAATGTTTTGGTCGTTAGCTCTACTTTCACGACACAATTTATTGATTATTCTGAGTTTACTTGTATTAGATAGATACATACCTACTTGAGTTTGTCATAAACCTAGACTTATCTGAAATAATATAAATATATTCATGATCATCATCACTCATCAACGCTCCTTCCAGGAGTAAAAGGGAGAAAGCTGTCTCCTCAGTTTAGTGAATTTTTCCGCCAATAGAATCACCTTTTTCCATGAAATTCTTAATGCTCTAATATCGATTTTCGACGTCTATAATACATTGTTAAAAGAATAGTGATTTTTTTTACCGTCATCGGACATTTTTAAAACATAACCCAACCAAGAGCAAACATTTATATATTAAATAACGTAAATTTATTAAAGGAGGAGATAAGACTAAGTAGGTATCCATTGATTCCTGGATTTTTCTCAAATATAATTCCTTTAAAAGCTACTATATAACATCAATTAAGATTCTTTCTTTCACCTTGGGAGGTCGCTTTATAGAGGGTGTATTCGATTTTCAAAAGTATTTAAATAATAAAAATTAGGACAAGGAGGGAGAAGTTAATTTCCTGCTATTAATAATCGTTAAGTGATGCTAATTAACTGTTCCCATGGTGATTTGGAGAATCGATACTAATAACAAGAAATTTTGTAGAGTATTTTCAAAGAGCAACAGTGAATTGATAATCTATTCCCTCTCTAATTCTGAAAAAAATATTTCAATTTCATTTTATTAATGTGTTGCTATAAACTCGCTCTCTGTTTATTCCTTACATTTCTCTATTGCATTGTTTGTAGTCAATACATGGCAAAGAATGAATAAATAAATTAATAATGATTATTATTGTAAGTTGATAACAATTTTACTTAGGTAATAAGAAATAAAGTTTTCCGTGGAATATTTCAAAATATACTATTTTTGTTAATTTTCACATGCCTCATAAAAGGCAAGTAACCATAAACACCCCAAAAACTTAGCGATGAGATAAGACACTCATTCTGAATACCATTACATAATTATATTGCTACACAGATTTGCATATTTAATATTACCTATGGTTATTCTGCTGGCTATTCCATTTGTGAAAAAAGTCGTGATGGTATAAATGTAGTATAGTAGTCTTTTTTTTTTGATGTTAATTATTTCAAAGACTTTTACCTAAAAATACGTGATAAAGTTGTAAATTTTTTTTCTCATTCGCTTTTAATACGAGATGGTAAAAATATTTTCATAAAAAATAAATAAAACGATAAAACCTAAAATACAATGGTAAAAAGAAGTATTAGAGTGATACAAAAACAATTCCTGGAAATTATTTTGAAACGTAGATTAATGAGATAAATATGTAAAACTGAGACTCAACAGATGTCTCTTTAAGGACAAGTTGGAGGACAATATGAAAATATATTTGAAATATCGAATAAAATAATAATTCGATATTACCTAAATGCATGAATAAAAATACAACGTTTTTAGGTTTTACTAAATTTAAGACTGAAAGGTTGAAATTTGGACATTCGGGCCACTCCCAACCATCAGGTAATTACCCTCAAGTGGGGTAGCCAGCGGACTAAATGCATATAAAAAACATTTAAGACATCCTCTCCGTACAAATAAAAATAACTCTTTTGGTATGAGTAGCATAGCTCATAGCTAAATTGTCTTATTCGTAATGTCTTACAAATAATTGCAAATTAAAGGACACTTTCAAATTTACAGAAAAAAGTGAGATACCTATTCTTTGCTGGAAATTTATGGAACAAAAATAAAATTTAGTCAAACCTAAAAATATTGTTTTTTTTTTTAAATTCATACATGTAGGTATACTGTTATCGATTTTAACGGAAAATATATCACTAAAATAGTATAAATGTGACAACTTCTTGTAATTACAAACATCGAATAACACCCAGATAAATAAAACTATTTAAAAAAAAGTGCATCATAAAAGCAAGAACGGTGACAGAAAATTATCGTGTTAAATAAAAAAAGTGTTTTTATTTTTACTATTTTTTAATACCTTAATCCGTCCCTGCAGCCCAAGGCAGACCTGCATGGAAAACAAAATAAAAACATTAATTTAATATATTATAATAAAAAGCGTAATAAATCTTATTCCTTTAATTCCGCAAATAATTAAGACAATCTAAGCGATATCCCGTGAACAACCTAACAAATTTTTTTACGGCTGACGACGTTTTGTGATTCTTGGTAATATTTGCCCGCGTGACCACGTTATTGGATCTTATAATCGAAAGATCTACGATGAAATCCTGAATCGAGCAATTTTAATTTAATAAAAGTATGATGATAGATTATCCCACAAGTGGGGTAGCTAGAGGACTAGCTGTGTGTGAACCGTTGTTGTTTCTGTGGCAATAAAATATAGATATTGAGAAAGTGAAGCAAACATCATTGCTGAATAATTTATGTTGAACATGTTTTAAGTGATGTTTTACGAACACTCTTATTTTGCAGAACGTTTAAAATATTATAAAAAACTGTGGGAGAACTATTTATTGCAGGAAAATATACGGAAAAGGATCAAAAATTTACATAAATTATTCCAAAAGGTAAAAAATCAAATAGGTAGCAAGACAGCAATAATGATTATTCAAAAGACATTTCACATGTAATTTTGAAAAAAAAATAAGTGAAAGTGAATGTAAGAAAGTGAGAATGGTAGGCGGGGATGGGGGGAAGAGTATTTCTATTACATTTGATTCCGTGTCAAAGATGAAAGAGAAAATTTTAAATAATAATAATAATATTGCGTACAGAGGAAGATTTAAAAGTTCAACGCTCGTGCGATCGTGGCACAGAGAAGATGACACGTGTGTCAATTACTGTCGCTTATGAAAAATGACAAACAAAATTAATCGCAGCATCCTCATAGTATGCAATATGCTTGTGTTTAATTAAACAATATATTGGGTTAGTTGGAAGATGATGATCTCATCCTTAGTATATTGATTTATTTTATATTTATGAGTAAAACTACATGTGGGTAATTAATGTATTGCAATGTAATGTCACCGATAAAGAATAGGTCTCCCACTCTTTTCAGCAGGTCTTCTAGGGTCCTGTAAAAGGTAGGTAGGTATTCGTTATCTATATACATATTTATATTGTTTTATTAAGTATTTTAAATTCTGTATCGTCTTTTAATACTGTTATATATATATATATATGGACAATTTGTAAAGCGCCGTTTACTCATAACATGACCTCAAGGGCGCCGTTTATCGTATCCATCACCCGATATATACCCATATATAATGATGATGTGCAAAAATAATAAAAAATCAATAAATAAAAATTAAATATTATTATTATTATTATTTCATTTCTCATTTATTTAACAAAACAATATTAGATTCTACATTTTGAACACAGTATAAGATTGACAATAAAATTTAAATATAACATTAAATAACAAAAACCATAAAATATTAAAATAAATTTATATTCAAAATGTAGAACCCCAACATTATTCGAGTTGATTCTTCCATGATGTTCTATGAAATAGTACAATCATTGGAGATCACTTACAGAGCTATAGGGACAAAAACCTTCTTACTATCCTGGTGGACGATAGAAGTACGGCCTTTTGCATGTTTTATTTGAGCCTGTCATCTACTCCCAGTTTTCTGAGATTGCTTGACAGACTTTTAGGTATTAAACCATTCACAGACAACACTATAGGCACGATGATTGTGGCAGGTGTTCTCCACATATCTTTGATTTCGTGAGCAAGATCAAGATATTTTATAATCTTATCTTACTCAGCTTTATTTAAATTTTCATCGGGTGATATAGTGATGTCTATGATGTATGTTTTACGGCATCTGCGATCAACCAACACAATATCTGGTCGATTAGCTAGAATAGTTCGATCAGTTTGAATTGGTCGATCCCAGTAGAGTTTAGTGTCATTGTTTTCAAGTACCGATACTGGACAATAATTATAGTAGGTATGGTAATTTTGATTCCTCTTCAATTAATTTAAATTTCAAAGATAAATTTTGATGTAATATTTTTGCTACTAGATCATGTCTTTCAAATAGTCTGTTCCGGAAAGAAGAGAACATCCAGACAAAATATGTCTTAATGTCTCTCCCTCCCGAAAACAGGCTCTGCATCTATCCGAAATATTTTGTTTCATTATAAATTTAAAATAATTGTTTGTGACTATTACTTAGTCTTGAATAGTACAAAAAATATTATTTTTATAATTATTTTTATTACTATTATTATATTATGTCGTGACTGAATGACTAAAAAAAAGCTCTCTTCACTGAAATTACAAAAACATTTTTTTTCTTCTATATTGATTTTAATTGAGAGAGACGTCTTTCAAGGACATTGTCAATCGGTTGAAATAAAAATCAATATTTATTTATTTATTTATTCAGTTTTACACGGCAGAGCTTTTTCCACGTTAAACAAAAAAATAACTAACAATTTGACAGACGAATATAGTAAAATATAGTAGAAAAACATTTCTTTTTAATTTCATAATGGAATTCTATTACCTGAACATCGACACAGTGAAGCTTTCTTTATTCGTCAGACTTCGTGAAAATGCATCGGTTTTTTTTACCCCGATAATACTTCCTATATAGAATATTCTGAAGACAGATGTGACTAGAGATTGAAATGTCTCACAGATTGTCACTCTGTGTGTATGAATGTATTGGCTTTCATGGATCAGCATTTCAACACTTAAGAAACAATGATGCTTTGTATGTAACTCTTTGTCAATGATGTATTTGTTACAATGTTGCTGGAAACAACACACAAAAAAAACTACGTGTTTATCCATTTGTTTAATCTTCAAAAGTCTTGGGGATGTATACTTAAACTACTTGTTCATCCATATGTTTAATACTCCAAAGTATAGAAGATGTATTATTATTATTAAAGATTTAATCTCAATTTTCGAGGATTTCAATTATGAATATAATTTTTTATCAGAAATTTCAGCAACATTCTTTTTTAATCAAATGTTTCTGGAATATGTGTAAGTGAGTGGATCAAAATGGCAGGTGATCTGTTAACATCCCGCCATCTCTTTATGTTAACAACACAAGCAATAGAAATACCTACATACATATACTGAGCTCGTATCGTATCTTAGTAAGTATGAGATAGGTAAGTAGTAGGTATAAGACGGAGTAGGTACCTATAACGCAAATACGTCGGCAGTGTCTTCAAAAACACGAATCATAAAATGCGACACGAAAAACGCGAAGTACAGAACGTAACAATTTTTAAAAATAATAAGATCAATCAATTTATTTTGATTTCAAGTCCCATGTAAAAGATAGGTGTCCGATAAAACTAATACATTTTACATCTTAAATACATCGAATAGGTTTGTATCCCATCCTGGATGTCTTTCACATTTTGATGTTATTTTACTAGAAACAATGTACTATCAGTAGATTTACTGTTTTATGTAATATGTAAAATAAAATATCAGATATTTAGGATGTATGGTATAACTTTAATATAATATGTTAAATATCTTATTCATTTTATTAAAAAAAAGCTACACGCGGCCCGCGAAACATATGCACACTTTTTTAATAATATTCGATACAAGTATTAGTTACTTTTTTGAAAGAGGTATTTTGAGAAAATATTCTTAAAGAAAACCGAGGAGTTTTGAAACATTTCAAATTCCTATACCATTTTGAAAATTTGGTGACGGGGAGGGAGGGGGGGTGTAGAAATTTTATTGTTGTACGACCCGGTAGGAAATCTCATTTTTTAAATTTGGCCCGGCTGCTGAAAAAGTTGGCCACCGATGGTCTAGGTGATCTATTCTTCTTTTTGCCGGCGATTCCTCGGAACAGTACTCTTTTGAGAAAATGTAAAATTGTTTTCATGGTTTTGTTTTGGTATTTGCGTTCGTCAAAATCGTGAACATAAAGGTGCATACTTTGTAAACATAAGACTTATGAAAGATAAATATGATTCTCGTACCTGTTACAAAGCTCGCTACTACACCTACAGACTGCCTTTCTTTGATGTTAATTTTACTTTACATCTTAGGACTTTTCTGCCTGCCTGCCGTTCCCTTACCTTTCGAAATATCACAGGAAAATAATTCCGTATAGACATCTTTTAATGGCAGATTAACATTAATGAACACAAAGGCATCAAATTTATTATTATTAACTCTTTATGACAAGATTTTGAGAGAAACTCAGTTACATAAAATAAATATCTTCTTATATTACATAATCTGCTTATATAAGGGCACTAAGATTTTGAGTGTCCTTCAAAAGACAGATATTCGCAAAAAATCATGGAATAGACATTGACATCTCCAATGCATTGATAAAACATAACAAGCATTCTGTGTATCTCATTTAAATCAGCACTGAGGTAATTATCTGTAGCAGGTTGTCCACTGGATATCCCACTTATTGGATCGTTTGGACGTAAGTGAATACCTATATTGAAATAAAGAATAAATAAATAAAGATCGGGGGCTACTGTTACAAAAGTTACAAATTGTCACATTAAAAAATATAACAGAGTAGAAGTAGGAGTATTGGCAGAAGACGAGCATCATGGCTCGGAATAATCCAAAACTGAACTGGTATCCGAAGATTGGAGGAGCTTTAGGGCCCCACGGGAAAAATGAAGCATTTTATTAAGAGGAATCTAACATGGTATAGGAAGAAGAAAGAATTCTCATCGAAGCATAACATAAAGTGTTAAGTACTTCCTTATTATTTTGTGAAACAAATAAAAGTCACCCTCACTGATGCTGAAGTTTTTGATCTTGAAAGGAATCGGTATAAAATGTTGTTTGGTCAATATTAAATTGCCGTTTAAACACTGATAGCTGTATTTGATTATGCAGCTTACATGTTTAGCTAAGTTTACATTCGTGGTTTGACCTCTTTACCACGTTTCATCTATGTATACCATCACAATATCTCCTCCAAATAAGGTAGCTAGTACTGCTAGCAGACTAATCGCATGTAATAAATATGCAGACTGAACTCTTCCAACCAATAAAAGATTCAGATATTCATGATATATAGCAATATACCTTTATCGCTGAATTGAAGATTTGAATGTCTTACACGTGATATTTTACGAAAAACTGCTTTTTACACGCAACTTAATAACTTACGAAAAGGATTGGGGTCCTAATCTTTGCCGGAAAATCTAAGGATAAAGCTTAATATTGAGATAAAAAAAAATTCAACTACACATATATGATTTGTTGTACAGAGATTATAAATAAATTAATTGGTTTTTGAATAAACTTAATAATCCTGATAATTCTGAAAGGTTGTCAAATAAACAGCACTCCTGAAGAATTGTTTTTTTTTAAGATGAATTTGGGTTTCCGATTATTAATCTTAATATACTTCGAAAACTTTCACGTGGAAACAATGAGTGTAGTACGACTTTTATTCGATTTGATTTTATTCGATTCGACGATACGAATTTTCGAAGAAAAGTGAAACGTCTAATTTATACAGAACACATTTCAAGTAGGTATTTCTCACTACCGATGCTTGACCAATTTCACAGAAAGGTGATCTTTCTCATAACGTAGTGTTTGGTGGCGTAAAAGACTGAACAGGTTAACAAACTTTACTGAAAAAATCTATAGCGATAAGAAAATAATGCGAACTTATTGATACAACCAATGAAAGAAATAACAAGGATACATGATAACACATAGGAAGACATGACGTGCATTGTGTAGATTCTATTAGATAGATACTTATCCTAGATTGTTGTTTTGTGTGTGTCACTGGATGTACACGTCTTAGGTCGGATAATTTAATATGCCTTTAGGGTGATTCTTATTTAAAGGTTCAACCTAATTTGAATAATATTGTCCTACTAATCATCATCGCCCCTAATGCTCTTCTCGGGAGAACACGACAGAAACCAGCCTTCTCCATTTAGAGAGTCTCTGTGCCGATTGCGTCATATCTTGCCACGGCATTCCCTACGCTGTGATGTTGTTGTGATAGGAACGGTGTTTTGTGAAAGAGGGACGCTCGGGCCGATGTTATACTAAACCAATAAAATGTAACCATTTGATATCCGATTTATATAATGGAGTGATCATCGAAGACACCAACCAGCCTCTAAGGCTATGAATCAAAATTTAATAATAGTGCTTAAAATATGCGGTGGTACGTATGAGGATTTCTACATATCGATGGTTTAAAGCACAGAAGACACATGTCCACATTTGACAGTTTAGAGAAAACAGGTTTTGAAAGTTTGAGATTCTTAATTAATTCACTAACTTCAAATTAATGCAGAAGGTGTTGAAAATCATAATCTTTGTTCTTTTTTAATGTCATTTATTACTTATTTTTTACTTTATTTTTAACCAGAATGCCAAGAATTAGCATTTTTAGATGATGGTCATGGACATGTGTTTGGAAGTGCCACTCACGGCGACTTTTGGGATGCGTTTATGCGTGCACAGATGACACATGTCCGTCCTAAATGAACATGTGTTTTTTAGAATCTTCATATCTTTTGTGACATGTTACATCTGTGTACAAAACAAAGTGAATTTGTGGACATGTGACATTTGGTTTTTACTAAATATTTCAATAATGATATTAAGATTGTTGGTAATATTTAATCAGGACATAGATGGCGTTGCAACCGATCTTGTACATGTATTAACTCATTTTACCTAAAAAGTGGACATGTGTCTTCTGTTCTTTAAACCATCGATATATCTCTTCCACACATTTTGATTTAAGTACAAATATTTTTGTGCGAAGTTGAAATGTATTAGATATGAAAAACAAAATTGATCGAGCAAGGGTGAACTTAAAAATAAGGGTCACCCTTAGGGGTATTGAAATATTGTGTCTTAGGGCTGGTTTTGCGATGATCTCACAAGAGACAACAACAGTATATCTATTATTATGAAAAGAATAGAAGAACGAACTGATGGATGACATGTTAGGCGTCGTTTGTTAGATGAGCTGTGAGGATTAATGTTTTCATGTCATCACTGTAGAGTAGGTATACCGTGCGATCTTACGTCACCTAAATGACACTGATTCTCAACATTAGATGCAACTGATTTTTAACACAACTAAATACATTCTAGAGTGTTGGTAATTTTATTTTGTTATTGCTGATTTTTGTTTCTAATGTAAAGGAATGTGTGAAAAATTGGATATCTGAGAATCATATCATATTGACCACATGGATAGAATTGACCAGGACAGCCTGTCTCCAGTACAAGAATTCATTATGAATGCGTGAGGAACTTGTACCTACAGGATAAGAAGAAAGCTAGTATAATGTGTAAAAAGAGCATTGGCGTTTCGTCCTCTCAACCTACCCCACGAGAAATGCGGTGCGTGGAGATTAAAAGAAAATCAGATTGAAGTAAATTTAAACAAAATAGTTTTCATGATATCGCTTTCACGAAGAGGAAATGTCTTAACATTTGAAATGATAATAGATATTTGGAGGATACCAGTAGCCTTACGGTAGAGTCTTAGTCTTTTAATCGATATATCCCGAACTCGATTCCCACCGTTACACACTTGCCTCACCTATACGATACAAGCATATTGCACACTATAAGGGTGTTTGGGTTAATTTCATCTTTTTTAGATCATAAAATGACGACAATTTTACTGATAAATGAACGATTTAATGTGAAAATTGTATTTCATTTACGCACCACCAATTAAAAAAACATGGAAAACGTTAAATACCTTAAATGTGAAAGAATAAGATACTGTGTGAAAGAGACAAAAGAGAAAAGATAATAATAATAATAATAGTACATAATGATAATAATAATATGTTGTATTATAATAAAAGACAAAAGTAATAGAGATAGGAATACCTACTAGGAATGTATTAGAAGAAGACATAGAAGAATAAGAATGAGTGTAAGAAATAAAGTCTGAAAGGATAATATGAAGACATTGATTTTGACGGGTGTTTTCCTTTGTTATGTTCCATTACTCACATAATCAACATTTTTCTAGCTAGAAAATTATACAACTTAGTTATAGTTGTATCACATATAGAAAAAAATAAGATATATGTGTTTTCTTATTATTGCTTTATTAAAAACCGGGTCAGCTCAGAAAGCTGTAGCCTTACGTCTCTTAAGGTACCTATTTAATCTACTAACTAAATACATATAACCATTTACATCCCATTACGCCGCTTCACTTGCAGGATAGGTAGAAAGAAGTTCACATGCTTAGATTCTACACCATTCATTTCCTCTTACACATTCTATTATTCATTGTACTCGACACGTGTTTATCCATGAGGATCTACTAGTGATTCAAGCACTCTTTCTTTCAGACATATTTTCCTAAGGCAGCTACGTCTCCTAACGCTTTTTCTCTCAGCGATATTTAAAAATAAATCAATATTAAGCTTAGTCTTTATCATCTTCACGGCATTTCTCATATTTAAAGCAGCCAGTAGTTAGAGTAACTACATGTAATAAAATATGCGAGTTATCCTCTCCGTGGCAATAAATATCAAGACTTTAGGTTGGGTAGCATAGTTTATCACTGTTGAATAAAAGATAAGTATAATAAAACTTTATTGACAGAACATAATAAAAAAACATTGTACAAACATATAATAAATAAATAAAAAAGTGTTCTGTCAAATGGCGGACTTGTTGCAGTGCAACATCTTCCAGCCAACTAAGATGTTAATGACGTTGTCAGAGTTCCTTTATTTCATGGACGAGGTGTGCCACCCATTGTCTTTACCCCCTGAATGTCTTTACTTGTTTTCATCACAAAAAGTATGGGCTGTACATTTGTTACAAGTATGTAGTTAATTCGCTGTTAATCATATAGATGGATTTTTTGAAATAATAGCACAATTCTTTCCATAATTAGATTACACGTTCTATACACGAGTATGCATATGATTCAAAATTCAACCACATCAAAGGGACAAAAACTACATGCTTATACAAAATCAATTAATATTTTATTCAATAGTACGATACTGGATTTTTCCACATAGAATGAAACACTTTCTTGTCTAAATATAAAGGGAAGAGTCGGAGTAAAGTGGAACCGAATACATTTCTCATATTTTATACAACATAATATCATATTGTGTTATTGTTATTGTACATATACAAAGAAAACAATAATAATATTTACATAATAATATCACAATGTTGAAATAGTATGCAAGGGAAATCTACTGAAAGAACCTTGCAAATGGTATTAGGTGCAATATAAATACATAGAGAAAACCGAAATTATACAGAGTACACCGTACATCCAAGGAAAAATTCTAATGACGAAATCTTAAGATATTTGACACACGTTAATAAGTGGAGTGACTCTTATTAATTTTTGTGATGATGTATTACTTTGAAAAAATTCTAGATTTTAACTTATATTTTGGAGAAAGAAATTACATGAATTTTCATAGCTTTCATGATATTTTGAATATCTGTGTTATCTATTTAACTATCTTGTATCCCACGCCTGACGTAAAAAAAAGAATGTATTAACACTAACCGTGTTCTTTGTCTTATTTAAATAAAAACTATTATTAAATTAACAATTAATTTCACAGAGTTTTTTACCTATATCATCTACAAGAAAATCACCAACACATATTTTAAATTCATAATCCAACAGATTAAACATATTCCTTTGACCGAGAGTAGAAAATGCTGCATATACACGATTTTCATGACATGTTAAGACATAACCAAAAAGAAGCTACAAGGTTTCTTTAAGTAACTCAGAACAAATATTTTTAAGTAAAACAATTGAATCTTGTTGTAGGAATGAAAACACTCTGTATTGAATATTGACTATTGTATTTCCCGTATATTATTGTCTTTTGTGTTTACACATTGGAAACACTGTTTACATAACGATATAAAATGTTTAAACATACCGAGTACAATGTACATAGATCCAGTTTATTTAATTTGTTACATAATACATAGAGTATTATTATTATTTCATATAAATGTCATGAAATAAATGTTTCGATTTTCATAAATTTATTTATTTATTTTATTTAAGCCTTTATTCCAGACTTGGAGGTGGGATGTGCAGACCTCTCAAGTCCATATCAAATACATATGTTATATTATAATATATATATATTAAAATACAGATTATTAGAAGAGGGAAAAAAAAAAAAAAATCACATTTATTATAATTGCCTTATATTTTGTTTCAATATTGACAAAAACATCAAAATTATATGTATAATTATTTCATTTATTTTACATTATAAAGATAGACGTGGCGTGATTTATGGCGAATTTTTCGGATGAGAAATATCAGAGAATGGACAGGAATCCAAGAAATAGAGAAGATGTTTCAACTGACGCAGGCCTGAAGATTTATGCCATAGTGATAGCAAATTTATGTTCGAAAGACTGAACATGGCACTCAAAAAGGAACCTGCATTAATTATTTTTTACCTAGAAAGTCAATTGATGTTCAAATTACTCTGTCAACATGCCTTGCTTTTGAAGTACTAACTATTTGCAAAAGGAAAATTAGCCAAATGTTTGTAGGTATTGTTGTATTGTATTTGTTTTTTGTTATATAATATCCAAATATAATAATTATTAATAATATCTTAGTTGTAATAAGTTAATACGAATAAAATTATGAAATAAGAAAATAAACAACACGATACGTCTATTGGCACGAAGAGGACAGTTTGCATGTTTCTTACATGCAGCTGATCTGCTGGCTACCCCACTTGTGGGATATGCCGTGATGGTATAGTAGTAGTAGTAGTAGTAGATACGTCTATTATTACAATATTATATTATATACATGTACATTGTACAGATGTTGATACTAAGATAATGGAGAGACATTATTAAGTGTAGTGAGCAGATCCTAGTGGTATAATCTTTTGTAATAATGAAAACTTTGAGTGGAGTCCATATTTATACCACCTTCCCCTTCCTATACAAACATAATATCATGAGTAAGACTGCTTCATGTACGATATATCATACGACTTAAGCCCGATATTTCAATGTAACTTTAGGGTCACGCTTATTATGAAGTCCACCTTGACTCAATTAATTATATCTATTATGTTCATGTCCAATGAACTTTAATCAAGTACACTTATTTTAAAGTTCAGCTTATTGATTGATGGTTCTTGGCGGATATTCATCAAAAAGAAGCACGCTGAATAATATTGTCACTGTGACTTTATTCATTTGCAAATCAGTTTTCATGAACTTGAATTAGTTTATACACAAATGCAAGTGCTATAGACATAGAGTGATTCTTAAAGATGCCTATCAGTTCTTAGATCTAGGTAGGGATTTTAACCATCATAAGTGGTTGCTCATCAAACAAGTTTTGACAATAATGATAAAAAAATACATATGCAATATTGTTAAGCAAAGTATTTTTAAAGGTCACTCTCTTTATCGCATTTTGGTATTAAATTGTTGAGATAGATTAAATTTTGCTGGATATATAAAAAAATAATCATTATCACAGTCAAAAGTATAAAAAAAATAGGTAAATCGTTCACGGGAAAAAAATAATCTAAAGAACGATAATGACTAAAATTATCGAATTTCTCCTAATATCAATACCACATGTGTAGTTTCTGAAAAGTTTTTTGGGTGTTCATTAAAAATATAAATATCAAATCCTTTTAAGGTGGGCTTCAAAATAAAGGTGACCCTAAGGGCATATTGAAATATCCGGTTATAAGAAGGCCATATGTGTATGTATACAGTAATTTATTATGTATATGTGTATCATGGATGAGCCTAAAGTAGACTGTGTTAATTTGTCCCGAGTTGATCTGAGTTTTCACATAAAATGGAACCCAATTACCCCTGAAGTTGGGCACGGATTTTCAATTAAAATTTAAACCTTGACTTGTTATTCGTAACTTTTGTGTGTCTAATAAATACTTAGTAGATGGTTATATATATGTATACCATCACGGTATCTACTTCAAAAGAAAAAGTCGGTAACAGTCAGGGAGGGCTATTATATTTAACCAACTAAATATGATAGCCCTCCCTGACAATAAAAAAAGTTTGATGTACCTATTTTTTTTTCTGGTAAACCTCATCGCTGAATTGAAAATATTAAATATTTTTTGATGATGTTTAACGAAACCTTATGTTTAATTCCATTCAAAAACTTATGACTAACCTAGTCCTATCTTTACATGGTACTCAACGGATGAATAAATAAATAATCATTTAATTGCTTTTCTCAAAGAGTTTCCCGCGCCCTTGAGATGGATGCTCTATCGAACAGCACCGACAAAAGTATCCATCATCATCATCATTTAAAAAAAGTCACAAATTGTAATTGAAAATCTGTGCTGTGATATAATAGGGCTGGCACTAAGTATAATTCCGTTCGTCACATAATAAACCCTACTGCTGCTACTACTGCTACACAGTACGTACTAGCGTTATGAATATTTACAGTTTATACATAATATACAAACAAACAAAGATGATAATATATACATACATTTTCAGTAAATAAGTACACTGAATACAACATACTTACTCATAAAGTGTGTGCGTATCAACGGCATTAATACTAGATCAGAGACTTTGTATTAGCATTTTCAAAATGTCGATTCTGAAACTCTATGGCAGTAGATATTTCTATATCATTTCATAAAATGTACCATTGTTTCTTTCACACTTCTCTCAAACGTTTTGCATTGCATTTAACAGTCCTTCAAGTGTTTTTAAGGATACGTACACCTGGTGGTTAGGCAACCTGTGATTGTCGTAAAAAAGTGCAATTCCAATGTATCGACTGTTGCTGCAATTGGCACAAACAGTAACATACCTACTTTTTTATGAATAAAAGAGACTTAGAGTAATGCTTGCTTAAGAACACTGATTGAGATGATATAGGACTGAATCAATAGTTCAATAAGTTTTAACAAATCTTTCGTTTGATTTTCTAGTCTTTGTAATAAGTGAGTACGTACATACGCACAGTCTTATGCTACTCCTAATGACTTCTCTTTCTGAAATAATATATATGTATAGATTCATACGAAGGGGGATAATAATATGAGAGATCCTGTATCAGGTAGGTACTTACCTTGTACTTTAACTTACCAAACAAACTATGTTCATTTAAATGTAAAGGATTATACACACTGAGCGAATTTTGACAGATTTATGTAGCTCAATGTCTTAACCACGATGATACACTCCAAAAGCGGGATAACCAACATATAAACCACATGTAATTACCACATATAGATTGACTTTTCCTTGCAAAAACAAAAGGAGTATTTATACCTCGTCGCAAAATCATAAATCAATATTCCGTTAAATAAATAATTGGATTGATCTATCAGTTTGGTTTTCGCTATGTGTTCTTAAAGATATTTATTTATTTATTCTTAAGCACATAATCATTATTTGACAGTGTAAAACCAAACAATACATAATATTAAGACGATATGCAGAGGTAAGATTATCACTATGATTTATGTCTATATCAAAGTATAACTATCCTATATCACAGTGAATGAAAAGAGATGAAATGCTTAGCCCCTATATTCAGGATTCAAGCATATTGCCGCTAAATACAAGGGTGTTTGAGGGTATATTTGGGTTTATTATACACAAATTCGTCTTATATTTTATACGTCCATTGGATGTGTTCTTAGCCTTAATAAGCGTAGGTGTTTTATGAAAACATTATCGAACTTTATACTTAAAATATATATAGCATAACCAACTAACAACAGCACAGGACTTTGTAAGTTTAAATATACTGACGTAAACGTAGTTATCATAATACTAGCTATAAAACCCGTACACTTACATTACACCATCTAACAAAATCTATTTATAGACTATTATTAAAGCATTAAATTTTGTGGAGACGCGAACGTTAAAAGAATTGCTGGTAGAACGTTACGAGATAGAGTGAATGACGATATTGAATTGAACTGATAATCGCGTAAACTGTTCACGTAAATCAAATTCTCAAAAATTGCCGCGCGTGGTTTACAAGAACTTCATGAATGAAGAGGAAATGAAAGAAGGTTTTTCCGTCTACCCCACGAGCGATGCGGAGAAAAGTCTTTTTAAAATAAAAAATGACTGAATCTACGTACGAAATTTATGTGAAACTTATTACGAAATGGTTGTATTGACAATATATAAATTGTATATACATTATAACTGATTCATAAAACCTTTCATCCGTATTACTGTCAAGATTTTGTAGGAAATAAAAAAAAACTGTTTTCCTGGATGACATTTACTACGTATGTGGTTCATTGTGTGGGCGGCTCTATACTATAGAACTGCTAAGGCGTCTTAGCAGTTCTATAGTATATTGAATTTCTTGAGATGATTCGAAAAAAATTACATATTTTTTAAATATGTGTGAGTTTTTAAGAATTATACAAGAAAAAGCAGCATGCAAGGTATTTAATTTTTCTCGATATTTTTTCCGGTGAATATCTCAGCGTATAGGTTATTACATCGGTAGATGCCTTCTCAACGAGACAAATAATTTGGTATCAATATCTCATCTAACAAAAAAATCCCATATAGGAGGTCTCATGGATTCACTGACAATAATATATATTTACAAACGAACTTACATACTAATTATTTTGTATGAGAATAATATACATAGTTTTAGATTGGGCGAAATATCAGGTGGGTTTAAATGTTACCCACGTTGCTATAAAATGCTTTGAATAGTTTTATATTCACAACAAAATGTGATACTTATTTATTTTTAAAATTAAAAAATATTTTAAATATTTAAGCTTATTTATTTCTGGAAGATTTTGAGTGTTCCCGTGAAATTCTTAAAATATCACAATACTAATGATTCCAATTATGCGACGAGGTATGAACTGTATGTTTATTATCAAGTACAGTGAATCCAATGATTACACCACTCACAAGAGATGACGTGACGGCATGGATAGATAAATTTGCTTACATCTGATTCCTGCTTGAATGTGATGGAACGAAAAGACACGCGTGAAAATATAATAATTAAGCCTTTTGGATTTTTCTGTCTAAGAGATAAGACGTTAAGGGACAGTTATATTTAAAATTGGGTTGAATGAATACATTTTTATTTTAATTGCTGAGGCTCACAACAAATATTTGAAACATATTATTAGCTAAATCAGCAAATGTCACACAACCATCCTTACCGTGTACACGACATCTATAGATACATGCATTCCATCCCGTATTTTATTCTATTTTGTATATTTAAATGATTACTGAAATAATTTTGTTCTGAAATATTCGTAATAAAATAATTATCATTTTTGAGAAAAGTATTTATTGATATTTAAATTAATACAACTAATATCGAGGTCGCAGTTGCGATGGCTGGGCCACGTTCTCCGAATGCCAGAAGACAGACTCCCACTTAGATCTTTGGAGGCTGTGGGAGAGTGCAGAAGACCGGTGGGCCGCCCTAGAAAAAGCTGGCAAGGGCAGGTGTCAAACTTGTGTGTTGAAAGGCTTGGTTTGGAGTGGCCAGAGGTCCTGGAAGCAGCGGTGGACAGGGATCTCTCGATCTTGGCGCAATGGGCCCCCGACCCAACTAGGACAATGGGAAGAAGATGTATGTGTGTATGTACAACTAATATGAAATTATATTTTTAGTATATCTATCAATCTTTACCATCACAGTATCTCCTATATGTGGAGTAGCTAGCGTATCAACTGCTCTCCGAGCCAATGAGACATTTAGAATGGATGGCATTTTGTATTTATTCCATGAATATTTTAAAGAATTTTTATTAGCAAGTTATAATTATTATGGGTTTTAGTATGTAGTAGTAGTAGTATACCATCACGGCATATCCCACAAGTGGGGTAGCCAGCAGATCAGCTGCATGTAAGAAACATGCAAACTGTCCTCTTCGTGCCAATATAAAATCAAGACATTATGGGTTTTAACTGATAGAAAAAGAAAAAATTTAAAGTTCATATTTGAAGCAAGGTAGAATTTTGAAGAATAACTGTTAGGGATGATAGAAGAAATACCTAAATCATATTAATAACAATAACACTAAAGCGATAGCCTGCTATTTGCGGTATTGTGGGCTAATATCTCCGTTGGGAAATAATAACCTATAATAATAACGGAATAACTTTAATTGATTGTAAAAATTAATGTTATTTTATTATCACCTCCATTCGCATTAGTAATAAAATAATAAAGAACAGAAAACTGTGAGAAACAATCATTATTTTGAATTAAAAAAAAAGAAAAGTGATTTTATAAAAAGAGCAATGTTCTTAAAAGTAGCGGGTTGTCGCATTGTTCTTTTTGTTATTTTTATGATATTTAATATATGTGTTCTCTAGATCTCACTATTAAATTAAAAAAAAATTAAAATATAACTAAATTTTTAAAATTAGAGTGTGCAGTATTTAGTGAGCCCAAAATATTGCTCTTAGTTTCTTAGCACCTATTTGACTCATTCCGAATACTGAAAAATATTATTCAAGATATTGCATTTTTAAATATTTTTGATTTTTTTGTTCAAGAAGAGGTATATGATTTGTGCTTAATTGATGGTAAATAAAAAATGGTTTTAATTAAACAGTCCATTAATAATGCTCCAATGATAGAAACAAATATTTATTTAATAATTGATAATATTTAAAGAAGCCAAAACACACTGCTATTTTTAGGGTTAAAAAAAATGTGTAAAATCACAGTTTGATAAAATAAACATCAGTGACGAATTTAGGATTTCATCTTTAACAATACGAGATGTTAAAGTTAATACATTAGTGTCTGTGTGAATGTCGAAACTTTAAACATTTGTATGTAAAGTTTATCCCTACGCAGCAGGGTAGGCATGGAGGATTATACCTTATATGAATATTGCGATTATTATTATTATCATCATTGGCCATGAACATGTACGCAATAGTATTATGCATAATGTTATTATCGCCGTTACATTCCGACTTATATCAACCGTAATACAAAAAATTATATCAGTTTTGTGAAATTAACTATACACATTTTACTACTACTGTACCATCACAGTAAATCCCACACGTGGGGTAGCCAGCTGAGCAGCCGTGTGTAATAAATATGCAACCAGTCCTCTTTTACGTTTGTGACAATAATATACATAAATCGGATTAAACATTTTGTGAAAAATATTGAATGGTTATTTTCGAAAATTAAACAAGTATGATATTTGTAAAAAAATCATTTTCAAACTCTTTTGTCCTATGACATGTTTGTGATAATAAAAGGTGATGATGGTTATATTTTCAAACACCCTCACACTAAGCAATTATTGTTGGGAGGGTGGAGTAGGTAGGCAGAGGATGAATTTGAATCCAGGATTTCTTCATTGAAGGTTCAAAATTTTTTCACCGTCAGACTATCGAGCAACTTATTAAATTGAATAATGTGTTATCATCCTTCCAATATCTTTAAAATAATATACCTTGACAAACAGCCTAAAGAGCGAAAGATGCATAAAAATAATAGCACATGACATAAGAATTAAAAACAATGATATTTCATGATTTAAAAGTCTAAACCATACTAGAGATTTGAATTTAGTAGCAAGAAAAACGTACGTGAAAATCTTTCGATACTTAACTATCGAGATACTACTCGTCTATACGAGACTATTTCATCGCCCGATAAAGTCATTTCTAGTGTAAAGAAACATGCAGCACTGCATCTAAATTGCACACATCATTATATTGTGTCTTCGATACTATGCACTGCTATCGAACACATCATATAATCGAATAGATACTACGTAGGTACTATTATTATTCGATAGCAATGCTACGTACGAGTTCATAATATTATGTATAGTGTGCGATGGTATAGATTTTCGATAGAAAACACACTTTGTGAATCGAGCGGCGAACAAGACCATTGTAAAGAAGAGTAGATATCAGTATTTACAGAATTTACGAAGGTTTTAAAATAGTTTTTAGTTTACTAAAATATTTTACTGAATATATCCCGTAGTGTATTAAGGTATTACTCTTGCATTAAGGTAGGTTTTAAATAATAATATTAAACTATAAATATACCTTATATTTACAAACATTTTATATTTATCTTTTTTTTAACACCAACGGTGAAAGATTTGTGAATCCGTGGGATTTAGTAGGTTTAATTGATGAAATATACAGACCTACGTTTATTGATTATAATGTACTACAGAATGTGTTTGATTCTTTTACACATGTAAAATAAAACATTCAATAGTGGAAGTTTATCAAATTGATCTATTTATACAACTTCCAAAAATATCAAGTCATTTGTGATAAGCATGACACAGATGAATTGGGAATGTTACCTAGGTTTAAAGAGTACCTACTCTTAACCAAACCTTAAGTCGATTCATAAGCGTCGAAACTCTGTGTCATGCTCTTCTTAAGTAGTTTACATATGTATGTGTATCATATACAACATACCTACCTAGTTAATACCTATTCAAATAGGTTGACTTTCGGTGAGTGTGATCAATTGGAATGATTAATCTAGAGTGGTTCAAAATATGAAGAATAAATAAGTTGCGTTTTCAACTAGGTGTTTTGAGGATTATCCATTATCAAGAATTTTAAACTATCTTCACCTTTCAACCACAGTTTTAAGGATATCTTTCGGATAGCTATCTACAGTAACTATTAACTATATTAGATACTATAAGTAAAGAGTATTTCAATATCATAATATACTTAGGTATTTTCTCTCCAACACGAATATGTAGCACAGGAATACTACGCGTTGGTTCTACGTGTAAAACCAATCCGACCACAGGAAATCTACACTATATAAAGCCCGAGGCTCGATAGTAAAAAAATAGTAGAAACTTAATGAAGTACCTATCTAGAATTCTAGATAGTTCCTGCCCGAGTCTGCAAAATTTTAACAGGATCGCCATTATCTAGGTAATTATGTTAATTTATTCACTGTGTTGGTGTTTAGGTAGTAGAATTCCATATCGAAATAAATAAAACAAATGTTTTATTCCACTATTTGCTTATTAGACAGAGAGACGTATTTCGTCTTATTAGGATATTGTCAATCCATTTTTCAAACATTTGTTTTATTTATTTCAATTATGTTAATTATATCCATACTTTCTCAGCAAATAATTTACTTCCTTAGGAATTTGATTTTCTTATTGATTGAAACATTTTCGCTTTTATTTAAAAACTCAAATAGGTATAAGGAGTCATTTGATACAATTTGACAATTCGTTTGTCGAAAATCAACAAGATGTTTTTGGACACCAAACTAAAAAAAAGCCTCAATAGTTACATATTTGAATACGGATCAAAGAAAAAGTAATGAAAAAACTGTATAAAATATTTGATTTACATAATGTTAGTTCAGAATTATTGCACGATAACGTAAGAATTTATGAGATATTTCATTTTTTGTAATCTCACATTATTGTACATGCAAAAATGCACCGCTTTGATTTCGTGCAATAGAGATGAATTTTCAAAATCCAAAAAAAATATATAAATGTCATGTGATTAATGAACTCAGATAAACGTAAAAAATGAGGCGTCCTGGCCTTTCGCAGGGTTGACCAAATATCTATACTTTGTGAGCAATATATAGAAACGTATTTTATATCATGAGTTTATTTATATTATATAGATATGTAAGTATGGAAGACACCATAAAACTAAGTGCTATAGTGTGTTCGGTGCACCCATCAAACTAAACGAGGTGTGCAATACCTATATTATATTATATACATATTATATAGAAATACATACCATATTATACAAACTGATACAATTAAGATACAGTACTAGGTAAAATAATGTAATATTATAAGTATGTATTAACATTTATTTAAAAAGTGTATTTTTTTACTTATGAGGAAATTACTCTATGCACGAGCTAAAAAGAGTTTTATGTATCTACAGGATGATTTTTACACAACTCTATATTTTTACATCAAGATACCTTTGCCATCATCATTACTATCATGCCGCATCTCTTTTGAGGTAAGTCTTCATTTCAAATTCAGATTTATAAAAAATATAACAAATTATTAAAAATAAAAAAACCGCCAGACACCTTTAAAGTAAGCAATATGTTTGTGTCACTAAGGTGGAGTAAACCTTTATTGTCACTTAATAGTGATAATCTCGTCACTTCACATCATCACATTCATTCTTATGTAAACTGAGCTGTTGATTTTATTATTGATGATGTGCAATAAGAATAAAATAAATAAATAAATTATTGTAATTATTTTACTTTTGTTATTTAGTTTTCATGCAAATACTTTACCATGGAAAAAACAGTAAAAATAAAACAAATCAGAAACTATTTCACTCGTTAAAATTAAATGTTCTCTCTCTGTTCCCTTGGATTCCCCGGAAAAGAATAGTCTACCACTCTTTTCTGCAAGTTTTCAAGTGTCATGTAAAAAGTAAGTATTCGCAAAACATCAGGTTTCAAAACATTTATCACTTTCAGTTCTTTGATGAGGTATCTCATTCACCCCGAATGTCTTAACCTTTATTGACGATGAGCGGACTATTTGCATGCCTACTACAAGCATTTGGTTAGATGACTAGGTACCCCACTTATGGGATATGGTGTAATGGTAGAATAGTAATACTTCTTAATTGGTCAGTACATAATATTGCCTAGTATTTACCTACATATGTACAAACTGAAATAAATCACCCCGTATGTTACTTAATGTAGTGTTAACTATGCCTGAATAATTTATTCGTCCATTTTGCAACGAAATAGTAAATATTATATTAAAATTTATGGGGTAGCTAGCGAATGTTATAATTTAACAGGAAAACACAACATGTATGTATAAACCGAATAGGTTATAATTGATGCTACATCTAGAACAAAGGCCCATAAACCAAAATAACGTTTTCAGATTACAGATTTTTTTATGTTTTCAATTATTGTATCTACCTATCTCTTTCAATATTTTTCACATTATATTAACAGTTAATAGAACGTTTATA
Organism: Athripsodes cinereus; assembly: GCA_947579605.1. NCBI lineage: Eukaryota > Metazoa > Arthropoda > Insecta > Trichoptera > Leptoceridae > Athripsodes > Athripsodes cinereus. The sequence continues at coordinate 14,803,085 of OX388319.1, read as the reverse complement.
TATTTTTATAAACAAACATAACGGAGTCAAAACATTTGCATTTAACGTTAAAATTATAATCTTAACAAAATTAATATCCATCACACTTCAAAAAAAAGGTGTTATTCTTATTAGCGTAACGAATCAAACATTGCAATGAAAATTTTCATGCGCATAGGTTAGATTAATTTCTGCATTCTTCAAAAAAGACCAATAGGTCTATTAATCCTTGTCCAAGCTACCGCTTCTATTTCAAGTACTATACTATACTATACTATACCCTCACGCCATGTCCCAAGTGGGGTAGGCAGAGAGAACGGAACGCCAAACAGATCTATCGATCTATAATGAGAAACGGAATAATATATTCCAAGTTTGAATACGTTCCGAATTTACATAATAAATTTATAATTCAAATGAAAATTAAACTAAAAGTAAAGTTAAGACAACTTCTATTTGAAAAAAATTGTGTTCACAAGCTTACGAATTGGCAATCCTTTTGAAGATAATTTATGTAAATTTTTATTTCAAAACACAAACTTTATAAAATCATCAACACATACAATGACAAAATTTCAATTTAGTAGCCGCTACGCTGAGCTGATTTTTTATGGCATGAAGAGATTACCTGTATATTCATTATTTATTATTAACCAAGCACAACATATAGCCATTTGGCACAAATTACAAACAAGTACATTACATCAATATTTGACCAATGAAGTGTCTTGAATTAACTTGCTACCCAACATTAAAAGACATCGTGATACTAAAAATATGGAGAGATGTGCAGTATGTGCACCTTTTTTTGTACTTGACCCAGCAATAGATAAAATCTATCTATATCGTCATGACATTTCACACAAGTGGGATAGCCAACACACTTTCTGAAAGTAATAAACGTGCAGGTTGTCTTCTCCATGACATTAAAATATAAGAAATTAAGGATGGATGTCATCCCTCAAAACTGAATTGAAAATGTTATATGTTTTAGATAAACCTTTATTCACAGCAGTGCTCCGCAAGCTTTTCTCATGTACCTACGGCTCACCAAAATTCGTCCTAGAACTCCGCGGCTCACCAAAAGCTTAAATATATTAAATTGATGCACAAATTTTACAATAAACTTTTCTATGATAATTATTTAGTAATAATATTTTTTTAGTATAATAATATTATTCTATCCTACAATATTTTGAAAAATAATTTGTCATTGTTTATGAAATACATAATGAAAATTGTAAAATTTCAAATATATTGCATTTGACCGTGACACACCTGTATTCGGCTCACGGCACACCGGTTGCGGAGCACTGATTTACAGGACATTCAAAACGTACAGAAAAGAGTGGGAGATCCAATCTTTGCCGGGGACTCTACATAAGATAATATATACACATAAATATTTACTTTATGTAATAAACGTGCTGGTTGTCTTCTCCATCTCATAAAAGACACATTTAGGATGGGCTCCATACTTAATTTCTGAAGTGAAGATGTTAAACGCCTCACTTGTGATGTTTTGACTTTTATGGGAAATTTTAAGTCTTTTCTATGTATGAGAGATTTTTTTCTCGAGTACCAACTCCACGAAACATAATACAAAATATAAATAAATAAAAGATTCAACCGGATAATTTATAATAAATTATTGATGAAATATTTTGCATATTTTGTTATCTAAGTTCCATTATTTTGTATAGAGTCAGCAATAAAAACCCGATATAAGCATCACAAGTAGTAGATAGTAGCTGTGAAGCGTCTAGACTATAAGGCTATTATTGTTATTGATGCCTCGCTACTCAGCAATACATCAAAATATTCTTACGTATTACATATTTATTTTTAATAAAAGCGTTTAAAGTTATATCCTTATATCTTTTGAGCGGCGTTCGTAAAGTAAAGCCAAAAATTGACTTATATGATTTATTTTAATATAATTTTCTAATCTTTTATAACAATACTCTATTTTTTTATTATCTATATCAATAACTATCTATACTATCACGGAATCTCCTGCATCTGGAGTAGCCGGGCAAAACTACTGCATTTAATGAAGTAATTTACTAAATATCACAAAAAAATGCACATCCAAAAAGATATTTGAGAATCCACCTCTGAAAACGCAGAACCTGGAGTTTAGAAAAAAAGATACAATGCATTGTATTAAGTCTTGATATATATCTGATTGGAAATGCTTTTTCATTCCTAACTATTATTTTTTAGTTCATTATTTTACCAATTTTAGTTGGCCATTAACCATTGCCCAAAAATAGCATAACTCTGTCGTTCACAAGGTTTCCATCGGCATGGAAGTCCCTCTTTCACAATACGCCTTTCCTGTTAATACAACATTAGAGCACTAGAAATGATTTGGGAATAGGGGACTAAATTGGTTCAAAAATGCTCTGAATGAAAGAGACTGGTTTCTGCCGTTTATTCCTGGGGGCGATTTAATTAGTCGAGTAAGTTATTATAACAACGATACTATTTGATCTATTTTACAGAAACAAAGTTTATACAATCAGTAAAAAGAAAGACAGCTTGACTAACTGAAATTGAAACTTGGAACATTATTGAATGAATGTCATCTGTTGTGAAGACGACTCAATGTATGTACATATCTATATACAATATAGACATACTCGTATTATCTATAGACAAGGGACCATTAGATCTAATGGATTATACGAACGGGGAATTAAAATTTATGCGCTCCCGTCTTGGTGGACAAATTTATTGTATCACTAAACAGCGATAGGATGCTTCCATTGGTCACTTTGATGTTTGACAATAATATATTATTGAAAGTTTATTGTGTTTAAAATTATACAGGATGTTTATACTAAAAGGTTACCCCTTTTGTGTGAATAAAATCTTATAAACGTGGGATCTGCTCTCATTCGTTTCATAACTTCTTCGTACTAGATCCAAATCAATGGAATCAAATAGTTTTATCATAATTTTAAGTTAGCTATAGCAAAACGATGCGAGTCATAAGAATTTATAGAAAATATTAACGTTATACCTTCCATATATCTTTATTATAAAGGATCGTTGACACCGTGTTATTAAGATTTTTGCTAGGAGTTTTTGTCCAACATTTACACATGGAAAGAGACACCTTTTATAGTGTACATACATCCTGAATACATTTACTGTGCGTACTTAAATTGTCAACACTTTGAAGTATTAGGCATGCATTTTCATTCCTAATGCATTTATATCCATCGAGTTTTATATGTATTTTTTCAAGTTTCAATTCTCCTTTACTTTATTTTATGCAATTATATTGATTAGTACGTAATGTATTTTGTTTCAAAATCGCTTTGTTAAAGATTTTAAAGAATTTTGATGTGAATATTCAGCGCTTTTTTAATCTACTAAAACTTCTTTAATGTACTTGATAGTTATTTAAAATAAAAAGAATAAGCATTTAACCATAGAACTAACAAACGAAAGTTTTTATAAACCCAGCTGTGAGAATAATTAATAACAACAATAAAAGGAATTATAAGAGACAACAAAACACCATAGACAAAAGACGTTTGTATGTATTTAAAGATATTGAAAATTTCTAAAAAGGGTATTCAATAAAAATAATACAATGAAATACTATATATTCAAAATCCTTTTTGAAATAAATAATTAATCAATTTAAATAGCCCATTGATACTCGCGTGTCCTGTCTGACACAAAAGGATCATTTAAGGACCACATGAGGACCATTTAATGTATGAAACCCCATAACTTGATACCGAGTTAGACCAAAATAGAGAAGATTTGAAAATCATAATCACAGTGTTTTAATTTCATTCCTTACTCGTGGGATCAAATATAAATTTGATAATATACATTGATGGCTCTTATGATACAATTGGAACATTTATTTTTATTTTGTTTTAACCATTAAATTTATTTATTTGATTTGATAAGTTTCATGAATTTATTATTTAAGTATATTTAATGCATCATGCATGCTTTAAAATTAAACATATTATGACTATCTCATTCTAAATAATTAATCATGCGATTCATTTTTAAAATTTAACCTTCATCAAAAAGTAACATTTTTAAACGACTGTGTGTCTTTTTCCTAACAAATTATGTGTTTATTTAAAGGTTCAATGCCTAAATGATTTTAATATTCGTTCAAAATATGAAATCGTACAAAAAATACCTACATTGTTGATTCTAAACTAAATAAATGGAATCGTTTAAAATTGAGATTACTATCGGCAACAGTCAAAATACCCTGTGATATTTAATGCAAATGTTACTGTGATTTTATTTAAATATCACCATTCAACGTTATTTGAGGGTATTTGATAGAGGAGCATTATTTGTCCGTCTCAAGAGATGTAGATAATTAATTAAAAAGGTGTAAGCTTCTACCTGCACATTAGTAAAAGAGCTATTATTTAATTACCTGCCTAGATATCTCTCAAACTATTCCGTATGTATCCTATTACTCATGTTGATGTATGATATGGGTATCATCTTGATTATAGAGTCTGTAAGCAGTTATTAATTACATATAAGATTATTAGGTAATGTGTGATTTAAATCAACTTTTTGTTCCGTGTATATGTACGATGGAGTCCCCGGTAGTAATTAGATCTTCTATTCATATCTGTAAGCTTTTGAAGGTTGTGTTAAAAGCAGGTTTTCGTAAAATATCACGAATAAGCTTTTATCATCGTCAATAAACTTAGCAATAATGAGTTTTGCCACTAATCCTAAATATTTTATTTATAAAGATACAGAAAATATCAACTGTCCGGTACCATAAAGTAGAAAATGAAGAATTATGATAATTGGTAACATATGTACACAAAATCAACGGCACTCTTTCAATTCCACGAACAAAATAATAACTATAAAAATACACAGTTCCCTTTATACATTAAATGATTAAACATTTATTATTGGAAAAAATACATGTATATTTTTAATTTCACAAATAAATATTTCGAATTGTTTAACTGATGAATAGAACAAAGACAACGTTTGTCTTCCTGTATTATTTCACGGCAATGCACCCACAATTGAGTGAAATATGAACTATGTCTTTAGCACTATAATAATTAGAATATACTTATTGTATATTCCACTTTCTGTTGTGTTTTTAAAGCAAAATATATGTATGCGAAAATTACAAAACTAATGATTTCTCGAATTTCATACATTTTTTCTTTGAGTAATGGAACTGGGTAGTCGATAGAACCTGTGTATCAGTTTAAAGATTTGTATTTCTTGTATCAGCTTGTATAGTTTCTAAAATTCTTTTGGTATCCATGTTTTCGAGTGACCTGCCAAATACAGATATTTGAAAGACAACACCTTAACCATATTAACATCTTCGATTGGACGATGAGGCGTGCTAGCCATTCTTAATGTAAATTAGGATTTTTTCGGATAATTTTTTTATTTCAAAAAAATCTACACATAGGTACCTACATAAAATTTAGCTTACTGGTACGACATTGAAAATCAACTCTATTTGCCTATTTTGAAATAATAACTTACAGGAATATAGGAATGAGCTGGTCTGCTGACTACCCCACTTGTGAGATTTGCCGTGATAGTATAGTTGTAGTAGTAACAAAGAACGGAATGTGATTTTCGAGATGCTTTTATAAAATGTTACGATTTAAGATACCTACAGCCATGTAACCATTCTATGTAATGATCAAGACTAAAAATAAAAAGAAAGTTTTTATACATACCCTCAATGTGATGGCATGTATTTATGTATTGATCCCCGTTTACTTATTCCCTCCCTTTGATTGCCTATGGCTCTTCAACTGTTTTGAGCATCAGTACAAATGTAAAATTTCCTTAAAATTTAATGAAAACACATCCTCACAATTCTAGTAGGAAGTAAAATATTAAAATGCTTGAATTAGTTGAAAAAAATTGCGCCATTGCGATAAACTCGCCATCTGCATATTATTTGCATTGAATTTCAATGTATTTCTTTATGACTTTGTTTGTCGTTCATCTAAGTGGGAATGAATAAATAAATAAAATTATACCGATGATCAAAAAACGAAACTTATTCGCAATTACATTCAATGTATTTGGTTTTGAAAAACCTGACTGTCTATAAGGTTCTCTGTCATTCACCGTTCTAATGACTTGATTCTCGCAGAATCATTTTAAATTCCGAATACCCTGTGTTAAAAGGTAAAATGCGAATAAGAATTTACGAATGTGATTAGTAATTTGTGTAATTATTCAGTTCATGTCTCCAAATACATACGTTTTGTAAGTATTTATAGTATCACTACAAAACCGTATGAAATTCGAAATTCTTCGAAATAAATACGGTAAGGGAAATACTAAGTATTTCTCACAGTTTGAGGATGAGTGTGTTTCACAAAGGAGCCGATATTCCTTATATAAAGACAAAGCCGACATGATATCGGTGTGATTACAGAGGGATGTATCATAATTGAAGGTTCGGGGCTTAATGAGGCGAACAGAATAACATAAAAAATACATAGCTACAAAATACTCTCTTCATTTCTATGTACATACAAGATTCTCCGGGAAATTCTTAGAGAAACAGCGTACATACAGTAGATAGGTTATATTATAAGAAATTCTTAGCTGAAAATCGTACACGTAATACAAATAAGTTATTGTACATACCTACTTCTATAGTCATACTCATAAACAAAGAATTACTATTTTGTCAACTATGATATTATTTTGAAAGATACATTACTCAAAGGTATAAACATTTTCCAACTTTTTTCTTTTTAATAGAGTAACCAATTGCAAATTCATCCTCTCTGTGCCAATAAAAAAAATACACTTTCAGGATGGGTGGTGTACTTAACTGCTTAACTGAAGATGTTAAATGTCTTTAATAAGTGGTGTTCGAATAGGTACCTGCCTTTTTAAATTACTCAAAAACGCACAAAAAAGAGTGGGAGACCTATTTTACGAGTATACCTACCGGTAAATTCATGGAGGGGACACCTTGCATGTTTATTAGTGCAATTAGACTACTGGCTACACCACTTGTGGAATATGCCGTTTTAAAAAAAATACAGTAAGGTCTGGAAGACCTATGTTGTCCCTATATCTAAATAATAAATTTCCGTAAATACAGATTGTCTCAGTTTCTTAACCTTTTCAATACCGACGTCTGAAATTTGATTGATAAGTCACGGTACTTAAATAAAAATAATATTAATACAAAACATCATAAGAGAGATCCATCACTTGTCCGTGTATCGATATCGTGTAGGTATACTATGTAGCAATGTTTGCCCTTCTATTTAAGTACAATAAATAAAATATATTTTATGTTGTATTGTATGTATTATATAAATAATAAGAAAACATTATAACAATAATAATATCCTACTTAACTTAATGGAAATCGCACGAAGGAAATAAAATATAAATTATTGCGATTGTTGGATCGCCTTTGTAGAGACGTAAACGATGCGATATTAATTCATCTAAAAAATGTTAAAAGCTGCATCTTTTCACATAATATTTGATAGAAATTATAGTTAAATACTATGTAAAATGATTATGTTTTAAAAAATGTATCTGGCTTTTTTTTTAAACCCAAATATAACACAATACACATTTCAAAGTAAGCTAAATATTTGTGTCGAGAAAGGGGAATTTGCTGACACCTGGAATCGAAACGCGAACATCTTGTGCGTGAGGCTAAGACTCTACCTCCAGGCTAACGAAGAACTCAAATAAAAATAAAAATTACCCATTGTAGTATGACTCTATGGTTATGCTGCTTACACCACCAGTGGATAATTCTTTGTTTTTTTCGCCTTTACTTTTAGACTTTTGTACATCGTTTAAAACAATTGAAACTAGTTCAAAACCAATTATTTCATGTGAACAGATGATGTTACTCATTTTGTTTTACAGAAATACAGATTTTTCTGACAATATTTATAAAATCTATAAATAATAATTTTTTTTTTTTTTTTTCATTTATAAATACACAGTAAACATTGATATTACTACAACAAAATAATACTACACATAGTAAAATGCTCCCTCCATAAGCAACCAAATGCTTGTGCGGAGGGTCGGAGTTATTTAAGTTTATTCGATAAATCCATATAATTATTATGGTTGTAAACATCGTTTCGATGTTATGAGACTGTATTGCACGCACAAAATGTCTCTGACCATCTCAAAAGTACGTGTGATTTATAAGTGACGTGAATTTATACGCGGATACCGCGTTGGAATAAGCGAGTTTAAAGGAACAACAACAGTAAAGATATGGTACTAAATATTATACTTTTATACAATGTTTCTCAGTATTATCTATAATATTATTGTGTCAGTGGGATTGAAAAGGTTAACTCGTGGAAACATTATATTACATAAAATGTGAGATGTGCAACATTTTTATAGTTTTGTGCTTGAATAGATTAAGTAACGAGATCGAAAAGCAAAAGTACTTATAAATATACAGGGTCTTTAGATGTTTAAAATTATTCTTATGTAATAGAGTTCGTCGGTAGCCTGGAGGTAGAGTCTCGGCCTCCGGAACAAGGGGTCCGTGGTTCGATCCCAGGTGCCGGCAAACTCCCCTTTCACGGCACAAGCTTTTAGCTTAGTGTGAAAGGTGTATAAGGTTGTATTTGGGTTTATAACAAAAACCCAGATTTATCTTTTTTTTTTTAAAAAAAAAAAAGATTTTGTTGTACCCATAACAACTACTACCATACCATCACGGCGCGTCCCACAAAAAGGGAAGCCAGCGCACAAACTTGATGTAATTAACATGCAGATTGTACTCTCCGTGCACGCAAAAATATGTTTCGAAATTCAGGTTGTTAATTATTTAGATACCACCACAGCATATTCCACAAGTGAGGTAGAGGGTAGACCAGCTGTTTATAATAAGACTAACTGCTCATTATAAACATGAAAATCGTCTTCTCTGTGCCAGTAAAAAAATAATGCGTTCATGATGGGTGGCTTACCCTATCGCTGAATTGGAAATGTTTAACGAATAACTGCATTTAGCAGGATTTCAGATTACAAGAAATCATATATCTGTAAACTCTCACTTGTATTAAATGAATTTAACATACAGGGGGCGATTTCATATTTCTTTCAAAACTATTAATATCTTCTTTCCAATGATATGAGGAATATCCAATATCTTGCACAGTTGTAAAATTAAAATAAATTTATCAAACAGGACTTTGAAAAACAAATTCACCTTCTTTTTTTATTTCTATAGACGGGATATGAACCCATAGGTATCACATCCATTTCGCGATATTCCAGTTTAGGTATAATGCGATATAAAAGGCTATATATTTTTCTTAAAAAGTTAAGCATTTTGTGTAGATATGTTCTAAAAGTTAAGTTTTGTTTTGCATATACGTAATACAAAAACGGCTAAAGATTTGAAATAGTAGAATATATTATTAGGTATCTTTTTACAAATTGGTATGCGACATTTCGTAGAAATTAAAACAATGAAAGAATTTACTACTTCATTGTATAATAAAACAATATACTGATGAATAGAAATAATAATCGATCTCTCATCAATTAAATAAAGAATAAATATAATACACAACTATCAAAAGATAAATCGATTGCTAATCCAAATTCGTTTGTGCCAACCGACAAAATAAACTACGTCGGCAAAAATGACATCGAGTAAATTGTAAAACGATCATATTTCATTTACCGAGATAAAAATCTCGAATCTAAATACTTAGTCACACTGCCAGTATGATAACAATAAAAAAAATAATACTAACAACAAACCATCATTCCTGACGGGAGATCACAAAATCAATTATACACAAGCAATCGTGATGAGTCATGATTTGTTGTCTCTTTTTATCCTTGTATGAAATGTATAATGAGTGAGCAGTTCAACATCATGAGTTGCAAATTCCTGATATCAATGACATTATCTATTTTGATTAGTGCGGAACAAGTTATAAATTATATTTCACCCTATCTGTATATTCGCTATAGAATGAACTTCGATATCAAACACGTTGTTTTATGATTATTTTTCTTGTTTTATTTTTTATTTTTCTTAAGGGTCAGGAAATTAAAAATATAAAACGACATAAATGGAAATTAGTTTTTTCATTATACTGTATGACGCACAAACAAGATTCAGAAATGCGATGGTAATTTTGATCTAAATACGAAATTAACGATTCTTCATAAGACTGAGGGTGAGCAGATTGTTATAAATTAAAAATAATTGGCTTTTCATTTTACACAAACATGGATTTATTAAAATTAACTATTCTTGTTTCCACACACGTACAACCTATTTAAAGAAAATTAAAGTACTCGCCTTCATTAACAATTTATTAAACATTTCAATATTTTTGATAAAGCATAGGTGTTTTGCTCTTTTCTGTTAGTTTTCTAGTGTCCAGGAAAAGGCATATAAAAATAAGTATTCTCAGTTTAGCGATAAGGCATGCCACTCAACCTGAATAATAATTATTTATTTCCCAGAACTATTATACAACACCAAATTTAACAATAATTTAAATTAGTTTTCATTTGAGGTGTGGTATTTTATTTGTACGGAGAGGACGATTTGCGTATTTATTGAATACAGTTAGTTCACTGGCTACCTCGCTTGTGGAAAATACCGTCACAGTATTGACATATTAAAAATAAAATTATGACATATTGGCAATGAAAACCGATACGGTAATGATTGGCTTATCATAAAAATAACTACTTAAAAATTATTTCAAATGTAAGTAAGTAAGGGAGAGAATTTTTCTACATTATTAGCTTTGTCTCTACTGCATATATTAAGGTGTACACCTCTTCAGTTCATTCCTTCTTCCATTTTTCTCTTTGTAGGGCCACTATCGGCCACCCCTACCGGCGACAGGGGCAACATTATTGGTCCACCTTTTCTGACACCAATATCTCTTTTATCATCCCATGTTCTACATTTGAAGACTGTATGTGTCCATTTAAAAGTTGTTTGTTTAGCCACTTAAAATTTGATGTAAGATTGCTAATGTTATAGGAAATATAGATAGATAGTCGAGAAAGACAGTAAATATATATGATATAAGTATCTATTGACTTTAATCTATTGTTAGTGTTAATCTAATTTTGATTATCACTTTACGGTTAGTTACCTTTAAAGTATGTATGTCAAATATAACTATTATTAATAACTGATGTATTTTAACCCGGCTTGCTCAGGACATGATCATCAAGTGAACAAATTTGCAAAAAGCATTAGTACCTATTCTCTAAGAAATGAAAAAATATGTGGAAAATTATTTAAGTACTGCCAATATAGAATTGCTACCTTAATATTAAACTATCCTAAGCATCTGAGGGAGATTAATCACAAGAGCACTTTAGAGGTTTGTTTTTGTAATAAAAATATTAAAAATATCTGTTGCTAATTTTGACATGCATTATTATAATTAAGAATCTCATTACTCTCATTCATTAAATTATCTAGTATCTGTTATTATCATTTCTTATTTTTCCATGCTTATTTTGACCTAAATTTATACTTAGGATAGTTCTGCATTAAGGTAATGAAATGCATTTTTTTTATAGCATGTCATTATTAATGATAGATATTCGTAAAATTACACATTTATTCTGTTAGATATTCGTAAAATTACACATTTATTCTGTTAGATATTCGTAAAATTACACATTTATTCTGTTAGATATTCGTAAAATTACACATTTATTCTGTTAGATATTCGTAAAATTACACATTTATTCTGTTAGATATTCGTAAAATTACACATTTATTCTGTTAGCTATTGATATATTTTTTTTAGTTTATAAATTTTTAACATTATAATATCTTTTTTTTTTATTTCCGTCTTGAATTAAAATTAATACAATGAAATGAAAAAAATTGTCCGACAAAACATCCTGTCATATAAACTGTATTTAATGTTTCAGTATTAATATTGAGAAACAGCATTTTAAATAATATAAAATATAAATGAAAGTAGATATAGTTTTATGAATTTTTAATAAAGTCATTTAGTTTGGTAAATCTCCATGAATAATTAAAATGCGTGTAATGCTTTAATCTAAAACATGGCTAAAGGTTGAGATCTCGTATAGAGTTATTTTTCTTCTATCTCGTCTAATAACGAGGTCTAACAAACAAACAAATTTACATATTTAGGAACGAACTAAAATTTACTTATAATGTTTTGTATTATGATGATGAAACTCATATAGATTGTAAGAGTTATAAACAATACCGCTCGCTCGTGTCCTGACCGTAGCGAGCGATATGCAACATTAAAGACAGTAGTGGTACAATAATTATAATAATTATGCCTGATAATACAATTTGAACTATGGCCTTGTACAAACGTGGCGAACTCTCTGAACCAGAAATGATGTTAATGCAGTTCAGATTTGATAACCATATATACATCTGGTTTAATTTTGTAATTATGAAAAACGTTTATTCTAAAAAAAACGTATTTGTAAGATGATATACCTTGTATCATGGAGTCACTGGCAAAAAGGTTTCCCACTTTTTTCTGTAAGTTTCGAGTGTTCTGTCATGAGACAGTTCTGTCACATGTATGTGGAGAGAGCAAAAAGATCGAATCGGCGTTTTATTTTCTACCCCATAAGAGATGCTGCGTGAGTGAAAAAATAGATGTACAGGAAAGAATAAATAAATAAATAATAGTTTGACTCACCTTTTTGTTACGACCTTCTTTCGTACAAATTCTTAGTGTACAAAATTTTGTCGATATTGCATTCATCTGCGTTTAAATTTCAAGTATAATTTTTTTCTCACAAAATATTTCTCGCAGTCTTGTAATTTACTTAAAACAAAGTAGGTACATACATTTAATTTACACGTATTTCGTATCCTACGGGAATACATGTACGCCAAAATACATTTTCTATCATATCGTACAGAAATTCTAGAAATTTGAATAACACAATATACACGAATGGTCGAAAATTTATAGATCAGCTACATGAAGTAAATGTAAAATTTTTGAATAAATATTTAGCCAACGAATAAAAAAAAGGATTTTCTTTCTTTATTGAAGAATATGCTATATTTGATATGAAAAAGGGGGGAAATATCCGTATCAAAATATCAACTGAAAGGGGATAAAATACTTTTATGGTAATTTAACAACGTTTTTATGGAGAAAATATGACAAAGCAACGTTTTTCGTTTACAAACAGCGACGTAAGTATTCATTGAAATGAAAGAATGAGGTAAGTCTTTGATATCGAAAAACCGAGAACAGAGGAAAAAAATATGAAAAAAAAGAAAATTGAATATATAAAAAATAAGATTATGACGCTCACTTACCGGAAAGCCCTGCTTTGTGAATGCTATTTGAACTCGAAAACCCCGGAATCTTCTTCCACGCCTTTTTGCTCCAGAATCCACTGCTAGACTTTTGTGATACGTTTGAATCATTATTGACACAATTACTCACACTTTTATTGGAAAGAATATTTTCATCAGACTTTCTTGAACACGTGTTGTTGCAGTCATTTGGACGAAGTTCTTTATGATCTCTAGGATCCACTATTTTCACACCTCTTCCTGAGCCATAAATGACTGCAGGAGGTGAAGCCCTAGGTAAGCTTAACGACCCGCGTGGTTTATACCTAAGACTTCCTACGTAACTTGCTCCACTACTGCTACCACTGAATCCACTATCTAAATCTGGAGGATGACAGCTCGCTGGAGATAACAGTTCATCAGTCGGTCCAACTCTTAGAAGTTCCTCTAAATTGTCACCACCTTCTGCTTTCTCCGAATCAGGTGATTCTGACTCTGGCATTAACATTGCCTCTACTGACAAATTAAGTTCTCCTAAAATTCTCTTATGCCTATTTTCTACTCTCCTTACTTCTTCCTCTACGATACTTTGACTTAGTGATATCATTGACTGCTGATGACCTATCCTGTGTTTTTGACACCTAGATCCATCAGTTATTTCTTCATAAATATTTTCTTCGGTTCCATATCTAGTTAAATATGTATGCCTTAAGTTTCTGTCTTTTGGTATTAGACTTTTTGGTATATTGGTCGGAGTCTTTTGACAACAATTATTCCTGGATGATCCAGGAGCCGAAGAACTTAGTCTTCGGGCATTAGCACCGGGTTCATAATAAGCATAAGAATAGTCACTTGGCTCAAACCTCTCCATGGTCGCGGCAATATTATCTCTATTCCATTGGACGGGAGGATCTCTTGGAGATGTGGACAAAGCCGCAAACCTTGCTGGTAAAATTTCATCCAAATCATTAGCGCATCTCTCATCAAGGGAAAGAATTCCATCGTCATGCTCGTTGTATTTATGAGAATTCTTTCCAGAATGCTTCTTCGAGTTATAGTTTTTATGGTTACACTCCTTCGGTGAACCATCTTTTGGAGGATAATTATGTACCTCTACAGTCGTTAAAACGTGTTCATCTGTAAGATATGATGGACACTTCCTTCCATCTTGAATGGGTTCTGATGACGTATGCATGTGGTGATGCCGATGGTGACCGAATGTTTTCGACTTCTGTACATCATCAGAATAACATTTGGAATGAGCCGGAGCATGCCTTGAGCTAGTTGCGAAGTGATTTCTTTCGAATATTCTTTTATCGCAGTTCAAGTCTAAATAGTTTCTCCTATTATAACTTATCTCATCATCTAAGTCGTGACAGTTCTGATGGTGATTATATCCATCCTCACGAAGACATTCATTTAAGTCGTATTCTCTAGGATCCAGTCTGTCGTCTTCTGGAAGGTTGTTGTTGTGGAGTAAGTGCGGTGGTGGATGATGAGGTGGTGGAGGAAAGTGGAGATGTGGACGGCACTGCTGTTGAGGTACTGTTGTTTGCGGATTGTAGCGACCACAATAAATGGCTTCTGCTTCATCCACTGGTGACATGACGCGGCGTCCACACCGCTGTTCCATCGCGCATCTTACGATGCAATCTGAAAAAAAGGAAATAAAACTTTTAAAAGCTATTCAAATTAAAAACAATTCACATGTCATCAAATTAAAAAAATGAAGAAATGATCTTAGATCATTTTCGTAAATGAAAATTTATATTTTCAATGACAATATTTTGAAATGATTCAAATTGGCAGGGTATCTGATAGCTTCATTTTGGAGTTTGGACTTAACTCAGAGCTTCAAGTAGCTATTTTTTTCTACATTATGTGCCATAAGTAGGTACACATGCGGATTGTTCATATTTGAGTTGACACCAAATCAGAACTCGATGTCTAAAAAAGTTATTATAGTTCATTAGTTTCTCATTAGTAAATAAAAAATATTTTTATATATCCTTTACAAAAGCGAACTACGTTATGAGAAAATGTGAATAATAACATTGACGTTTTCAATAGACAAATCACTGACAATAAGAATAAATGGCTTATTAATATTATTATTTACCACTTCAATAGAAATAATTGTATTTGAAATGTATTCATAATATTATTGTCTGGTTTGTTTATGTCACATCCCACTTCATTTGAAGAATAGAAAATGTCTTCCACATCGTTAGCAACGATAATAAAACACAATATTATTTTGACGGACTTTGCAGGTACTTACGTGCGCTAGTTTAAAACGTAGGTGTATACCAAATTGGAAAATCATGGAACAGTTATTTGAAATATTTTTTAGTCACTGTTAAAATAACATCAAATTCAATCTTTCTATCTATCTACTACACCTTATGACATATTCTTTTTTTGTTCTTTTTTTGTGTTTTTTTATTTTATTTTTTATTATGATTGTTGTGTCTTAATATTCTACACTTGTATATACATCATAAGAACTATGTATGTAAATGTATAACAACATGTAAAAGGCTAGCGCCGTGAATTGTTAATAAATAAATAAATAAATAAATATTCCAAGTGGGACAGCTAAGACACTATCTGTATGGAAATTGTTTTGTAGATGTTTAAATTGTTTTCTAAACTGAAGATGCCAAATATCTAACTCGTTATATTTTACAAACGTACGCCTTTTATGGAACAATTGACAACTTTCAGATAAGAATGGACGAGCTCCACACTTCTACGAATAACATTTCTTCCATATTCCTCTTTTTTTTCGTTCCTTTTGGCAGCAAAGAAAAAAAAATCTTCTTCAAAGTGGATAATTAGGCACCTATATAAATATAATACCAACTTTCTCCAGGACACTTTTGAAAGCTTTTTTTCCGAATTTCTGAAATTTCACAACATCCTCTGTATTGTGAAATATGGTCGTTGAGGCCATCATCAAAATTTTATGAAAGGAAGAGCAGTGGTCTTTTTGAGAAAATATACTTTGCTAGTTTGATCAAAATCACACTTAGACTCAAACTGTGATCGATATCATCTGTTCTTTGTACTCTTTCATGACCACTATATTTTTATTATGAAATGAATAATAAGCTAATGATGGATTGTACAATTATGAGCTTCAGATTTATACAAAGCTACGCCACATAGTTACACAGAATAATACTTGGAACAAGTTTAATACTCACAATGAAGCTCTGTCATGTACTTATCAATGTACGTGGAGCTTTCGTAGGAATAGTAATATTACCATTATACTCAATACTAACTATTGTAACTGTGTCAGAAACGTAAATGTGACGTTTTATAGCAGGGATGCACAGACTTATAGGGAACAGGTGACACTTGGGAAGATTATGAGCCAAGAACGGGCCGCTATAAGAAAATTCACACTAAAAGTTTTAATCTCTAGAAATGCTCACACAATAAAATTTCTACCCCTCCCCCCCACCGAATTTTCAAAAAGGTATAGTATGATTCCAAACAAAGACAACCAAAAAATGGAAAAATCGTTGCTCGATGTTTTTGATTTTTTTAAAAATCCCCCTCGGCACCTTAGAAAAATGGCCGTCAAAAAAAAAATTTCGAGAGTAAAATAAAAATAATACTTGTTTGAAAGTCTCAACATATCAGGCAATTGACAGGCAAAGTATAAAAAAAAACTAAGACATTGAGCAACATGGTCTGGTTGTTTTGAACAGGAATTAGCCTAATAGGAATTTGAAATATTTCAATAACTCCTCGGTTTTCTTAAAAAATATTTTCTCACAGTACCTTTTTCTACAATGTACCGGGTATTTGTACCGATTGTTTGTTCAACACCGAATACCAAAAATGTGACTTGTTTGAATTTCTGCCCCCCCCCCGTCGCCGAATTTCCAAAATGGTATAGGAATTTGAAATATTTCAAATACTCCTCAGTTTTCTTAAAGAATATTACACAAATTGAATTTTATAACTGCTTATTTTGTAGAACTCCATAATTTAATGTAAATAAAAACAAAAAACTTTGTAGAGTTATAATGTGTACTGTGTTTTTATTTACATTAAATTACTCAAATTATTAAGTATCCGGTACTTTTACCGAATATCCGATTATCGCTGGTATTGACATTCTTTTTTTTATATATTTTATATAATTCGCTGGCGGGCCGCAGATATGTATCTACCACGGTCCGCATGGTTTGCGCATCGCTGTTTTAGAGCATACATAGCTTAGCTTATAATTTAATAACATTGAGATAACTAGTGAATTCATTGTATCTGTGCTAGAACATTCCAATTAGTAAAGTATAGTCCATCATGTTGGTTGAGTTACATTTAGAAAATGCTCAATGACAGTCGCCCAAAAAGAGCATTCCAATATCGTCAACAATATTTTTGATTGCGTGGACTTTGTCATTCACAATACACAGTTTCGATATGACTACTATATCAGACCGTCAAAGGTAAAGTTTGAGTTAAGGAGTCTGGTTTCTGTTCTTACTAAGGGGAGCATTGCAAGGTGAATGTACTCGTATTATTCATGTGATAAAAAACATATTGTACGTAAAAGAGAAATGCCAAACAATACAATTTCGGTATTGAATTCCCATAATTCACCTCAAATAATATAATGTTCTATAAATATAATATAATATAAACCTAAATTTTATAACAATTGTACTTAACTGAAAATTCATGTTTATACTTGGTTAACTAAACGAGTCGAAAGTTAACCCAAATAAAATGAAAATCTTACGTTAAAAAATGTTATATATGTAGTTAGGTATATAGTAAATGTTATATAGCTCAATATACGTAATATCAATAATTAAAATTTTGACATTTACGTAATAAAAAATATTAACTCACATTTATAATTAACATTTCCTTGGAGCACCCGGCAAAACTTTTGTCTCTCACACTTTTCTGTAAAATTTAAAATGTCCTGTAAAAGGCAGATAATAAAAAGAATCGACTCCACGATGAGGTTTGCCACCCATCCTGAATGTATTATTTTTCTTGGCAAAGAGGGGACAGCTTGCATGTTTATTGCATGCAGCTGGTCTGCTGGCTACCCCAGTTGCGGGATATGCCGTGATGGCATAGTAGACTAACATTTCTCCACATTCAGACGACAAAGAGTAAATTTGGAACAGTGCTTATCTCTGTTTATAAGTAAAGTGTCACTTACTCCGTTCTAACAATCGGGATAGCAGTTATTCCATGATTTTGAGTACGAGCGATTATAACTAAGCTCTAACTCGATTTTAATTACAATAACTTTAATCCTTGATCATTATAATAAGTCTACCGTTTATTATTACAGTGAAATGATCCAAAACGACTAAATGGTAACCATTAAAAACATATTAATATAATAATTATTACTACCGTTGGTTATAATAATAATAACGCGTTATTTGCAAGTGAGAAAATAACATAATACAATACTAATACATATAACGTTATATTATGTAACTATTAATTCCTAAAGTTAAATTTATAGACCAATAGGTCTTGGTGGCAGGTCATTATAATCACAATTTTTGGTGACTCTATTTATTTGCGTATCAGCTTTCGAACGCTTCCGATCGATGATATTGTTTCATTTTGATTTCTTAGTAGATATATGTTTTAGTCAAATTACTACCATTAATACTACACCATCACGGTTAATCCCACAAGTGAGGTAGCAAGGGGATTTACTGCAAATAATAAACATAGGTACAGATTATCCTGTTTATGCCAATAAAAAATAAGAATTGGATTATTGTTGTTCTTACGATGAACACACAAATTCAAAATAACGTGTGCAAGAAACCGTTTTTAATAATATAAAAACAGATTTACATCATAAAAAGAAATAGAAAATTATTTCATGATTTTTTGACACAACTGGATATCGGAGATTGGATATTTACGTACCTACATAAAAGTGTAGAGAACAACTCTAGATTAATCATTCCAGTTAATTCTACTCACTAAAGGAAGTTCACATTATGTACGCGTGTATCATATGCAACATGCCTACCCCGTTAATACATATTTAAATAGGTTGGCTATTGGTGAGTAGAATTAACTGGAATGATCCATCTAGAGTGGTTAAAAAAAAAAAAATATCATAAACAGAATATTATTTCGACTTTGACCTAAGAAATGGAAAGAAGCATTGTTTAATTTATTGTAGAACGAAATGCTTATTTCAATTTATCAAATTATGGAATTCTACTATTTGTGTACCAATATTATAAATAAATACTCAATTATCTATATTATGTACTACGCATTTGCACACAACATGGCGAGATAATGAGTTTATACACCACCTACCAAGTAATAATTTGACTAAACATTTCTACAACTACTTCTACTACTACTAGGCTCTACTCCTTGTACTACAATTTAATGGTCAATTATAAACATGGTTTTGTATTTGATTTACCGTTTCAAATTACTAACTATTATTATTATTATTTCTAGCGGAGAAAGTTTCCCCTAAATGCGTAACCAAAGGGGGTAGATTGTATACTGAAGTATGTATTGGAATAAAGGCTTTTTACATAAAGAGACAAACAATGCAGCGCAGATTAATTAATATTGTATATTCGTAAAATTGAAGAATTCCTTTCATAGACAGAAACGAATATAAAGTCTGAAATTTTCTCTGCATTTTTTTGTCTCTACGTGCAAGCTCCAGTGAGTAGCCATAAGGGTTCACAATATTAAATTATTTGGTCATAAATTATGAGAAGTGTAAAATACAGCATATGTAGTAGTGATGTAACGAATGTCTGATTTTGGATATTCGCGAATGCGAATGCGAATGCGAATATTTCATGCCGACATTCGCGAATGCGAATGCGAATGCGAATATTGACTTGAAAATGGTATAGGAATTTGAAATATTCCAAAACTCCTCGGTTTTCTTAAAGAATATTTTCTTGCAGTACCTTTTTCCACAATGTACCGGGTAAGTATCCGGTACTTTCACCGAATTACTGATTTGTTTCTTCATTTACATGGTACACAACAGATGAAAGACATATAAATATAAACATGTAAGCGACAAAAACACTCCAATAGTCTTACATCGAAACAGTGCATACTTCAGCAATAACACACAAAACAATTATAGAAAATCTTACACATAATATAGGTATTAATGCACAATACATCCAATCACCCATTCCTATTACAAATCGCTGCTCACCCAATTTCGCACACATACCTAATACATTCATTCGCACAAACACATTCACACTTCACTAATGTATGCAATAACAATACAAAAATACTCTTAAAAAAGAAAAATCAAAAATTTAAAAATTTAAAAAACAGTCTAAAAATTAATACTATCCCAAACACTTCACATTTTATCAAACATATACATTTTTTTTATATTTATTTCATCTTATTCTACCCTCAACTCTCCTTTCTCACAAACCTGACGGAATTGGCACTTTAAAATTCTATAAACAGGGTTTCTTGAGTCTGCAATCGTTTTTGTTTTTTTTTAATGTAGAACGGAAAACAAGATCAGGAAGCATTCTAAAGTTAATCGTATCTAAAATATTAGGCACATCGTATTCGGACAAGCATATTTTTCTCAGGTTGCATGCATCCAGCAAAACTCTTCACAATTCCAATTTAGGCAAATCTTTAATAAATACAGGATAATGCATCTCTTCCTAACCAAACGAATGAATTTAGACTGAGTTCTCTCAACTTGATCGACATATTTTTTAAAATGTGGATTCCATACAGAGGAACAGTCCTCCAGCTTGGAGCGAAACAACGATAAGTACAAGTACAAATACGATTCATATAACCTAAATGACTTTGTAGATCTCAGAATAAATCCCAGTATTTTATTGCTCTCTTCGATAATTTTGTTCACGTGATCATCAAAGTGAAGCTTAGAGTCAAACACCACACCTAAATCTCTAATCTTATTTACTTCTTTTAAATCATGATTATGGATATTGTAAATTTATCGAATTTTGTTTCTATTTTTGGTAAAAGAGATCAGATTACACTTCTCCAGATTCAAGTGCAAGTTATTTCTTTTACAGTATTCGTGTAGTCTTTCCAAGTCCTCGTTAAGCATTTCATAGTCAAACAATAATTGAATTTGACAGTATATTTTTAAATCGTCCGCAAATAATAGAAGCTCTGAGTGGTCAAAGCACTTTTTTATGTTGTTTATGAATATCGTGAAAAGTAAAGGACCCAAAGAAGACCCCTGAGGGACACCAGATGTAACACTGACACTGCTAGATGAGTAACCGTTAAGTTTAACTGTCA
Organism: Athripsodes cinereus; assembly: GCA_947579605.1. Taxonomy (NCBI): domain Eukaryota; kingdom Metazoa; phylum Arthropoda; class Insecta; order Trichoptera; family Leptoceridae; genus Athripsodes; species Athripsodes cinereus. Next base: position 14,781,469 of record OX388319.1, on the reverse strand, counting down.
TCAATCTATCAGAAATATATGAGTCAATCCACCTTAGTTGAAAAAAGTCGATGTTCTACTTTATCAAATGCCTTTTGAAAGCCGATATAAATGGCATCCAACTGTATACGATTGTCCATAGCTGAGAAAAAAAATCAGATTTGTTACTGTCGATCTTCCACTCATGAATCCATGCTGCTCTACAAGGAGATACGGCTTCAGGAAAAAAGTAATTTGTTCACGAACCATACCCTCAAATATTTTTGAAATAGGTGATAGAATTAAAATTGGTCTGTAGTTACGAACGTCCGATTTGCTGCCAGATTTATGCAAAGGAATAATACTAACCATCTTCCATTTGCATGGAAAGCATCCTTCTTGTAAACTCCTAATTTATTTATCGTGTCGAAACCCAGAGAAAAAACCCATCAAACTGATTTCCAGTACTGCGCAAAACGCGCAGCAGGTGGAGATGCGTCAAAAATATCCTCCATAGTGCAAGTGACAGGGCACAATGGACACTCCAACAAGTGTGGCATAGTCTGTGCTGCACCACAGTCACACGCTCCGGATTCGTCCTGTAGGAAGCCCAATCGTTCTCTATTGTCGCGGCAGTTTCCTACACCAGATCTCAGTCGATTTAGGGTTTTCCATGTCCCATAGTCTAGATTGCCTCCTGCAGCAAGGTGTTCTAATAAATGTCAGATATGTACAATGGTTTGGTTAAATGACTTACACATCTCTTTAATATATTGGTGCTAGACCATCAGGGCCAACTCCTTTTGTCTCATCTATACCTAATAAACGTTTATGAATATCAGATTTCAAGATATTAACCATGGATAAACATGAGTTAGTTAAAATATTTTCCAATTCTTTAGTATTAGAATCATGCAAATTATTCAGTGAAAATACAGAACCAAAAAACGTCGAAAACAAGTTTGCAATCCCCTCTGGATCGCTCGAAGTCTGGTCACCGTCACCCATTACCCTTGGATAGCCTCTAGATTCTTTAAGGGAATTCACGAATGAAAAGAAAGACTTGACATTGCCCTTAAGTGACTTCTCAGTGTTATTAATAAAAGACCTATAATCGTGATTCTGCGACAACTTCAACTGAGCTCTTAGTTGAAAAAATAAATTGTAGTCAGAATCATTACGGTTCATCTTCAACTTACGCCAAGCCTTAGACTTCTCTTAAACAATAACAGAATTCTATTAGAGAACCATTTGGGAAAATTATTAGGTGACACCCTCTTCATATGTAGGTGTATGCTTCTCAATTATTGGCAAAACATAACCATAAAAAGATTCAATCATCTTATTCACCGGTCCGTTTCCCAAAACACTGACCCAATCAACACTTTGTAGTTCAAAATTTATTTCCGAAAAGTTTGACTTAAAGTATATCAATTTCTGGATCATATTTTGAGACAAATCCTCAGCAATTTCAAACTCATAATCTATCAACAGTGAAGGATAGTGTGAATCCTTACCAACCAGTGGAGAGTCACATCTGGTAACAGAACACGGAATAGTTGAAAGAATTAAATCCAAGATAACTTGATTGCTGTTATAAACTCCGTTAGACTGAAACATATTGAGAAAAGATATAGATTCTATCAAATACTGCGCAACAGGACACGAATAAGAATACGGAACAAAGATTGAATCAACATCGGGGTCTTTTTTCCATTGGATTGTTGGGATATTGGAATCTCCAATAAGACAAATATCCGTTTTGCCGTAATAGCTGATTAAACGTTCAGATATACTTTAAAAAAAAGATGTTTTAAGTATCTAAGGATGTGGAAGGCGGTATATATGTACATATACTACACCCAGTAGCGGGGAGCATTTTTTCATGCGTTACCGATGAAAAACGAATACTGGTAAAAAAAACTTTCACCAGTATCATCCCAAATAAGAGTGGATGAATATCCTAGTGTCCGATCCACAGCAATTAAGACCCCACCTCCATCCCTTTTACCACTCAACATGAAATCCCTATCCTTGCGGTAAACTGTATATTCGTTTTGAAAAAGTTCGCTGTCAAATATGCCACAATTTAGCCAAGCTTCCGTCAGAACAATTATATCATAACTATTTGCAAATAAGTTTGCTCTAAACTCCTCGATCTTAGTCTTCAAGCCCCGAAAATTCTGAGAGAATACTTTAGTGTGGTTCACCTTGTAGTATGATATAAATATTCCTTAAATAGAATATAAAATTATTGTAGGGCCCTATACTCATAGCAGTTGTAATACTTAAAACAAACATATAAATTAAATCTCCACAAATGCATATTTCTCCTAATAATAATAACATCATCAAGCAAAGGAACACAGGAAACAATACAACAATAATGTGGCCAACACGGAACAGACCAGATACTTTATTACTAAAATAATATTCGCAAAACATTCGCATATTTTTTTGCGAATGCGAATGCGAATGCGAATACTTTGAAATATGCGAATATTCGCGAATGCGAATGCGAATGCGAATATTCGTTACATCACTAATATGTAGCTACAACAGATTATATTATTGTGAACATACTAATAAGTAAGTCGGGTTGTGTGTTGAATATGGGTTTTTCTATTTTCAAAACGTTTGAGAAATGAAAATGAAATTAATCCTATTGGAGATGTTTTACATATATCTACGACAATCATCCAAAACGTTCTCTAAAGGTTTTTTAATATCTTCATCATATTCCTCACTTGTTTGTAGTTTTTTTAGATTTTTTAAAACGATTTTGCGCTTTTTTGATCTTCCATTAGATAAACTTCTTTATAAATGGAGCTAGTTCAGTTGTATACAGTAGGACAAAATGAGAATAAATACTGCAAAATCAAATATTATATTTAAAAACAAATAAGGATTTAAATGATTGTATAGTGTCTACAGCAGATCACGTTGGAAAAGTTATAATGATATTTAAGTATCTGAGTAGTATTTCAATTAAATCTCATCGTGTGAGAGAAGCTAAATGGTGGTGACTGACTTTATATATTATGTATATTATAATATATTATTTGATTTATCCCATTGTTTCAAGTACGGGGTGAGTTTAACAAGTGACCATATCTCTCCTACTCAATATGGTGACCATAATGTAATGGTAAAATTATCTTTGACACGTCTTCAGAAATTTGTTACTATATTTTCATATTTTTTTTTTAATTTCTTTTTTTTATTGTATTGCATTGTTTGTAGAACTAAGTAAATACTTAAATAATAAAAAAATCGAATAAATCACGAAATGAATAACTTAAAATAACAGCATCTCATAAAAGTTGTTTAGCGAATGGATTAATTGAATGATTTTATCAAAATATTTATAGAAATCGAGATAATTAAAAAACGGTTCAATATTTCAAACAGGTGAGATGAGATTAAATGTGATGTCTTCTTTGAGTTGTAGTGGTTATACCTTTGATGGTTGTAGTGCTGTTTTTTGAAATTTTCTACATGTATTTTCATTTGCATAAAAAATGTATAAGTGTATGAAATGTAACAATTGTATCGTTGATGTGTTGTTTTTTTTTATGAAAAATTATTGAATATATACGAGTTGTATTATTGTAATGATAAATCTTATTTATTGAATAAAAAAAAATATGCTTCGCATCACGAACTTTTCTCAATTTTGAGTGCAGAATGGTTAATAATGAAACGGAGTATGAATGCATATAGGTACAATACATATTTAGTGTGTATAGGTATAGATATCACATCAATTTTTTTTAATCAAAAGTTCTGTGATATGCAGGGTTACTCTTGACAAAACTAAACACGATCTTAATCTAGTCTTGATCTTGATCATACGACGCACGAAGGGCCTATGGTCAAAAACACAGCGCTACCGCTAACGCGCGATTGGTTTGCGTGTATTTTTGGCCAATAGTCACTTCGTGCGTCGTATGATCAAGACTACATAGATTAAGATCGTGTTTAGTTTTATCAAGAGTAGCCCTGCTGTGTTATAGCATTCTACTACATACTTCTATATCATATCGGAATCTCAAACCAGTGAATTGATTGTATGTAATAAACGTACAGGTATCACTTTAGAGATACATTCACATACCTTCCTAATAAAATAATAAATAAGAAAATTTAAACCAATGATTGGATAGCATAGAAAAAGGACACTCCAACAACCAAAGTTAAATAAATATTTCCATAATGAATTATTTATTCATGGTCATCCTAGACGCCTTTGGTTAGAATTTAAGGGTTTCTTGTCCTGGTACTGACTCCCAATCCCTTTTCAACAAATGTCCGAATGAAATACTAATAATAAAACCAAAGTAATTGGCCGAATTCAAAATTAAGTTATGTATTTGAAAGTAGTTATTATTAATGTGAAATTTATAATATAATAATTCTATATTTAAGAGAATTAATAACAAATTGTTGGTGTTTTAAACACTAAAGTTCATAAGGGTCAAAACTTTGATAATTTTCAAATCACGCTGTGTTGGTATTATACAAGTCCAAATACTTCTTGATTTTAGAAATTTCATAATAACTTTGAGAAGTTCAAGATGTAAATCTTTTGAAACGTTACAGACCGTGATTCTTAAAACATTTTTGGGAATGTCGTGGGAAATCTTGACCCGATTATTGGTGTACGGCTGCTTTGAGCGGTAGAAGCTACGATTGCTTACCTGTACTTGGGAGCAATAAAAGATCTCAGGTTCGAATTCAGCTGCATGTTTTCTTCATTTTTACGACAAAAGAAAATTGCTAATTGTGAGCGTACTTGAAAGCGTGTAAAAATCTATATATTACTACTACTACTATACTACTATACCATCACGGCATATCCCACAAGTGGGGTAGCCAGCAGACCAGCTGCATATAATAAACATGCAAGCTGTCTTCTCCGTGCCAATATAAAATTAAGACATTCAGGATGGGTGGCAAACCTCATCGCCGAATTTAAGATGTAAAATGTCTTATTTTTTCGAACACCTGCCTTTTACAGGACACTCGAAAACTTATGGAGAAGAGTGGGAGACCAATTCTTTACCGGGTGCTCCACGGGATAGTGGGAGACCAATTCTTTACCGGGTGCTCCACGGGATGGTATATTATCTATATATTATCTATATCATTTTGGCATTTCTGAGAAGGGGGTAGCCAGTGTTGAGTAGACTAATTGCGCGTAATAAATATCTCAATCGTCCTCTCTGTGAGTCCTAGTCTTTGTCAGAAACTCCACGTAGCAGGTGTATAAAATTAAAACACAATTATACTATTTAAAATGTCTCAGAACGATTGTTAAAAATATTTTTTACTATACTTTGATTCGTAAACTGTCAATAGTAGACATTTCATGTAAAGTTCACTTAGTGAATACTAATCGCCGCTGCATCTCCCTGATATTTTATATATGACAGTAGTTAACCCATTGTATACACGTGATAGTAAATAACTGTCACAGTCATACAAAACATCTGCTGCTGTATGGAATATATTATTGTTATTATTGTCCATGGTGTACCGGTACACAAGTATTGTGTATCACTGGTGGGAGTGTTAAAAAGTAAAACAGTGTAAACTGAAAATAATCATGAAAATAACACAGAATTTACTAGAAACATATGTGTTTGGTTCCTAGTTCTATTTGATGTAAACTAAAATATATACCTAAGTTTTGCAAAGCACTGATCTCCCACTCTCCCAGTTTTATAGTATTTTGCAAAAAGTGTATATTCATAAAACATCACATGTATGAGACATGTCAGATCATAATTATATTCAGCAATGAATCATAACAACCATTCTAATTGTTTTACTTTTATTGACATGGAAAGAAAAAAATGCGTGTTTATTATATTAAGTGAAACCACTGGCTACCCTATTTGTATAAAATGCCGTGATAGTATGAATAAATAAATGAGATTGATAACTAATATCAATATAAACCTACCTGAATTCCAGTAACTGGATTTCATTTGCTTAGCAATATGGATTTCCGAAGTTAAATCCAAAGATGATAAATTTCTATGTGGCTATTTGAAAATAAATTTTCTGCATCTTACTCATATTTAATCGTAACAACTTTTTTTCTTAAATCCAATACATGTTTTAAATTTCAACAGTCTACATTCAAGTGCCAGCAACTGCAATGACAGTTTGTTCATTGAGTTACGTTGAAATCCTATGGACGTTGTCAGGTTGGTTGGAGGGACGACAACGAAAAGGAAAAGTAAACAAAGAAAAGACGATGAGACGAAAAGAAAAATGCTATTTAGACAACGGGATATACATCGAAGATAAAGTCCATGATATTTATTAACTATTCGTATTTTTGTTTTGTATTCGCACATTCCGTCTTATATTTCCAATAGAGAATAATATAGATGTTTTCACTATTGTATTTAAAATGAAAAGAAATAATACATTCTTTATTGGCATGGCAATAACCTAAATAAGGTTTATGCTTTTGCCATGAAAGAGGAGTAAGTCTACACCATAAAATTTCAAGCTGCTATTTGAATATTGACAAAAAATGTTATTATTTGTCAGCTATTTTAGGTTCATCTTTGGACAAGCGATTTTCATTACTTCTTCCGACCATCTACTTTGAAGCCTTGCAACGTATCTCTGATGTATTTTTTGTTGCCACTCCAGAACGTCATTCATTATTAATTTTAAGTCTGAGACATATCCAAACCTTCACGGTATTTCCCAAAACTGGGCAGCCAAAGGACTAACTACATGCAATATACATTAAAGTTATACTTTTCGTGCCAAAAAAAAGTAAAAAACATTCAGGATGGGTACCATACCTTATCGTTGAATTGAAGATGTTAAGTGTGTAAAACGTGATGTTTACGAATACTTGCCTCTCACAGGAGACTAAAAAACACACATAAAAGAGAAGGAGATGTATTCTTTACCAGAGATTTTGCGGGATAAGCTGTCAAAATGTTGATTTTGGTCAAACATTACAAAAACAAAGATCTCCGATGAAATTTCGATACATATCCTACCATCTGAATAATAACTTCTAAGTAAAGAGAAGTATAGCTTGTACTTTACCGAGTCTTGGTTATATTATGAAGGTTTCGTTGGATATTGAGAAGATGAAGAGGAATATAATATGTACATACCTAATATTATCAAGTGGGACATAAAACGAAGGAATGGTCCGCGACTCAATGGCAAGTGAATGACGTTACAATGGATTTACCAACAGTGAGAAATGTGTTTAACAGCCAAATACTTTCAACCTTATCCCTGCGACAGCTCAAAATATCCTTTTACACCGTTTATATCTGAAGTGCGCTACCACATAAGAACATTATATTTAATAACTTTGTTAAAATATATATTTAAAATAGAGATTATTCTACAAAGCTATCACAAATTTTACAAACTTGCTTGAAAACAGTGTAAAAAAATGATCAATGGTATGGACATGTTTCTGAACAAAATGTCACTTGCTGCTGGAAGATTAAAAATGTTACACAAAAAGCATGTAGGTATGTAATATACAATAGAACTAAAAAAAATCTTTAGTTATTTAATGTTTTTGACTACCAATTCAAATATCAACAGATGAATTTTAAAGTAAGCATTTACACATTAAATAAATAAACTTTGAAAAAACATTTTTACTGAACTGACGATATTCCTGTCGTCGACTGATTTTATGAACGATAGCACGCAAAGGGTTAAAACCGTACAGTTTGTAACTAGTTACATAAACGAACATACAATAATATAATAGTTGGATTCGATGCTTATCGTTAGATTTATTACACTGTACATAATTCTTTTATATTTTTTTAACACACAAGTAATACAAAAAACAGTGTGTTTTGTTTTAATACATGCAAAATCACTATTATATGAACACAGGTCGGAGCTAACGTAGGCATAATCATAATATTGTAAAAAAAACGAGCAAAATAAAAATAATCTAGATATTTTTAATACTACTCTAAAAATAGTACGAGGTTTTAATGAGTTAATCCGCTTTTATAGGTTTACTAAATAATAAAAAAATCTTTACTAATGAGGCTACCAGCGAATGACTTATTTTTATATTCAAAATTCATGTTTTTTCTGTCAGTAGGTATTTCAAGACTGAGTGGTGAATTCGTAGTGTAACTACTAGCCACTTGATAGATAGAAAAACATGTTCTTGATATTTACGTTTTTCCAGTAGTTGTAAAGAAAAAAAATTATAATGGGTAAAGTGTTCTAGCACCCGGGAAATAAAAGGCCTCTCACTCTTTTCCATAAGCTTTCGAGTATCCCGTAAAAGGATATTTTACATCTTAAATTCAGCGATGTGGTTTGTCACCCATCCTGAATGTCTTAATATTTTTTGTTGGCATAGAGAGAATGGTTGACATGTTTCTTACGTGCGAGTAGTCTGTTGGCTACCCATTTTGTTGGCAGATGTGATGTAATACTATAGTTAATAGTAGATACAGTACCTATAGCATAGAATGTTCTATCGGTGTACACTCTTTTACATGACACTTTAAAAAAGTGAACAAATATGGAATAATAAAAAAAAAAAAAAAAAATATAAACTCTACCTACAACAAAAGAGGAAATTTAATTTCAATCTTTAACAATATTAAAGTGAGTATGGTTCGCTCGATGTTGGGCGCCTTGCCTTATGGAAAGAAGAAGAAAATTATCCAAGTGTGAATTAGCCTTTTAAGTGCTGGATGAGTAAGTATGAACGTAGTATAATAAAATACAACATTTATCACACCGCGGGGGTAGACAAAGAGCGCAGTGTGAACGGATGTAGAAGTGTCAAAACAAGTCATGTTAATCACGTATATTTAGCAGCTACTAGGGTATGTACGAGTACAATTTTTTTTGTAAGTGGTTTTAATAATGATAAATTGATTTTCCAAAGATATTGTTGATAAAATTCCGACATAGAGTCTATATCTGGGTTAATAACAAACCCAGATTCATTGAAAAAAATTATACCGTAGTATCTGCAACCTATCGGTTATCGTAGTTGAATTGTATCACCGAGATTCTTGGTTCGATTTCTGGCTGGATAAGGAAAATAGTCTAATTAAAAATTTTGCATCCAGGATTAGATCATACAGTTCATCTCTAAACAATTGAGACAGCAATGATTGTCTGGATAAAATTGTTGTTTAGTTGAGTTTACTCAATTCAGCAATGAGGCATGATATCCACACCGAATGTCTCATTTTCATTGACACAGAGAGCTATGTGGCATGTTGATCAGTATGTTCATTGTATGCAGATAATCCAATCACCCATTTTTTGAAATACCGTGATAGTACCAATAGAGTTGTGTGACGGAACAGTAAAGACGGAGAAATTCAGCAATTAGGTATATTTGAAATATTCGGGAAGGAAATCTCTCGTTTTTTAAATTTCAATTAAACAAGTCTTTCTATCAAGCGTTGAATTCAATTACATTATTTACATCTATATTTGTTCGACGAAATTGGTGTACTATTTGAAAAACCATACACGTATTTTATACGGATTACAGTATAAATCACTCGCATGGGTTGCCATAATTAAAAAAACAAAAGCGCATGCATATCCTTCACGTGATGACGACAATACGCAAAAAATGGCCACCGATATACCCTAGGTACCTACTCTCACATGATTCCATACAAATGTCAGTTACACAACATTATTATGTAGAAGTGTCACTGCATCATTACATACAGAGTCCTACTGATTTTGCAAAAATAAAAGAATATCGATTATTATTTAAATTCCATAGAATGGAACGCACTCGTCGTCGTCGATTGTCATTTATCAGCTGACGTCGCGTGATTGGTGGATTACATTCGTTATGATGTTGTTTGTTTTGCATATTGTTTTTATGGTAATGAATGCATTTGAATTTAAATACGTTTTTTTGTAAATCAGTAAGTTACCTGTGAAAGAAATACGATTTTGAGATTGCATTTTTTTTATTACCGTGCAGAACCTGGATAGTACCTAATAGGTTTTCCACTTTTTTTTTTATCTAAATGGTAGGTGTTCACATGTCTTTAAATCAACAATGAGGTATACCACCCAACCTGAATGTCTTATTTTTATGGCACAAAGAGAACGATCTCCATATTCATTACAGTTTGCTGTTTGCTGGCTCCATTAGAAGGATATTATGTGATGATACGAAGAGAGAGAAAGAGAGATTTTTTCATGTGAAGCAAGATATGGTCCGTAAGGCTTAATGCATTATGGCTAAGTGATCATGTCTTAGAAATCTATACAAATAGTTGGATATTTAAACATTCAGAAAACTATCTACAAATCCATCTGTTGATTCATTTTATATCCCTTGTGGGATGGACAGAGTGCACAAATAATCGATTTGACCTCTCCTTGCACACTGATTTTTCCCTCCTCCACATAAAAAATCATTTGCTTGTTAGCTCAAGGTTGGAATTAAGCTTTTTATAATAATGAAAAAAAAAACTGAAATATTGAGTATAATAAGTGTATGGATTTGCAAATATTTTCGAAAAATTATTATCTTTTTCTATATTATTTTATTTTCCAAGAATATTTTTATAAGCAAGTAGTTCATCTTGATACTGTAAAGGCAGCTAATACCCAATTAGTGTAAAGTAATAATCGACTCAAAAATATTTTCAACCATTTGTTAACATGTTTTGTATGTATCTACTCAATGAACACCGTAATAAAGAAAGAAATAGGAAAAATAATACTTTCTGTATCACATCTCATCCTATGGGAGAATTTTAAGCTAAAAGCATTTTTGATGTCATATTGACAAAGATATATAATTTATATTTTATATATTATGACAACATGCCATCACAATGGTTTGCGACTAAATTATAATTGAGGCTATTAGTGCAATAGTAGTGTAAAGTCAGCTTATTTCTTGAGGAGGTAATGAGGAATTAAAATTTGATTAAATTTTTTTCTTTTTTTGTGAATATTATTCTAATTGATTTACATATTTATTATCAAAAGGTGGCTTGCTCTTTTTAAAATTTGATTAAATTTTTTTCTTTTTTTGTGAATATTATTGTAATTGATTTACATATTTATTATCAAAAGGTGGCTTGCTCCACTATTGCATTCATAGTTCATAATTTAAGGATGTCTTTTACACCAGAACCGTAACCAACAAAAATCGTGGGTTTCACCACTTTGGCGCTCATAGCTTGAATTGTTCTGCATGTTTTGTCAAAATACAAAACATTCATTTCATTAATATTATAATTTTTAAAATGAAACACAACATATATGTAGTTATTCCACTATTGACTTTATTTATTCTTGCTAGCCGGCTTTCAAGAACATCCGCTCTAGTGGAATAACTATATTATATCGTGTTTCATTTTAAAAATTACTAATATGAACTTCCATCAAGAACCGTCGGTCGATAAACTACACCATACTGAATATATTATGTTATATTGAAGATGGAGATAAAAATGTGTCATTATCATGATTGGTCCAAAATTTGTATTTGCATAGAAATATTGCAACTGTTTATAATAAAAATCACCCAGCTACGCAATTTATTATCAATATTATAAATCAAATAATGTAACCATCAAAATTGCAATTCAGCTATAATCTCGCCCCTGTGCATTAAATAATGAATAATGTTAGAATTGAGGTGCAGTTAAAAATAAAATAACTTAATAAATATCATCACAATATCTCCTACGAGTGGTGTAGCCAATACAATTAAAATTATAGTAAGTAAATACAGGTCGTCCTCTACGTACAATAAGAATAATGCATTTAGAATGGTTGGCATATCTCATCCAAAAAAAAAACAAAAATAATTATCACAGGGTTGCCAGTTTTGAATGAATTCTCGTTTTTTTTTTTGGATTTTGGAGGCATTTGTACTATCTGCAAGTGTTACTTCGTTAATTCAAGGCATATTTTCTTGTGTGATACCGTGTAACGCTACACCAGTAATGAATAATTATTCGAGAACAAAAAGGGGCCAAGGACTTGACTTATTTGATTTTTAATTGATGATAATCTGAAGGATTAATAATATAATTAAGGATATTAATTTATATAATGGAGTGCTTAATCCTTCAAGACAACCTTATAACCTTTTAGTAACTGAGTAATAATAATAATTACTTATTATTATTATGAAGAGACCACGAGGAAGTTTCGATTGCTTTTGATAAAGTATTATGTTGTTGAATTTCTTAATGTAATCATATTTTTCATTGAAAGGGAATGCAAATAAATCATCGATTATTAATATATTTTGCATGTCCAGTGAAGCAAAAATAAGAATCATGTACATGGATTGCGAAATTGTGGTAATTTTCAAAGATAAAATAAGTGCTAGCAACTGAAAGAAAATTTTAAAGTGATGGCCAATAAAAAGGAATATGTATAGTTCTCTGTTCCTATAAGCAAAGCAACAAGTATAATTTTTATTTTTCAGAGATATTTTAATGTAATACGTTCTATTATGAAAGTACTTTACTTTACTTTACTACTGAAAGTAGAAAAAAATTGTATTTACCTACAGTACACCAAATAGTACCGTAGTATGCATCAAACGTCGTGATGAATAATTGACATGTTTATTTTTTAATTATTACGATACGAATGTAAACCCGTCAAAACCACACTTTTCAGAAACCAAGAAGTGTAAATATCAAAAATATAAGCAACCTTATAAAAATATCAAACGAATGAAGGCTGAAAAAACATCGTTACTGAATACAAAACATTATATTGGTCAAAAACAATCATACATTTGAGAAAAAGGGCTTTAAACTTGGAGCAAGGAAACTCATTACAGATTGAACTCTATGGTTAAATAAATAGGTGTAGCGATGAATCTATATTGTGACTGAACATTCCTAATGAACAATTATTGAGTTTCCCATTAAATCAGCCCACTTCAGACTTTGAGGGAGGAAATGACGAACAAGAAGAAGTAATACAATTATTTAGAGCAAACAGAGAATAACTGTTTACAGAAAGTACCCACGTTAAATCGTAAAACAATTTCCATTTATATTTAATCATTAAAGTGTAAAGTTAAACACAAAATATTATATTATAATATTATAACTGCGTGGCGCAGAAATAATGCCACTGCCTGTGAGTCATGAGACTCTGGGTTCGATTTCGGTCAGAACAAGTTGATTTCTTTTCAAATCACCCTGGGTCTTAACGTTTCAGGTGTTTAGTGCATCGTACTAGATCAGATATACTAATGATATATATCTCTTATATTTAAGAAATATTAATTAAAATAACAATTTTCATTCAGGGATGAGTCTTGCTGCTTATTCTGGACATATTATAGTCATGCTCTCCGTGTCAATAGAATATGATAAATTCACAATGGGTGGCATACTTCATCGCTGAGGACGATAAATGTCTAATTCGTGACGTGAACATATTTTTATCATAATTTCTTTTTTGTCTCACTGAGTCTCCGCTGAAGAATGTCCTAATGTTATGGTTCATACTTTTTAATAGTTTTATCTATACTAATTGGTGTTTATTAAACTCAGACCTGATGATGCTAATTCGTTGGTGAAAGCGCTAGGCATATTTGTGGTATATCTACGTTGTATACAAATTTTTGAAACATGAAACAGTGCTTATTTTTGTATTTTAAAATAATTTACAATTTATTTTACAATATCAACACTGAAACGTAAAATTCATATTATTCATTTTTTTTACAATTCACGGCGCTAGCATTTTACATGTTATATATTTACATACATAGTTCATATGATGTATACACAAGTATAGAATATTAAGACACAACAATTATAATAAAAAATAAAAAAAAACACAAAAAAAGAACAACACAACTATCAGTATCACAGCATAAATGAATGGAAAAAAGTCAATGGATCACAAGTCAATTCGATAGTAGGTTATATTGTCAAATTTTCAATAAAAGAGTATTTATGAGATAATTTCAAACAAAAATAAATGGGACGTCAAGTACCACACAGTCTTTAAAAATGGATGTTGTAGAATTAATAATATTTAGTGTCAATAGAAACTGAGAAAAGTCAAATTATTGAAAAATGTCGAAACAAAAACAAATATTTAGTGTGGTCAATTTAGGTGTCAATGAGTAAAAAAAAAATATAATTTAGGTAAGAACAGTAGGTACCCTACTACTCTAAAAATATTTATTAACAATAAAAAAAATCAGTGATGTTAACACGAGTAATAAAAATTCATCGATATGTTTTCATCTCAAATGAAGGTATTAAGTTGTAAGTCATCCCCTTTTGAATAAATTGTTATCATTATAATATTGGTATCATCAACATCCTAGTCGCGGTGAGGTTGACAGCGATAATAATAGTAATAATAATAATTTGGTAAATCCGATTATGTCTCGATGGTTCCATTGGATGACCCTCTAACAACTTGTCTGGTCTCCGATGGCTTATTATTATTATTTGTAGTATGAGTATGAATAATTCAAAACTTCCACTTGTATACGGGGTCGCATGCTAATAAACCACAGAGATTATTACTTAACATCGATTTATAAACATCGACATCGAATAAAAAATATTACATTATTTACTATTTCTTTTAGAGGGCACAGGACCGCGACGTTAGGAAGAGTTTGGAAGAGGCCTATATCCAGCAGTGGAGAGATGGTCGACTAGTAAGTTATATTTTTTTAAGAATATTTGGTAAAGAAAAAGTACAATGCTACAAGCGTACACATTATACTAAATTATCTAAATATGTATTCCTTCGCGGCGCATTCCACAAATGGGGTAGCCAGTAGATTAACTGGATGAAATAAACATGCAAGTTGTTCTCTTTGTCCCAAAAAAATAAGCCATTAGGGATGGGTGGCATATTTCATCGCTGAATTGAAGATATTATATTATATCTTAAACGTGAGGTTGTACGAACATTTTCCTTTTACAGGACACTCTTAAATTAACAAGTAAGAGCAATAGGCATATTCTTTGCCGGGGACTCCATAGAAAATAAGAGATAGATTTGTTTAATATTTATATTTAGTATAGGTAGGAATATAAATATATGGTTACGGATATGGATTGTATGAAAATTGGTGTACGTTAAGTATGAGATTAGAATACCTACTGAGAAAGAAGAACATCCGAACCAAAATATAATATGACAGGTGGATATTTATGGTAAATTGATGACACGTTTATAAAACAATGCAATAATTATTAAACTTTTTCGATGAGTCTATGATAGCGTTCAATGACTTAATTCATAATCACCCCAACGACGTTTTCAATAACGTTTGAGAATCACAACTCACTAGAACGACAAGGTACATAGTATCTTGTCTCAAACTTTGACAAACTGTAATCTTACGCAAATATAAACTACAAGTTATACTTAAAGTACCAAAATGGCTTGTTCCGTGGAGTCCCCAGCAAATAATAAGTCTTCCACTCTTTTCCATAAATTTTGGAGTGTCAAGTAAAATAAAAGTTTTCTTCAAACATCGAATAAGGCATTTTACATCTTTCATTCAGCGACGAGGTATGCCACCCGTCCTGAATTTCTCATTTTTTTATTTGTATATAGAGAACAAATTGCATCTTGTATAAATAGAAATTAAGATAGTAAGACTTAGACCACAATCAGTGTGCATAAGCAATTTTATCTACCAAGTTACCTTTGTAAAATATTGACCGACGATTAAAAAAATATTTGAAGAGTGAAATATACTTATAGGTATACATAAATAACAAATTCTAAAACAAATCTTTTTATTAACACATTTCTATGACATATGAAGAGGTGATTCGTACGTATCTTGTACTCCCAAGAGGAGCTTAAAAAGTCAGTAGAAGAAGAATAAATAACAAATTACTCATAAAACATATCCATAAAATGTCACCAATATTTCACTCAGAGATGTGCAATATTGGTGGATGATATGGATCGATTTTTAAATCGAGAACAAATCGAAAAAAAAACAAACTGAACGTTTTGTTTCGAGTAAACTGCAAACAAGACAATAATAACAAACGAAGAATAAGAAAGATAACTTGCAGTAGAAGCAGCAGTGGTAGCAGAAACACAAAAGAAAACGAGAAAGTTTGATTTACTCAACAGATAAGACATATTGTTGCTGTTACTGAAAGTACAAACAAACAAACAAACGTCGGTGATTCCTCCTGATAACAACGAGATTACATACTAGTTCTCTACTGCATACAGTTTTGTACAGTTTATCACGAGTATTTTGTATCTTTTCTAAAATATTTGTTCTCGATTGTGAGATGTAAAGGTAATCGAATTACTTTACAGAGTTAAAGATATTCAATTATTGAAAACCATGAATAGTTTTAGAGTTAAATTACGTGTCAGAAGTAGATATATGTTTAATTTAGAATTTCTACGTGTCCTGTTAAACTATCAGGAACCCTTAATATCTGCAATTCAGCGATGAATTATGCCACCCATCCTGAATTTATTTAATAAATAGCATGGAGAGGTTAACTTATATGTTTATTCTTTAAAACGTTGGTTTATTGGCTATCTTACTAGTGGAATATACCGTGATGGTACTTTACTTTACATTTCGGGTCCGGACTTAAGATATTGCCACTCCAGTATTCAGCGACGTATATCGCCTTGTCATCCGCCATCATCAGGTCACTCTCATTACATGCATTCCGTATCAGCGGGCATTGCAATAAATGTGAATCACTTTGGACCTCCCCGCAGTCGCAGCTAGTGTCCTCCTCATCCAAAAAGCCTCACCTCCGTTGGTTACTTTTGCACCAACTTAGCCTGTTCAGTGTCTTCCACGTGGGGTACCTCAGACTATGCACGGTGTTTGCGCTTTCGGGTGCTATCATCCATGGATTGTCGACAAGTGTGCCTGACCTGCCTCCACAATTTCTCAACCGTGATGGTAAAGATATTTTATCCATTTATTCATATTTATTTATACCATCACGCTATTTCCCACAATTGGGATATCCGATAGGCTAAGTGCATATAATAAACATGTAGTTCTATGTCAGTGTATATATTCAATTAATTTATTATAATATGCAAGGTGTAAGGTGATCAACTTTCAGGTATTTCAAGCAAAAGTTTGCCTAGCGACTATTTTAGATACCAAACTAAACACTCCGAACTTTTTCACTTTTCAGCTGAACTTCTTAATAATGTTATTAAGCAGTGGTGCTAGAAAACAAAACAAGAAGGTGATTCAAGTACAAGAGAAAAAGATTGGTTTCTGAAGATAGAAAAGTAGAACCAGGGGTGGTGAAGGGTAGAGATGTATGGAGGTGAAAAGTGTTTGCGAATTTATGAAAATTAAATGACTAAGCATTAGTGACCGTGAAAAATCACAGCTATCAAAATATATACAGAACGATGGATCTACTTATTAATTCACATAAACGAGAGAATATAATAAATATAATTTGTTTTCTAATGCATAAGAATTAGAAAACAAATTATACTTATCCACAAATCTAAGGCAGTTGACTTCTTTCCTTTTCTTTATTTTAAGGCCATCCACTCGCTTTCGACTGACCAGGGGAATGTTGACTTAATAATTTGAGTTTTTTCCTTGATATTTTGAAGTTTCAAATGTTCCCATCGATGAAACTATTCTCTTTTTAAACATGACGTCATCTCTAATTAATACCAAGTAACTTATTAAAATAAACGGCCTAAGCCCTTAATATACAAAAAATACTAGTAGGTAGAAAACAAATTTCGATACAAAATAAAAAGATAAACAGTTGAAATTACAAATAATAATAATTATTAAATTTAAAACCTTTGATAACCTTAATTTTTTTAAATTAATGAAATTTAAAACCTTTGATAACCTTAAAACTAATGAAATCAATAACTGTTTAGAAAATGTTTATACGTATTAAACTTCACTGATGTATGCGAATCGCTGAAGATATCAAAAAGATCTCCATAATCTTTAGATTGTCTGTGAAGACGGCACATTGCGCTATTGTACTGCTGATTGGTGTGCGTGTTCGGAACATGAAATGTCTCATGTTGTCTTGTTACTCTAGCAGGTACATGAAGACTTACTAGATCTACCACTGCAGTACTGTCAACTTTATTATTGATAATTTTATACATTAACAATACATCATTGACAGCTCTCCTGTCTTCTAGAGTAAGTAGATTAATTTTTTTTAAAAGAAAATTATAATCAATGTCCTCTATTAGAATATTTAGTTTGTAATTCATGAATCTAAGGAATTTATGTTGAACACGCTCTAATCCATGTATATTATGTACACGATAGAATGGATTCCAAATCGGAGTGTTATATTCAAGACAACTTCTCACCAATGAACAGTACAAAGCTCTAAAGCATCTCAAGGATGTGAATTTGCTCGCAATCCTTAGTATAAAACCTAATATCTTAATTGCATTTTCAGTTATTGTGTTTATGTGTGGAACAAATGTAAGTTTGTTATCATACACAATACCCAGATCCTTGATTTGGGGAACATTTTCCAGATAATGGTCGCCGAGTCTATATGAAAAACTAAATGTTTCTTTGGTTCTGTGAAAATTGACAACCTTACATTTATTAGCATTAAGATGAAATTTGTTCACTTTGCACCATTCTGACAAAAGATTTAAATTTTCCTACAATTTTTCACAGTCCTGAATGGAACGAATCTCCCCGAATATCTTCAGGTCATCGGCATACATCAATATTTTAACATTTTTTAATGAATAAGCTATGTCATTGATGAAGATGAGGAACAAAAGTGGTCCTAATTGTGAGCCTTGAGGCACTCCGCTCGTTGCTAAGACTTATTTTGATGTGATACAATCTATTTTGATTGATAATTTTCTACCTGATAAATAACTGTCAAACCAATTTAAAAATTTGCCATTGATACCCATCTTAAACAATTTTTCGATAAGTAATTGTTGATCAACTTTATCGAATGCCTTGCTAAAGTCGGTATAGATGGAATCGACTTGTAATCCTCCAGCAATACACTCTTGTATAAATTAGCCTCGTTACAGATAAGTAATATTTTAATTAGATTTTTTCATCTTTTGCCCTTCCGCACATACAACAATAAGAGCAAATGGAACACTGTCATGAGTGACCTCATGATAATACAAACCTTCTGATATCATGAATGCAGATATTGTGAATCGCAATAATTCGTCTTTCAAGTAAATAGGAACTTATCATTCCATTCGTCTGTGATTTTTTCTTGTGTCACAATTCAAATACTGTAGTTGTTATTTTCTCAACAGGAATCAATCATCCCTTTAGAAAGCAGGATAAGCCCGTAAGATAACGAAGCACAGAACAGATTTCAGTGGTTCCAACAACATACTACAACAAACTAACTACGTACCAACCACTAATACAAAATTTCCAGTCAGAGAGAGTAGAGATGGGGGAAGAAAGTTTGAAAAGAAAGGAAAAGCAAGAAACTTAAGATACCTATAAGAAGAATCTTAACAATACATGGTGGAAGGTCGTTGTTTTGAAAAGAAAAAAAGAAAGAGAATAAAAAAGATGAAATAGCAGATGCTCAATTTAATTTGCATATCAACAAAGGGAATTTAAATAATAATTTCTTGTCTGAATCTAAAGAATCTATGTCTTATTTGTATTATTTTATTTGGGAATTCTTATTGAACATGTTTAATTATGTAATGTTGCAAAAGATTGAGAAATCTAAAAATAGGACATCCATTTTGATTTCAATAAATGATTTACTTTATTAAATGACCATCGCAAAAATATATTATGATTTCGATATTACATAAATCTCCTTTTTCTTATTTAGCCATTTCGGGTAATCTTTGGACATAACATTCTCTATGATTATGCAAAATCTTCTGTTCTGAACTTGATACATCCACTTCATTCAAGCAATTTTCATATCGATTCAATATGATTCGATTGTATTTGAAAATTGATCCTCAGATGAGCACTGGAAGGCTAAAATAAAAAAAAAAAGTGTTGATATAACCTTTGCAATTCAATAAATAGAAAAATACATAGAATAAACAAAAATTAACACTGAACACATAGGCGATACAAAATAAAATACGAGAACCAGAAACTATTACTGGAGTTTATTGGATAAGCAATATCTTCCAAGCAATCTCTTTTAGACCTTTGAGCATTATCAATACATATTTATTAGTTTTCATTAGGATGTTGAATATACGAGGGTTTCCTTTCAGTTACATTATAATATACTAGTTTTTAAATCCGGTGTCTTAAAAAAATAGTTAAAAGTCGTTGTCGAAAAATTTTATTGGCATGAGGACAACTTGCACGTTTACCACATGAAATTAGTCCATTGACTATTCTACTTCTGTAATATTATGTAATTGTATAGAAAAATAATGAAAAATAGACGAACCTAAAGAAAAACCGTTTATCCACGGAACTTTTGTTGCAAATGAATAAATACCTACACGTCTGATTTTATTATTGAAGAATATGTAAAAAATATGAGTTGTAAATTATTGTATATCGGATGCGTGGACGGCCAAGAACCACGTGGCTTGATCACGTGGATCAAATCCTCATGGTCGGCCGCGTGTTGAGTAAGAGAAATCGGCGTGCGTGTACGAGAAACTGGATGAATGTGGAAGAAGCGAAAGAAGTTTGTAAGGATAGATCTATATGGCGTTCCGTTATCTCTGCCTACCCCTCTTGGGACACGGCGTGAGGGTATCGATTAGATAGAAATTGCACATCGCAATATCACGAACATTGCGCTTGTTTGTAACAACTAAATAATAACAAAATAATTGTAATGTATGTTCAGCAGACATAAAAATGTGTCAAAAAATCTTTTCAAATAATTTAAAATAAAATAAGAGGTGTGTCATATTGTGTAATGTCGATAAAAAATATATTTTTTGTAATGATAAAATTAAAGGGCATGAACAAATTATTTATAATCTGGGAAGGCTCAAACTTGCAAAATTAACTAACATGATACAGGTGGCTATAGAAGACATGAAAACATTCTTAGATACAAAGAAATGTTTTGAAATATTTCTTCACGAATTTGAATAACAAATTGAATGAAGGAAATACGAGTACTAAAAGGAAACGAATTGATTCCATTGAATCCTATTAATTTACTTTGGAACTAATTAGTAAGTTGGATACTTACTCCAATAAAAATAGTTTGCAGTACTAGGATATAACAGTCCTACTCACAAACAAGGAATAAGTGTTATTTAAACTATTATATCTGTTTTAGTGAAACACAGCTGACAAATATATATTTTATTATATTTTGAAGAGAAGGATGAAAGAGGCATTAACGCAGTAGAAATGAAATCGTTGAGAAGGATGTGTGCTAAAAATCTGAGAGATCGTATGCGTAACAGTGATATACGAGAGGAAAGTGGAATGAAAGTTGGTGTAGTTAGAAGGATGAATGTGAGTAAGATACGATGGTTTGGGCATGTGGAAAGAATGAATGAGGACAAAATGACCAACAAGATGTATTTGGCTGAGAGGAATGGTGATCGGAGATGTGGACAGCCGAGGATCAAATGGCAAGATCATCTAAAGCAAATACTACGGGACGGCCACTTGTTGAGAACATTGAACAGGAGAACATGCATGTGGAATTGTATGACAGTGACGGAAGCGAAATATGTATGCAAAGATAGAAGGAAGATAGGAAGCGGCGTGATGGTATGTATGCATGTATTTTATTTTAGAAAAACACACGGGAGTAAGCCTTTACATGTTTACATAAATTTTAGAAGTATATACAGATACAACAAAGACATAATAATGACTAAATTAATTCAAAGCGTCACAAACTCACAAGATAAAATAGTAACCAGATAACAGTTATATGTAAAGAATAAAATAATTGTGTCCTGTAAAAGGCAGGTGTTCGAAAAAATTAAGACATTTTACATCTTAAATTCAGCGATGAGGTTTGCCACCCATCCTGAATGTCTTGATTTTATATTGGCACGAAGAGGACAGTTTGCATGTTTCTTACATGCAGCTGATCTGCTGGCTACCCCACTTGTGGGATATGCCGTGATGGTATAGTATAGTAAAATAATTGTTAAAACATTTAGGTATTTAAATCATTAATGTTTAAACGATTACATTAACAATATCAAATTATAATAAGCAAACAGTTAAAAATTATATAACAATAAAATTAACAACACTATATAAACGATATTTGCATTGTTTTGAATTTGTGCTTGACAAAATTATTCATTATAAAAGTCAAGTGTTTTAGGCGCATACTAACTAAAGAGCAACTGCCGCCATTGAATAATTATAAAATTACATTAAGGAACAAATTAATTCACATGAATAATTTGAAGTTTTAGTTTACTGAGTAGGTGAACCGTACAACAAATTGTTAACTGAGTAATTTTTTTCATTTCATGATGATGATGATTATGGATGATTTTGTTTTGACGCCGTTTAACAGTCCCTAGACCGTCTATTATAAAATTTTGAAAACACTTGTGATTGTCACAAATTTGATTAAAATGCGAGAATTTATCAGATATAACTTTAGATATATTGAAACGATCTAGAGTTATTGTGTTCACATTATGAAAAGACATTTTAAACATATTTGATATCAATAAAACACTGTTTACTTTTCACTATTGATTTTATAATACTCGAGCACTTTCGTAAAGTTAGCTTGACATTTTCAAGTTACTTGAAAAAAAAAACAAGCATTAGTTCTCTTGAAAATGTCAAGTTAACTTGACGAAAGTGCTCTTGTTTTATTAAATCAATAGTAAAAAGTAAACAGTGTTTTATTGATATCAAATATGTTTAAGATTGTATTGTGTAAAAAGCTAAGGGTTAACATGCTATTTCTTTATTAAAATGTGTGTAAGGGTATAATGATGTACAAACAGATTTGGAAAAAAATGTTGCTAAAAATATTGTATAATATTTATGTAGACTTCTACCAGAAATAAGCGTAACAGAGTATATTTTGAATAAGTAAGAGTTTTAGGTGACGAAAAGAAATTGAAATGACCTCATTGTGATGTAACTAATGTTTGAATATGGAAACATGGAAATATGGATAAAAAAACATATTGTAATTTTCGCATACTTTATTCTGAATCCACATAATATATTCAGTATATTTTTTGTAATGGTTGGCATGCCTCATTGCTGAACTCAAGATATTGATGTCTCTCGAATCAAACCTTCAAAAGACTATTACATAAAAAAATTGTGGACCGAAAAAATAGTCGAAATATTATGTGTCGGTACTCTAAAAAAAGACTTGTATGGATTCAAAACAACTGATAAGTCTCACCGCTGAACAAGAAACAAGAAACTACCGCATATTTATAAAATAATTAACACTATCATAACAAATATAATATAAAGCTATCTACAGGGTGATCACTGTTTATGTTTACATTTTTTATATTCCTCAACTTTTAATAATAACACTTTCATAACGTTATGTAAGACAAAGTATCGAGTGACATCTTATATGTATATTTATTTGTTTCGATAAAGTAAGAATATATTTTATATAAATTATTACATATAGGAAACGTATTTCTGTCATCGTTGCTTTCGGTCTGTTGTTTATTATTGATCACACTGTGGTTCAGGGGTGGGTAACAGACGGTTTATGTACAAAGAAATGTTTGAAATATTTGGAAATATTAAGACAACGATTATCAGGAAAATCTATCATGTGACGTGAAAAAACGGAGAACAACAAAATCAATTTTGGAAAATTCTACAATATCAATTTTTGTGACCGATTTGTTCTGTATAAATACATAGATTTCCATTTTTATAATTCCAATTTTTATTTACTGTTATTATCAAAGATAAACAACATGAATAATTTCCAAAAATCAAGAACACTAATTTTCGAGAATGTTTATTCTGTGAACAAAGAACATCTATAAATATATATTCATTTGTCTGAGAATCAGATAAATTTGTTTTTTTTTTAATAAAATAGCTTTCCAATGACCATATCGTAGTAGGTACTCTTTGAATTTTAAAAATAATTATATAATTAGAAATATTTATTAAAGTGAAATAAATAGTGAATTGTAAAAATCATATTTCAATTTCGTGAATGGTGTATCCCTAGTAGAAAAGCCAAACAAACAAGGAAAAACAAAAGAACAGACATTAAACACCTTAAATTTAGTGATGAGGCATTTGAACCATTCCGAATGTATTTTTATTAGCACGGATTTTACAGCTCGTATGTTTATTACATGTAGACAATCGACAATGACCCTGTTTGTGGCAAGTGCCGGGTTGGTATAGACAATTAGACTTTTCTAAAAAATATGATGAGAAAATAAAATGTGAAAATGTGTCTGAAAATTTGTTATTTAAAACTGTTCTTTACACCTGCTTTTTTGAATAAGTATGTACTTAAATTGTTGAATTATCGTCGTGGGAACGATAAAGTCTTCAGTAGGATCCGAACCGTTGACAGCTTGTCGTCTTGCATGACTGTAAAAATATTGTTATTATAATACAAATCCACTCCATATGTCCCACTGAACAAATCAAAATTATTTGACACGTTAAGAATATAACAAATGATTATTTCTAACTTTACTAATGAGCTTAAGAGTTTCTTGTAAAATACAGATACACATTTTTGACCAAACAATACTTACCTATCTATTAGTTTTTTTTTTTTATATGATTCTAGGTTTTTGATTAAACAAGTACACCCCACCCACCTATGAATAGTTTGTACCGCATTTGTGGAGTTGTTCAACAGGAGGAGGAAACAAGCCTGGGTTTTTGAGGCTAAAAGTTCGTGGCTTTATCACTAATCTACCTACACCACAATTTAGTATTGATATTTTTTATATAAAATAGTATTGTAGTCTATTCATATACATGGTTAAAATCGTTATTTTCTTAATAATTTTTAACGATGTGTTAGATTATCGATTGAATTTAACGTATAAAAAATTAACACGTATTTAAGTAGCGACAGTTGGATATTCTGTGAGAAAATACTTGTAGTAGGTACATGTCAAAAATAATACTTAGAGGAAAAGTTAGCCAAAGTTACTACATTTTGAATGATCAAATGATAAGCTGTAAATATTGGCTACACGAAGTACTTGCGTCAAAAATGTCGATATCGAAAAAAAATATTCGGGGCAAATGTGTCATTACCACTTGTTTTTTTTGGGGGTAAAAAATAATCGTAATAATAATCGCATAAATATTAAAGACACGATAAATGACAAAACATTCGTTCGCCTCACTAAATAAAAATTCTCATATTTTTATTGGACACAATAAACTGAGCGGAATCGTAAAAATATACACCGCCATCATCATCATCATCGCCCTTAAAAAATATTTGATTTGAGGGCAAACATAAAAATATTATTATTGTACTAGTGTATTTTCACCAATGACCTCAGTGGATTAAGTTATCACAACATATTATTATATATGGACTATTAACATATAAATTTAACTAGTTCCAAACTACGATTTACTAAAATCTTGTATTATAATACCACTTGCCTAACCTCCACCACTTATTCATTTCAAAGATGTGGTAGATACTTTTATATAATAAATTCTGGATGCCTACTGTTTTATTAGTACGGAGAAGATGGCATGAGTTTTTATTACATAAAGTTAGTTAAGTGGTTCCATGGATAATGTCTAGAGTATAAACAAACATTCAAATATATTATAATGAAATTACAAGTTATATATTTGTAATATTTTGTTTGTCAAACATGGAAGTCGTGTTAATGCCCCTTTTAATTTACGACCTCGATACTTTAACAGGGCGTAAAGTTTTATTTATAATTTTTAATACACCAAACAACTTAACAGTCCGTTAATAAATCAAATATACATTCGGAATACGTCCCATACCGGGATTAAATAAGGCACAAAATAATAATATGATTCTAATTTCAAAAATAGAACACGATTTGAAATAGGAATTTAGATTTGAAATATTATTTACAGATGTTCAAATTCATAAACTTACTCTCGATCTCATACATTTTCACCTCTGAATTATTCCGGTACTGGTGTATTACTTTCTCCAATTCAGCACAAAACATAATTTCGTCGATATACTTTCGTAATTTTTTTCAGAATTCACTCGATCAACATATCCAAGTCATCATGACATTATATTTCATTATACTTAAAAAACTCTTATGCATTCATTCCTTATTTCTTCATTTCAGTTTCTTTCTTATCAATTATGCAAACTACAGCAAAAACATTATCCCACTGTTTAGTGAAAGTTTTCAAGTTTCATATGAAAAATTAGGCGTTTTGAAAAATCACGAATAAGACATTTAATATATAAAATTAATCGATGAGGTTTAAGATGAGATTCCACCCATTCTGAATGTCTTAACTTTTATTGGCACGGCTCTCCGTTTACTCCACTTGTGGGAGATCCGAAGATCCGATGATAGTTGAGCAATAGAAGTACAAAAGCCGTATTTTAACCATATGTATTTATACTGTTTTCAAAATGTAGGCATACACTTAGATAAAGTATAAAATATAAGCATCTCATTAACCCATCATTTACAGCGTAGGATAAAAGTACACCAATAAAACTCATGTTATAACATTTTAACGTCACTTCAAACGAATGTCCATGTTGTTTTAAACACATTTAGTTTCAAATTTATGTACTTAGTTATTGTGTTATATTCGTTTAAATTTGAAAAATCATATTTTCGGGTATTTTAATTATTTAATTTAATTTACAAATAATTTTGTTACATATGCGATCTATTGCTAAAAAAGATATTCAGGTTTAAAATATATTTCACAAACAAAATAACTCACGTATGCAGACAAAAATTAATATCTCTTAACGGTATATTCATGTTGACAATCTATTTATAAATTAAATTTTTCTAGGCAATATATTTTATTCATTGCACTATTAAATTCTATGCATTTACCCATAATTCGAAAGTTGAGACCATATTATGCCTCCAATGTATATCACAGTTTGTGACAAAGCAAAAAAATAATAATATTTATTTTATTCTTCTTGTACATAACAAAATCAACAAATCAGTTTACATGAGAATAAAATGTGATGATATGCAGCGGCGAGATTATCACTATTATGTATGTATGTACCTATGTTGGATGATTTATTCGGCGCCGTTTAATGGAGCATCCATCTCAAGGGCGCGGGAAACTATGTTGGAAGAGCGATGTCTTCAACTTGCTCCTGAACGTTGTTATCGACAGGTTTTTATGGAGGTCTTCGGGGAGTCGATTCCAAATGACAGTCATGCGACGTCAAAAGCCCTATCATAGAAGTATATAGTGATTTCTTCCATCTAATCACGAATTGTATGTCATATATAAGCAAAAGCGGTTTGTAAAGACAGTTAGTCTCTGCAAACCCCACAAGAAGTGAAAAGTGATTAATATTTTTCTTCGGTAAAACTAACACATAAATAAGTTACTTTATTTAGTTTTGTCATTAATTTATTTTAATTTTCTACATAGTTACAACACATATTGTTTGACATCATATGTATTACATATTACTGTACAAGATATACAAAGCTGAAATCACTTAGTCTTTGGAACGCATAGTTTACAAAAATAAACAATCGCGTATAATAATACATTATAATATAAGTATACTCTAATAAGGATGTAAAAGATGTTGCAGTGACATCGAAATTTATTTCTCTTGCCTCGTTTGCAATCCACTTCTTTTTCGTCTATGAAACACGTCGATGGTGAGAATGAATAATTGCATTGTTTTTTGTAAATATTTAAAAATATTATTTCACTTTGACGTATAAGTATTTTTTGCTTTAAAACTTTTTCTGTTCTTTCTTATAATTTTTTTATTGCCTTAATAATAATAATAAAAAGATGATTTGTATTTGGCGCTGTTTCATGGTCCGTGACCATCTCAAGAGCGCCGTGGCTTTTTAGTTAAGTTGGAAGTATCTTCTAGGTCAAACATGAAGTTCATATAGTGGGTTGCGCGCCGTCTGGCTGCCACCACGCAAATCAAACCGCTCATTTAAATAATTTGATTTTACGAAAGATATCGGTCCCATAGTGCTGAACTTTCTTGTGCACGCTAACATTTCAAAACCGCGTAGTTTTTGCATCTCATCATCTCTTAAATTTCATCAAAACTCGAAATAAATTAATATTCATTATTGTTGATTGTCTCTTCAAAACTTAAACAAGTCATCATTTTGTGTTACATTCCCGCTTCTATTGCCAAAACACGTGTTAAAAAAACCGACCCCTTCCGGGAATCACTCTGTTGTCTCACAAGTGCCAGCGTGTAGTGATCAGCGTATGTCCAGTAGTGTAACAGAGAAGGATAACAACACTGACTACTCGCAACAACACAGCGGGTGAAAGGGACAAAAATACTGTTTTGTCTACCACGATGCCTATCTCAGATCTCCGTAAGAAGAAGCTTCTCTATGTGTGCAACGTTTTCTTTGATGTCAACCAAAGTGGAAAGCTCGAAAAAAAGGACTTCGAGTCGGCTGTTGAGAAAATCTACACTCTTCGTCATCCCAAGAACGTAGAGATGTACGACACCACGACCAAGATATGGGATGGCCTGAGGCAGAGAACTGATGCCAATAAAGATAGAGAGTCCTCTGCAGTGGCAGCAGCGTTACATGAACTTCATGTTTGACCTAGAAGATGCTTCCAACTTGACTAAAAAGCCACGGCGCTCTTGAGATGGTCACGGACCATGAAACAGCGCCAAATACAAATCATCTTTTTATTATTATTATTATTATTATTCATGTAACGCTGCTGCCACTGCAGAGGACTCTCCATCTTTATTGGTATCAGTTCTCTGCCTCAGGCCATCTCATATCTTGGTCATGGTGTCGTTCGTCTCTACGTTCTTGGGATGACTCTGGGGCCATCCACGAAGAGTGCAGATTTTCTCGATAGCCGACTCGAAGCATTTCTTTTCGAGCGTTCCACTTTGGTTGACATCAAAGAAAACGTTGGACACATAGAGAAGCTTCTTCTTACGGAGATCTGAGATAGGCATCGTGGTAGACAAAACAGTATTTTTGTCTCTTTCACCCGCTGTGTTGTTGCGAGTAGTCGGTGTTGTTATCCTTCTCTGTTACACTACTGGACATACTCTGATCACTACACGCTGGCACTTGTATAGAGTGATTCCCGGAAGGGGATGATTTTTTTAACACGTGTTTTGGCAATAGAAGCGGGAATGCAACACAAAATGATGACTTGTTAAAGTTTTGAAGAGACAATCAACAGTAATGAATATTAATTTATTTCGAGTTTTGATGAAGTTTAAGAGATGATGAAATGCAAAAACTACGCGGTTTTGAAATGTTAGCGTGCACAAGAAAGTTCAGCACTATGGGACCGATATCTTTCGTAAAATCAAATTATTTAAAGGAGCGGTTTGATTTGCGTGGCGGCAGCCAAACGGCGCGCAACCCACCTTAGGCAATAATCTTCTGAATTTGGGGCATCAACAATAAAATGACATTGCAATACATTGAAACTAATGACGAAATGATGAAATAATGCAATTTAATTTTGAATTAAGAAAGTGCCTTCCGAAAATACTACAGTATATACTGGATAGTAGTTGCTCAATTGTATAAAAAGTGTAACAAAACACATAGTGAACATTTCAATTATAATATGTATATATATTCATGTTGTGACCATTAACATTCAATTCTATATTTTATATCTATCTATTATCTTTAGAACGATAGCAACATCACTACACGATGGAAGAATTAACATGCATTTCGATTACTCCATAAAAATTGACATAATTATGTATATACGATTTGTTTAATTATTAATTTATTCCTCAAAAATATCTTTCGTTATGCATGTGACTGAATATAAAAGCAGTCTAGGAGGCGTGACATCGATTTCTTATCGTTGCAGTTCTATATTAGGCTTAGTAAAAAAATATTACAGAATTGATATTTTCGATGTTGAAATTTGCCATCACTTTTAAGTAGTGCATCTGAATTTCAGTAGCAGAACACGATGTTTTTCTTATATTGGCCAAGAAAAATAAACGTGCGTATGAGACGCACACGTGCAAACCATAGGGGCAATAAAAATAAAGTAAGAAATACTCGTAGTAGACGCGTATAACATTAGGTAAATATATTATATGTTGTGCCGCGCTTAAGGTGTTAACAGTTGTACGGGTCTGAACGTGTTAAAAGGATAAATTGCATTATTATTATTATTTGACATGTGTATTTTTAGTACTGATTTGGAACGAATTTTATTGTGTTGTTTTAAAATTTTTGTTAACTTCTAAGTTAAATTTGTATTCACTTTTTTCAGGCTTGAGGAAAAGAACAAGAGGGAGCGAGAGAAAGAGAAAGGTTAAATCTAAATATCTGTTAATCTATCTACTATTATCGCATCCCTTTTAGGGTAGCAGTAACCTTGTTTCGGGGATTACGTCTAATATAAAAAAAAACATTAAGTAAAAACTACATGTAAACTAAGTAAACCTTATGATGAACGACCATGTTGTAACAAAAAATAAAAACAATTAAAATTCCAACCCATGATCTCTCGAATGAATGTTTAAGATTTTGCCTCCAGACTAGTAGCCGATTCGTAGAGTTCTGAGGAGTGAATAGGTGTCCCATGCTTTTTAGTAATTTTTTTAGCGTTCTGTAAACGGCAGATATTCGTGAAATATAACGTTAAAATCCACAAAAATCATTGTAAAGAAAAAATCATCTCTCATGAACATGGAGAAATTCGGCAACCGGATTCAAATCCAGGATCTCTAGCCTATAGGTTCATCATATTACCATCAGACCAGCAACTGTATGTATTACATTTCAATA
The DNA here is from genome assembly GCA_947579605.1 of Athripsodes cinereus. Classification (NCBI taxonomy): domain Eukaryota; kingdom Metazoa; phylum Arthropoda; class Insecta; order Trichoptera; family Leptoceridae; genus Athripsodes; species Athripsodes cinereus. The sequence goes on along the minus strand of OX388319.1, from coordinate 14,750,593 downwards.
TTACCTATGTATTAATTTATTACTACAATACCACCTCCCAAAAGTGGGGTAATCAATAGACTAACAGCATAATATACTTTACAAATATGCAGATTGTCCTCTCCGTGCCAATACATTCAGGATGGTTGGCATGCCTCGTCGCTAAATTGTAGATGTTACATGTCTTATACGTGATGCATGTCTATTACATATATTTATTCCATACTAAGTATAATGTCTCTTGATTTACTTTTAAGCACGTATTTATAATTCAAGAGGCTCATAAAATGTCGTACATAGTTACACACACTGTATTCATACTTTGGTACACTCAATCCCTGTCTCGTAGTACAACAGAACGTGATGTTTGAAACAGCCGTAAATCAAAGTGCGTGTGTATTTTATGTAATCTTTTATACTTACATAGAAATATCTTTTCTTATGCATACATAACGATATTATAATCCTAATGTTTTTATAATGTTTTATATGTTTTTTGGAGAATAACCTAAAATAAACCGAGGAGCGCCCGGCAAAGAATTGATCTCCCACTCTTTTCCGCAAGTTTTCGAGTGTTCTGAAAATCTTTAAATCAGCGATGAGGTTTGCCGCCCATCCTGAATGTCTTGACTTTTTTTACACGGAGGGGACAGTTTGCATGTTTCTTACTTGTAGCTGATCTGCTGGCTACCCCATTAGTGGGATATGCCGGGATTGTTTAGTAGTAGTTGTAGTAGCACCTAAAACATAAAATTTATTCCTTGGAGTCCACTACAAAGAAAACACAGGTCCCCCTTTCTTTTGTAAGTATTCGAGTATCCTGTAAAAGGTTGATATTCGCAAATTTAACAAACTTCTTCAATTTGGCGAATTCTGAATATTTTGTTTTTATGGCACGGAGAAGACAACTTGCATGTTTATGACATGCAGTTGAGCTAGCAACCCAAAAGGGAAGTATCACGGCGGTATGTTTTGAGAATGTCTAATGCTGGTTAATCAAAATGAGCACTTTTCATTCCGATGACCCTGTTTCACAATATACCGTTCCTATGACAGCAACATCAGGGTGCTAGTAATGTGAAGATGTTACCTATTTGGTGTAAAGACGTTCCAAATGAAAGAGGCTGAGTTCTGCCCAATGTCCCAATTGGGAGCATTGTAGGACAATTAAAAATATCGATTGATAAATCAGAGAATAATTTTAGGAAATAAATATTAATGAATTTTTTATTATTTTTTTTCAATATGAAGTTTATTGAGTGTCTATTCAGATCGGTAAACCTAATATGGTTTCTATACATAGAAGAAATTGACTAGTATATATTATATTTTTATATTTACAGTAGGTATCTAATTAGTGACAGACCATGTACAGAGATTTTCAAATAATCCTATACATACATAGACTGACTAAGTAATAATATAAGGTTGCTATTATTGTAAGTTATATTAAATTTGATGACGTAAGATATAAAATGATACGTTCTAGTCCACAACTGAAATTAGTTCTTACCTGAAATGTGTAATAAAAAAAATTATTTTCACATTTTTTTTTTCATTTCAGTAGGTATATTTTTTTTATTGGGATATTGAAATAACATCCGTTGAAAATTTTATTTTACTTGATTTTGTTGACTTTTCTCATTTCTTTCTTCTTTGTTTTTTTATAAGTAATATTTTATTCCGTTTTATTTTGTAATAATTTAATTAATAACTATTTATTTCGTACCTACCATATTTATTCTCACCTGTTGACATTTTAATTATCCCAATAGCCGACGATTATTTTTGTTTGTATTTGTTCAGAATAGTTGTTTTATTTCTATGACATATTCATGCTTGTTTGAACTGACATAATTAATGTAATTTATTTATCGTAGACCTATTGTTTCCTATTGACTTCTTTTAATTTGCAATACTTATTTATTTTATTTTTTTGACTGTTGCTAATTGATAAATTACTCTATATGTATACAATAATGTATTTTTGACTATGGTGTCTGTTTGTGCTTGTTATTTATTATACTACTGGTTTAACATGTAAAAGGCTCACGCCGTGTGTTCATGTAAATAAATAAATAAAAAACCTCCTTACATCCGAATAAATAAAAACATCACAAGTTAGACATTTAACATCTTTTATTTAGATATGAGATATGTCGCTCAAACTGAAAGTCATAAAATTCTATTGGCTCGAAGTGTACAGGTGTTTTATTTTTTTTTTGAACTAATTATGAATAATATTTTAAAATGTGTTTTTCTGTAATACGTAATGTCTAGCTTGTTTGTTTATGTAATCTAGTTACTCCCTAGCAACCTCATCCCAAGAATGCCATATTTTTTAATAAGCCAGTAACATCTTACTAGCAGTACAATTGCAATGTCAGCGAACAAATCACATTCAATAGTAGGTATGTTTGTGAGTCGATGTAATAGCATATAATATGTACCTAATATAAATTAATTCTGCATGAATACCTATGTATACCTATACATTTTATATTCGTCAGAACTTGTATAAGATACTTTTGTAGTGGTAGGTAAGTTATATAAATATTTTTTTTATTATACAAATAGACAAGAAGGTATCTAGTACCTATTGGTCAGGAGGTATTGAAAAACGTTTAAAATATTATCAACTCACTAACAAAAACGTAATATTACACAAATTATGGACTAAAAAAGTTCCCTTTTATTATCCCTTTTATTACTTACTTTAAATAGAAATAATCGGAGCAAACCAAAATATTGATAAAACGACACACTAATAAATTTAATATAATAATCTCAAGCTATCTCAACAAAAGCGCTCGAGATATACGAGTAATTATAATAGTTATAATAATCAGCGTGAAAAATTTACAGTGTTATTTTTTAATACAATTTATGAACTTTTAAAATTTAAATATTAAATTAATATATAAATAAAAAAAAAATTAGGTGATCACCACTCTCAGCAATGAATGAGTTATGAATGAAGTAAAAGTTTAGTGAGATATAATTCTAGGCAATATTAAGATCCATCAAAAAATATTTTATCTTGCGTAGCTGACAAACTATTTCAAAAGCAATACCTACATAACAACAGTACAGGTTCTCTACATCTGGTTTACATTGATACGGCACTAAGAAGATTATACCATAAGCCACCACAATATGGTTTCCTTTACAAAGTACTCACTATCATTTATGTACTTAAATATATTACAGAATATAGGGCTCAATATATCATAATACTTACTAAACTGAATATAGTTATGATTAAAATGTATTTTGGATAGAGACGATTCCCCTTCGGGAATTCTTTGAAGACAAAGATCCACCCTTTAGTTTATTCATCAAGAATACAAAGTGAAAATGAAATGAGTCACCTTCTCTCACAACGTTTCTAATGCTGTTATCATTGTTTAGGTATTGTGGAAGAGAGTTTATCAAGTCATCATGAAAATTGTTGGTCATCATCGCCCTCAACGCTACTCTCGGGAGCACAGGGCAGAAACCAGCCTCCTCCATTCCGAGCGACTCTGCGTTTCCCAACGACATTCCCTTTGCTCTGATGTCGTCATATAAACGGCGTATTGTAAAAGAGGGATGCCTGGCCGACGGACGGAAGAACAATGGTATCTTTGCCCAACTTTCATTAGACATTCTTAGAATATGACTCAGCCAGGACTATCATCTCTCCTGTATCACGGAGATTACATATTTTTGGTAAATATTTTTATGTATAAATGATATTGTATTTTAACTTTATTGTAAGATATCGTCGATAAGTTTGGTAGCCGGAAGAATATTAACATAATTCTAACAAACAAACAGATCATAATATTTTCTACGCCATAAAAAATACGACATTAAAATATGTCGAAGAACTCATCACTGTTGAAGTAAAGATTCTAAATACATTATTCGTGATATTTTCACTGACACTCGAAAACTTGAGAGAAAGTGAGTGACTTTTTCTTTGTCGGAGAAACCAAGAAATATTTATATTTGTTTATGAATTCTTAACATCGAAAATGCTCTCTGGCTGTCATGCCGATAAGTGTTTATTACTGATGTAAATAAATAAATATGAAGCATGCATAATCATTCCGAGTATTCTGAATGCATCGAAGGTGTAAGAAAATTTACTTGAGTTATGAACAAACTCGTAAAATATAATTACTCTTTCTTAGATAACCATATTAAAATATCGTAAAAAAGACTGAGAGTATTTTTTTCAAATTGGTTTTTTTAACAGTCATGATTTTCTCTTGGTCATTCACAGTGCCGTTGCTTAATAGGAACTAAAGACACCTTTACAGTGAGACTGGTCGTAAAAATCACAAACGGATTCGAATGAATTCACGGATCATTAACATCCGACAATTCGGTTCGATATCGTACAGCAGGTTATTTAAAATTGTTGGTAATATTTCCTGAAAAGGCATGATGAAGCAAATTTTTTTGTCACTACAGAATTTTGATGGATTTTTTTGTTTTATAATAATATTAGTGCACAAGTTGTAAAATTCCGTAATTGGATAAATTGAAACGAACATTACATTCTACTATGGATTAAACAAACACGAGAGACGTCTTTCCACTTCTTTGGTCATTATGTAGGTATCTATCGATATAGAATTATGTGTGTTTAATCTATAATTGAAAGAAATGCTTGTTTCTGCTTATAAAAAAATGTGTATGAAAATATCACATTACATATCGTAATGTATTCTAGATCTTTTAGTTAAAATATTGGTCAGTCAATTATATAAAAAAAAAGCTTTGAGTTCTTGATTGATGTCTTGGGAAAATAAAAATTAAGAAAATATGAAAAAAGACGGCATTATAAAACTTCAGGGGAGGCAAAATAATATTAAAATTATAAAGCACAAGACCAAGATATTTTAATGGAAAGCTGTTAGGCAGACTTCTTTTTACAATTAAGGTATGATTGATTTTAAAATCAAGTCTTTTAAACTTATATCACATTTGTGAACGGTTTTTTTTTTTAACTTTAAGGCGATTAATCTCATCACGGCATCTCTCAAAAGAGTCACAAGTCAGGTAGCCAGTAGAATAACTGCATACTCGTATAAAATAGTCATGGAGATCGTCCTCTACGTGCCAATGATGAATAAAACATTCTGAATCAGCGGCATATCGAATTACTCAATTGAAAATGTTTAGTAACAAAGAAATATACTACACAAATAACCTTTTATAGGGCACTCTAATGAGGAAAAAAATTAAACGATAAACTTAAATCTGGCAGCATCGTTGACTGAAAAAGCTTGTCATAACGTGTTAAGATGATATAAAATATACATTTGTTAACTTTCAAATATTGTTAGTAATAGCAAGTGAGTGAAAATATCATATTATTGATCATGCCGCTCTTTCACACAGCACAAACAACTCACCCGTAGCAATTCATACATGTATGTGTGGGTATATATGTTTATTGTTAATATCATATCATGTTTTTATTATTGAGGTTTATGATATTTATTGCCCGTGAAAAAGATAAAATTTAATAATATTTATTATATAAGTATTTGAAATCGATAAATATATCCTACATCAAGGAACTGAAATAAAAAATAATTTTTAATTACATTTATACATATTTAGTACTATTTGGTTCAAACCTTTGATGTAGTTTTTTACGGTGTTGGAATCAGAGTCTGAAATATTTGTTGCCTATCTTTACTATCAAGGCATTTCCTACAATTGTCATAGATATAAAAGTCATTCTGTCCGGGTCAATAAAAAAAGGCGCTCTAGATGGGTGGTATATCTCATTGCTGAAATGAAGATGTGATGTTTATTACGAACATCTGCCGTTTTGATCGCTTTATTTTCTGTTCAACACTGGTTACAAAAGCAATCATTACAAAGTATCACAATGCACAGAGAGCGAGTTTATCGCTAGATTGCGATATTTTCCATGTAACTCGGTACCCAGTTCTACAGGGCATTCGACATCTTAGATAATAATGTGTGGGAGACATATTCTTTGCCAGGGGTCCATTGGAAATATACAAATGAATCAATAACGAAAAATTTCGGACTTTACCCACCACAGCAATGTTGACATGTTAACGTTTTTCAATATAAAGAAAGAAAAAAATCTTTTTTTTACAAGTAAACGGTTTTGTTAGCTTATCTGTGGTAGGTACCTCCTTTCAAATTCCTTACATTGTAAAAACAATTTAAAAAATAACTTACAAAAGATTAAGCTAAACCGTAAAATATTACTTACTTCCCATTCCTAAACTATTTAGTTTTATGTTTTTACCCAAATTAGATTATTACTATTACTCAAATGTCAACTGAGGTTAATATTCTACTAAGTGGATTACAGTGAAGTTTAGGGTAATGGACTTATAAATAAAACTAACAATAGATAAAAAATTATTTCATAAAATAGAACTGAGACGAAGTATTATAATACAAATATCACATCCAATAATAATTTCAAAAACGAGAACTGTTTTTTTATCCACATGGTGTCTGATGGTCAAAACTGGACAATCCTCATTCACATAATAATGTTCCTATGATAAAATATGTATCTCGCTGTAAGGGTGCAAACACAAAGAAAGCAAGTTCCTTGCTTTCCGATGCCTGCGTCTACCGGCGCCGAGAATGGCTACATGCATTTCAATGAACACGATCATAGTAAAAGCAGGAACGCTGATTGCGACTTACTTTGCCGGCGCTTACCGGCACTGATCGGCGCTGGCAACCTGCTTTCTTTGTGTTTGCACACTATGTAATACAGGAGAGACGCTGGTCCTGGTAGGGTCATTTATGTGAAATAGTTGGCCAAAACGATCACTGTTTTTATCGTCTAATGTGGACAACCCTAATTTACAATACACCGATTATAATTATAACAACGACATTCGAATGTTAGAATTTCACAGTAAAAGGTTAATCAATATACTAATCAAAATCGTTCTGAATGGACCAGGTTTGTTTCTAGTCCGTGCTCCCGAATGAAGCATTGAAGGGCGTTTAAAAAAAGATGAAAATAAATAAATTGTAGACAGAATGAGCAATGAAAGAATGATCGAAAAAAAATGTAAACAAATTAAATGTCGGTTTGTATAAAATATAATGCATTTATTATTCATAATATACAAGAGAAGAGAAAATACTTATAAAAAATATATTACCTTCATCAAAAGAGTTCATTATTTAATTGTCAGTTTACACTTCCATTCAATACATTATTATTACTTTAACAATACGGAAAGTTTATAATTCAACGCTTAATAATTAATTCCATACGCATTAATATAAAGAATAATAAAAGAGAAACAACGAGAGAAAAACAAACGAATGTCAAAAGACAAATGAAGGACTAATATGTATTGTATATTATGTGTGGGTTGCACAAGATCACAAGATTTTATCTTGGATAGAGGGTGTTTTCATAGTAATATGTTAATTTTATTTCGTATCAATTTTTTTTCTTGAAATACGAACATCTTATTTGTAAGATTGCTATTTGGAGATGGATTTTTAAGATCAATTCGAAAATCAGAATCTCCATGAGGCAATATTGTAACAAGTGGCAACTTAATAAAGCCTTCTAGTGAAAAATTCAACATCGGGGTAGTTGAATTTTTCAGGTTAATGTTTTTGCCCCGCCATAAAAATGTCTATTTTTTTTTAAATTTACTTGTTTTGGGTGTATTTGTTAGTTGAAAAAGCGTCATACTTACATCGAAAATTCATCTAATTTTCATACTCCATTGTAAAAATACTTATTTATTTATTCTTTACTGTACATTGATTACAAGCAATTTCACACAAAAAGATGCACATATCAAATAAGTTTGTTATAATGGCATAATTTATTCCTAATAACTAATCTAAAATTTATTCTCTTTTTTTCAAATTTTGGTATAGTTAGCATGCTGTTAAACGCACATAGTTTATATATTTTCAAATCAACCAAGAAATTTAAATAAAAAAAAAAACGAATATCAACTTAATAATCATCAAATGCATCCTGAATAACGACAGAATACTAATAAAAAAAAACGACATCATTCATTATTTTTCTCACAGACGTTCAAATTGCAATATTCCAAACGTGCCGCACAGAGTAAAAGAATACTATGTACAACAAAAGAACTAATACACATTACAGTAAAGTAAGCAAAAAAAATCTGAAAACGGAAATCTCAATTTTCACAACTAACTACGTACAACAGGCTCTTTTATGAACACACACACGTACAGAGATCGTGAGCATTGGAACAACGGTGGCGGCAGTTGAATATAAAATCACAAAATACAGTAAGTGCATTAGCTGGAACGAACGAGTACGACGGTGTACTCATTAAATAATGACAACATGATTTTTTCGAACAAGAATCAATAAATTTAAAAATTACATATTTTAACTAAGCAATATTAATGAGTAGAGTTGGATTTACAATCAAACAACAAAGATGGGACTTCCTTAAGGGAGGGAATAAATAATGCTAAAACTGCGGAGAGGTGCAGAATTATTGGCGCTTGCAATAGTGCCCGCTGATGGGCACTGCATGTGATGTGAATGACCTGAGAATAGTAAATGACAAGTTGCAAGTTTTAATTGTTCAATTCAAGGTCTGGACCCGTAATCGATGGAACAAAAGATAGTTATATTTTGATGATCTGTCAAGAAGCTTATGAAAATGGAATTATCTTTCTAAATAATGAGAGTCACAGTTAAATATTGAAAACTACTATATTTTGGAAAGTGTGTACGCTGATTTCGTTTGGATTTGAGCTTCCTTTATTATATTTTTTTAAAATAGAAGATAAAATAGAAGATTGGAAATACATCTGATCTCTTCTTTGCAGACAACTGTGATATGTTACATAATGTTATAATATGCTGTCAAATAAAGAAACAGAAAAACAAACGCGTTATTTTGTAAGAAAAATGTTGAATAAAAAAAAAATATATGGAGTTTAAAATAACTTTACTTTATAAATGCACCGAAACAGGTTGGTGTGTAAAATATAGCCGTGAGTTCTATGTTTCTCAAATTGTTTGATAAAAAGTCCCTCAACAAATCACCCCGACCTTAAAGATTAACTGCTTTTAATACATAGCACGGCAAATATATTTTGGTACAGAACAAAAGGGCGTTAGTTCTACTCCCCATTAAGACCGACATATACCTACATTTATTTTTTTAAATACATTCTTGGAACTAAGTGTATGGTGGATTCAGTGGATTGTTCTTTTTAAGAAAATTAAAAAAAAAAAAATATTCAGGATGGTTCAGGATACTTCATCGCTAGATTGAAGGTGTAAAAAATCTTATTCGTGACATTCTATGAAAACCTGATTTCAACAGGACCCTAGAAAACGTATAGGAAAGAGTGAGAGACCTATTTTTTGTTGGGTGATCTTTTAAAAATAATATAAATTCTGAAAGGTAGGTACCTATATTAGTTTTTTCATCGATTGGGTAAATAGTGGAAACAATTTTGAAAATTACTTAAATTCATAGACGATTTTTGAAAATATCCTTCTACAAACGTTTCATACTATTTTTAAACACATTTGCTCAAATGCTTCACCCTGAAATATGTATGAAAATAATCACAAAACTTATTATTTCAAACAAATGTGACTAGTGGCGTAACTAGCTCCTTTTTTTGAAAAAAAAAACATCCTGCTGAGCGCGATTACTTATACAGTATTATGAGTATTACCAATTCCAGCATGTATGTAACTCAGTAATACTGTGTAAAGTATCCTTCACATTTATCATTTTGAGTGATCATTCACTATGAATCGTAGAAAGTAAAAAGTGTGAACAGACGTCTCACCTCCAGGGAATACTCGGGATGACGGATGAAAGCGATTACAATCCGAATAATTTTTAACAATTTTTTTTAGTTCCTATTCATTAGGTATGGTCTAGATTTAAATAAACAAAACAGACGCGTTTTGTGTGATTACAAGATGTTTGTTTCATTACTCAGTACGAAAATATTTCAATCCTTGGTCAACATGACCTTGATAATGGACACGGTAATAAAGACAGGGGATAAAAAGTGTGAACAGTCGTGTGGATGATAATCCAAAGTGAAACAATGTGAACGACACTTAAGTTGGTACTGCACGAACAGAGATCAACAATAACAGACGGCGTAATCTTTTGTTTTTCGCATTTCATCTGTTTCTTCTCGCGTTCTTTTATTGTTATTAGTATTGCATTGTTTTTTGTTTATCGTTTTTATTCTTGCATTCCAGTGTTAAATTTTCAATCTTTCTATTCTACTTTCTGCTACGTATTTTTTTTTGTACATTTGAATCGTTTTGACTTTCTTTTCCAATTTTCTATAATGGAATAAATACATTGATATTTTGTGGAGAGGTTATGTGATACGCTTGATAATAAAGGCATCCATCAGAAATAAAAAAAAAGGATTTTATAAAAGTTGATTCTGGTTTTCAAATAAACCCAAATATTCCCCATACTCCTCATTTTGATTCAAAGTACATATATATTTTTTTTCATCAATTTATTTGCATGAAACTATAAGTGTATATATCTTCGTCTGTCAAATTGTTATTTTGTTTTGTTCAACATGTAAAAGGCTTTGCCGTGTTAAAGTGAATAAATAAATAAATAGATAAAATAAATAAATATATACCTACCTACGCAGTATGCTAGAATCGTTGAAATGGGTTGGGTCGGCAGCAGGGAGAATCGAACAAGTTCGAGACTTAATCATCAGGCTATTGACCACTTCATCAAAGCAGAATTCAAACTTATTTATAAAATAATAATTAACATTCTAGTTGTCTTTTCTGTGTAATTAACATTCAAGATGGGAAGTAAACCTTAACCTTAAATGTATTATTTGCGATGTTTAACAGATACTTGTCTTTAACAGGATACATGAAAACTTTAAAAAAAGAGAGACATATTCTTTGTCATTGACTATGAAATAAATTTGAATTCACTGATCCGTTAATTTTATTAAATAGCACGGTACAATAGTAGTAATTCGGAAGTACAATGGTAAACTGATTTCCCGGACCACAAAAGAGAGAGAAACTGGTTGGAAAATTTGATTTTAACCAAATAAACCTTTTGTAAATAATAATTATGTATTGTGAAATGTGTTAATGAAAGGTAGACGGTGAGATTGCGAAATAACCACGAATATTTACATGTGACATTTTAGATAAGAACATAATATATAAAACAGCGGCACTGTGAAATACGGCACGGTGAATTTTATGTAAATGTTCTGCTTTAAATAATAAAATGTAGAAGAGAAGAACATTACAAAAGCAAGCAGACAATAGATAAGATTCAAATAAAAAATGCGTTAATACAACAAGTTTTGTGATGCTCGGTAGAGACCAGGGATGTTGCGGATGTCGATTTTTACACATCCGCGGATGTGAATGCGGATGCGGATTTTTAAAGGCTCACATCCGCGGATGCGGATGCGGATGTTTAAGATGTTATAGAAAAAAAGTAGGAACTATCTTAGTTGGTAGGCCCCACTGTCAAATATGTGACGTAATTGTTGCTACAATAATATTATGGATTTTTCGGCGAAATATTTTCCTTATTTTTTGTTACTTATTTGCAAAAATAAAATAAAACCGGCAAAAATAAAAACGCGTCGGATTATGTCACCAATTTTTTCGTTCCCATTGGTTAATGTCAAGTGCGAACGGCACGCGCCATTCGCCGGCCCCGCCCCATTTCTTTCTTGTCGCAAATTGTCTTACATCCGCATCCGCATGAACATCCGCATCGATTATTGCGGATGCGGATGCGGATGCAGATGTCCAAATACATGCGGAAGCTCCGGATTTGCGGATGCGGATGCGGATATTCGCAACATCCCTGGTAGAGACATATCGATAGACTTATAAATATTTTTTTATTTTAAAATATGTCAAATAAATTAGCTCTTTTAGAGATGAAAGTATCAGACAGATACATATTATGCAAGCACAAAGTAATTTTTTTTGCATTAAATGTAAGAAATACACCAAGCTTATTTTTTTGAGTGTTAACACAAAGTAAAATATGAGTGTTTTTTGGCATGAAATTAATTTGAAAATCATGTCCTATATTAAATAATCTTGTGTCAAGCGGCACTTTCCTAACCGACAACAATGTGTTAGTGTGTTTAAAATTACGATTCCATTACCGACATATAAGAGGTAATGGTGCAATTAATGAAAAGGATCATACGGGGACACAAAATGGCGGTCGACGTTCAGAAACTTAGTGTTAATTTGAAAACATTAAACCTGGAATTACGCTTCCGTGGTGTCTTATACTATTACAATATTACTAGTTCTAAACCCAGGGAGTCCCCGGCATACGATTTTACTATTTTCCCGTACATTTTCTTATGTCCTGTAAAAGTCTAGCGTTTTTAAACAACACAAATATAAGTAAAACTCAAAATATTCATTTCGTGAGGAGCAATAAAAATGATTTTCGAAGTGAAAGATTTTCCATCTGAATGATTTGTTTCATTGCTACGGAGAGAATGATTCCATTTTTATTATTTGCAACTAGTTTAATGGCTACTAAACACACTTGTGGAATATGCCGTGACTATTAAGACAAATAAATTATAGTTTAAAAAAACTATTCCTGTACTAAGCATGAACAAGCTTCTGCTATACTTCTCTAGGTATATCTGACCAGCAGCGTTACACTTGACTCAGTCTGAATACAATCTTAATTTTAATGTTCCGACGGGCGAAGTGACTATTAGTCAAAAATACGTGTATACCAATCTCGCAGCAACAGAAGCGCGGTATTTTTGACTATAGTCCCTTCGTGCGTCGTATGATTAATATCAAGACAAGATTAAGATCGTATTCAGCTTGTGTCTAGAGAAGCCCTGCTGGAACTTTTGCAACCAATCATCAGCAAGTCTTCAAATGTTATCGGACCATCGTGTGAGATATATTTCTCTATTGTCTTCACGTGGTCACAACTCCACTATGTGTAGATTATAATTTAAATTGTAATGTACATATTTGTCAACAAATAACACATAAATAATTTGAACAGATTGGAGTCAAAACGTGATAAACTGAATGGAGTTTGTATAAAAAAGTTATGGAAGTTTTTTTTTATTATTTGTACGATAAAGGCAAATAAATGAACACAGACTGTCACCAGCTTCAGAAGCAAAGTGAAAACTGAACTCTTCACCGGCGCCCTTGAGACTGTTAAACGGCGTCAAAATAAAATCATCCAGAATCATCCTCATCATCATAATATGTAGTCGAACGAACGGGCAAAAATATTTCTACTTTCATTACTACGTGTACTCTGGTTACCCTATTTACAGAATATGCCATTATGGTATAGATATATAGAAACATTTTCGCTTTTGGACTTGTACGTATATTAGGTACTGTACATGGAGATAGAATTCTCTATGGAATAGGTATGTTACAGTAAGTACTGTTGTTCTTCCATCTTCTGCATGACCAAATAACTCCGTGTTATTTTGTATATCTAATGGTTATTTCACTACTTGGAAACTGGAGTTTTATGATTTTATAATATTTAAGAGAAGTCTCATTTATATATCATTTATACTTTCTGAACTTTTTATGTTGCTTCATGGAGTTTATGAAAAATAATAGACAGGACTCATCCTTTTTTGTTTTCAAGTAGTGTAAGGTGATCGTAAAACATAGCGAATAAGACATATCATATTATCGATTCAGCAATAAGGTTTCGGATGTACCACTATCCTTGGCCCGATATTTCAACGTGTCTTTAGAGTGACCCTAATCCAGATAAAGCTCTCAATTCGACAATTCCGTATATCAAATATAAAATGAAAAAAATATATAAGTATAATGTAATTTTAGACACCCATTTTTTACAAAAATATACGAGTCGGATAGAGTGACCTTTATTGACACGAAATAGACTTTGTGACTACGTATTTTTATCTTCATTATAAAAATTAAATTGATCAGTTTAAATTGATAATAATTATAGTGTCAACTAAATGTAAGGGATGATAGGTATGACTCAGATTAACTATTTTTGTCCCTTACTTCCATAGAGATAAAGTCTCTTTTATTTAAAAGTCTGAAACGTCAAAATTCCACTAGTTACTCTGGATTTTAGGTACTGGAAGTATTTTTCCGGGAAAATTTAAAGAGACTTTTAAATTTTTATGGAACCTACCAGTTCCACACACTTTGGTGTTAAATAATTACTTAATGTTGTTAAACGAATAATAAAGGGCTACCTCATGCTAAGGGCATATTGATATATTATTATTATAACGTCATAATTTTTTTTCCACTGTATCGGTGATTGTATCAACATTGACAATATCTATAGAAGACAAGATAGGTACTTCTCTCAAAAATATAAATTACTTAGTTGGAAGGGTTAATGGGTTAGTTGGAAGATATCGCGCTTCTGCGATAAACTCGCCCATTGCACAATTTTTTTTGTATAGTTAAATTGAATTTTTTCATTTGTTGTTTTTTTGTGCAATAAAGTTTTTTATTATTATTATTATTATTATTATTATTACTTATTAGAATATATACTTTTTTATTTTGTCTATATACCCATTGGGACGGAGAGAAGATATTGCATGTTTATTTTATAAGTAAAAAGGTATTTAATAAATAACTAAATTCAATAGAGGAGTTGTGGGAGACATAATCTTATACGATTCCTTTGTGTCACCTTTGTAGAATATCATAATGTAAGAGAGAATTACGTACTAAAACGCTTTCAAGGTGAATATTGTGAATGAGCTTTTATGTAGATAATTAAAAATTAATTAATTAATATTGATAATACGGTTTAACTTAAAGTATTGTGTGAATCCTAAAGACGAAATTAAATATTTACAATGTGTGTTAGTATTTTTATCAATCATTTTAAATATAAGCTTTTACGTGACGAAATAGTAAACCAAATGACCCTGATCAGACGTCAAATGAAATTATAAGCAAATACTTGTAGTCCCAGTGATTCAGCAGTCTCCTATGATGGTTTTGGTTTCTTATTTTTTTAAGTGGTCAATAATAATTGACTGTACAGAAATTGCACTGTATTTCAGTCCAAATTTTAGACGGTCTGTTTCCTCTTTCTTAATATATCGTTCCTATGGTAAAGATTTCAGAATGTAAAAAATGACTGGAAGAAGTGACTTTGCCGGCGTTAAATCGTTCTAGATAAAAGGAAACAATTTCTACATTGTGCTCCCGAGAGCAATGAAGAACGAAAAAAAAATAGTTGAGCTTATCAATTTATTTCACAAGGGGCCATATTTCACATATAAGGTGGTCAATGGATTAACTGAATGTTGCCTTCTCCGTGCCAATAAAAAATAAGATATTCCGGACGGGTGGCTTACCTCATCGCTTAAAAAAAGGTGTTCGACGTCTTATTCGTGATTCATGATGTTTAACGAAAATCTTACTTTTACAGAATACTCAAAAACTTACAGAAAAATGTGAAAACCTATTCTTTGCCGAGAATTTCTATTAGTTTTTTTTTTCATTAAAAACGCTTACTAGTTTTTCAATAAAATTTGCGAAACCATTTTAATTTCTCGCTGTGTGGTTTTGATATTGTTGTCTAGTTATTATCACCGCCTTTTGCTTTTGTTACAATTATTATTACTTCAGTTTGCTGCTGTGACAATGTTACTATACATATAATAGTTTTGTTTTGCACTTATCGCGCCATTTTGACGCTGAGAAGCAACAATGTGAATAAAGTGTAAAAATAATAATAATAGATAACATCATAAAATTGAACGCTTGAAAGAGTTTAAAACAAAGTTTCTAATAAAAATCATCTTCGATATCCAAAATAAATTGTTCATACTCTCATTTGTTGTTATGTTCTTCTCATGTTAAATTTTTTGATTCTCTTTCGTTGTCTTTTTCACTCGTTATACCAATATTATTATTAACTTAAAAATGTCACCCGGCAAAGAGACCATAACTGCTTTTGGCCAAAGCGATCTCAGCAGAAAAAAAAACAAAAAAATGTACATATCTTTGCACATCGCATTGGCCTAAAGCTGTAATGATGTGCAAAGGAAATTTAAAGAGAATAATAATAATAATAATAATAATAATATCCAGTAGAAGGGTAGCCATTAGACCATTGCATGAATATAACATTCAAGCTACCCATAAAAGTTTTTATTTTACACGAATTTTACAGGATATTCTGAGATAGTCATTGAGAGATAGTTAGACTGTCACCAACTTCAGAAGCAAATTAAAAACTGAACTCTTCACTGGCGCCCTTGAGACGGTCTAGGGACTATTAAACGGCGTCAATGATAAAATCATCCGAAATCATTATCATCATCTGTCTGCTTTTTACAGGGTGCTCGAAATTTATAAAAAAGAATGAGAGATCATTATTAATAATCTTGTGACGTGGAGGTGAAGTAGAAGTTCTAGAGATCTTTCAATTGAAAGTCTAAGAATCTACCATTTTCTTGCTTATTTTATTTCGGAAGTAATAATACTATGAAAAGAGAAGTGCAATGTATTTTAATAAAATATGATGGGGAGAGTTGGCTAAATTGTACCGGTTTTGCGGAAAGTGATTTTTTGTAAAAACTAAATATCATGGTAAATATTAAAATATATCAAATGAAAGAGTATTTAGTTGGCTATCTAATTATGTATTTCAAGAAGGTCAAAAGTCACTTGAACATTATAAAAAATAGTTTTGAAAAAAAAGTAGTCATCGGAACGATATAGCAGACCGGGTTACTATATCGTACCACTGGTATTTAAATCGTACCTCTACGTAAATTTCAAACAAAAAATTGCACAACAGTAACGAAACAAATAATAATACTTCTTAAAATATATTTAGCCTAGTACAACGTGATATGGAGAAAGAACTATTTATTCTAAAAACCATAACAATTTCTGAGATTATTTTCCATTTACCAAATAAATTAAAAATATACCAAGTCTTTACTACTAAAGGTTCTCTACATCGTAGCGGCACGATTAAGAAGCATCATAGTGGTACGATTTAACGAACTCGCTCAAATATTAGAAAAAAACAAATATCAAACCAAACTCAAAACTTATGCTCGAATTGCATAAACTTTTTCAAACTATACAAATTTCGAATTAAAACGGTAATAATTACAAAGTAATATAATTACCCAGTAATGTGTTATGCCCTTAGATACCAACTGAAAAAAATATATCGAATTGCCAAAAAATAATAATTTGTTCATGATATATTTATTTTGACACAAACAAATCAAATGAATACGTCAACATGATAGAAATGTTTATGCAATGAAATTTGAGTTAAAATGTTATAAAAAATATGCGTACTTTCGGAAATATTGAGAAGGTATGATTTAATAGGCGGTACAATATAGCGTACTCTACCCTATACTAAGAGAAATTAGCGTACATGAATACATTGAAAGCTTTATCAAAACTCTAACTGATATAACAATATTCTAGATGAGTTGAAGTACCTCAAATAAAACAACAACATAAAACACACTCACAGGTTTATCAATTTTTTCTCCTTTCTTCTTAAATTAGCAGAGGCGTAACACTAATTTGATCACACAATATAAAACTTTTTTTTTTAATTCAAATACTTACACCGGTGATTCCAAAATAATTTAACAAAATTGTCTTGCAAACTATCATGCTCATAGAAACTTTAAAAATAAGACTCAATTTTTATTTTCTTATTGATAAGTAATTGTAAAAGTCGATCAAAAATTGTTTATACTAAGTAATAGTTCGTGTTATTTAATTCTTTTATCTTGTTTTCTAAATTTAAAAGTATCAGGCGGATAATAAATCAATCTCATACAGCATATGTGCGATTTATTGTTTTATTAAATTGTTGCTCTTTTGTTTTCAAAATTTCAAAAAGCGAACGTCGTTGTTTTAAACTTACACTTATTCTTTTTGCTGACATGTATCGCGCGCGTCTTATCCGATGTTGAAAACTAGAATTCACCTAACGATATCTCTAATTGACCGAAAACTCAACCTCGGATTCAGTTTTTTTTTCGGTAAAAGCCAGATTCGGGTTTGGCTCAGTAATATTACTCAGAGTAAAATTTGGATGTATTAAAATATCAGTTCACATGAAATATAATATCGTCTAAAATTGTGAGCTAATCAAGATCTAGTTGGATTATATTTTGAGAATATTCAGTTTGTTTGAAAGGCAAAAAGCACTGTTTTTGAATTGTCGAGAGAAAGGTGACTATTTACTGTCGAAAGAAGCTTTGAAGAATAAGTTAGAAAGCGAATAGTTGGTCACAAATCTCCGCTTATATAGAACAATAATCAAATATTTAGATAAAATTACTTTTTTTTAAAATTAAGTTTTCAAATAAGGTCAAAGTAAGAAGACACGCCGAAATTTTTCTTAGTGTAAAAAAATCACATTGGTTCGGACACTAGTAGGTACATATTTTTATTACATAGTGTTATTACAAAACTTTCGTACTACAAATATATACATAGTAACAGTTTTACTAAAGTAATTTTGCTTTATGTAAGTTGTATGAAAACTTCAGCAGTACAAAACTAATAGATTATAGTTTTATTATTTTGCGATGGAAATGTTTAAAAAAATAACAAGATATGATAGTATTTTGTATGTACCTTGTATTTAAAATGTTATCATCAACGTCACTCTACGTCACTATGAAGATATTTTAAACGTTTTTCATATTTGCAAAATTCGCATTGCCGACGTGTATCCGATCAAATTTTCTTTTCCACGCTTCAAACTGGACTTGAAATAAACGGAAAAAAACTATATATTTTATTTCTATAGAAACCGTAAAAGATAATTATATTCTTTTAAAAGAAGATGTCTGAAAAAAAACGCATGATACGAGAGAGTTTTTTTTTTAGATAAATAACTAAAAATAACGACTGTTTCACAAATTTACATATTTCAACACCATGCATACTTGCCATAACATTTTGTTTTTAGGTATTTATTTATAATTAAATATCTATTGGCTATGATATGAAATAATTTAATATACACTGTGCTTTATATTTCCAAAATTATGTTTCTATCTCTGGAACGAACTACTACAAAACTCATGTTTATAAGATTTTCGATGATGATTGTTTTTCTATATTTGGAAAGTCTTTATATTATGTAATTATGCTGGACATTTGCGTCGCGTATGTGCGAATGAGACAAAAACAAGACAAAAGTATTAGACAGCTGATGTCAAATACACGTTTCATAAATGTGAAAAGTATTTTAGTGTTATTATTGTGAGTTTAAAATAAAATTACTATATTATGCAGATGTGCTTAGTAACGCGCTAACAACATGCACGAATCATTAAGTTTTATTCGTTTAAAATATGAGAAGTGTTAAGTTACATTAAACATCATTTTATGTGCCGCCACTGATTTCGTTACATAAATGAAATGCTAAATTTTGTTATATTCTGTATTTAAGAATAAGACATTTAACGTTTTCAGTTCAGCGATTATGTATGGCACCTATCCTGAATACATTGATATTTATCAGCATAAAGAGTACAGCTGACGTGTTTCAAGCATGAACTTATGTAGTCCTCATTGGTAGCCCCCCTTGAGGGATATGCCGCTATGTTACAGATTGATAATTTTTTTGACTGATTAAGTTTGGTAAGTAATATCATTTATTGAATTAGTTAACAAAAAAATAAATAAAAACCATACCTATTATTTTTCCACTGATTGTGTCCTTATAAGACGAAAGACGTGTCTCTCAATAAATAAAAAATATATTCGAAAAAAAAACATTTATTTTTTAATTTCATCGTGAAATTATACACATAAACACCAATACAATGAATAAAAAAAAGGCATGGAGAATAAGGTGTGTAAAGAAACTCATCCGACAGGCACATGACAGGAAAAACTTTGGAAAAGTGATCGTCAACGTTGGGGAATCTTGATAAGTTACAATGATAAGAAAAAAAGTACAAAACTGATGCATGTGAGAACCGTCAAAACTATTTCATTAAATTTAAAGTTCCTACCTAGATACTTACTAGAAAAGTGTTTACTCAGAAAATACTGTTGAGCATTAAAACATTACACCAGCGAGAGAATTCTCTTCCTCGGTGTTTTGATGAAAAAGCAAATTTGTGTTGCTCCACTAAAACGATGCGTTATAAAACAAAATCACTCTATTAAAGAAACTATTAAGTAAGTCCATTTTGTATCGCATCAGATGTTTTGAAATAAAAAATATAAAAAAAAGAACGAACAAAAGAGAAACGAAAAATATGAACTCTACAATATTTTAAAGAAATAATAAGTAGGTTTATTTATAATGATAAAACGGTTAATTATTTTTTTTGTTGCAAAATAGCTATTTGTAATATGTATTATTTTTTTACTTTTTATCTTAAAAAATAAACTGTTTTTGTTAATCCATTCGACATAATTTGTCCATGGAGTCTTATTTATTTATTTTATTTTAATAGATACAACAGCTTTAACAATGAATAATACAATGATATACATTTAATAATTTACATCGCCAACTCTGTGAAGAATACATAGGTCTTTTTAATAAGTTTTCGAGTGTTGTTTACTTTTATGAACACTGTTTCTGCATATTTTGTTGGACTGTTAATCGTGTAAGTGTTTTTGTGTAATATGTTTTTCTCATTTATTAATACGCGGCGGCAGAATTGCCATCCACACTTCTCAGCATTATACAACCAGATAAGTCTCCATATGATCAGTCATGATCACACAAAAACTTAACAGTCTAATGCCGGGAAAAATTCACCTATCCAGATATACAGGATATCAAAGGATTAGACTCAAAACGCGGGATCAAAATACCAGCATTGTGCCTGAAATATCTGTGTTCAGAAACTTTTTTACAATATTACAAGTGTTTATTATAATAGATTTTTGAATTTTAATGTACAAATTAACCGGTTTATCTAATTTTTGTAAATTATTTATTAAAGATTTTGGAGTTACCCCTGTAGCTGACATGACTAAAGGTATTATTATAAACGGACCTAGAATGCCAAATATTTTTTATTTCTTCTGCTAGTTCTGTATATTTACGTATTTTTTCAGCGACGGTTGTTTGTATATTATGTGTATTGTGGAATATATATAATATATATTATTATTTATTATATGTGTATTTCTCTATATATTGTTGTTTTTATTGTATATTTTTTTCTCTTGTCAAAGGCTTTTATAGCCGTTCATTGTATAAATAAATAAATTGAAGGTATTCGTAATACATCCAGACATTTTTCACTTATTCAGCGATGAGGTATCTTTCCCACCCTAAACATATTATTTTTTGACACGAAGAGGGCGATTTGAATGTTTATCAGATGTAATTATTTCACTACTTACTCCATTGGTGCTAAATTCCGTAATGGTATGAATGAATTAATTAATCTATATATCCCACCACGACATATCCCACTAACGGTTATCCAATAGATTAACTGCATGTAATAGCTCGTACCAATAAAAAAAATAAGAAATTCGGAATGGGTGACATACCTAATCGCTGAAATCAGGATGTCTTAAAAGTGATATTTTACTTATAGGTAACTGATTTTTACAGGAAGTTTTAAAACGTACAGAAAAAGTGAAATTTTATTCTAGTATTTATCTGAATATTTATAAATCTAGACACAAAATATTATGTCATCAAATTCAATCTTAAATTATTGTAATTCAGTTTAAGAAAATATCATGTTGTCAATTTCAATCTTGTTATTTGCAATAGTGTTCTCTAAGTTAAGCACCATCTGCTGAAGTATTCACTCAGCATGCATGTAACGTGTTACAATATTGAACAAGCGTATAATGCGCTGGTACGCCACTGGAAAGTAATTAAACTTGGTTGTTTAAACAAAGTTCGAAGCGAGCTTTTCCAAAAAAATGGAGAAACATAACATAAATTTGTGGCCAGCAAGAAATCTCTCCTGTGAAAGTTTCTAATGACAAAATGTCGTGTGATTTTGTCGATAGCTTGATAGGTAACTTGAAAACTTCATAGCATAAGCTTTAATGTTGGAATCCTATTGTGAGGTTTTCTTTGCTTTTACTAAACAAATATTGTGCTTAGCTGTGTTTTTTGTTATTTTTTTACTAATTTATTTTCTTCACTTTGCCCTGGCTGGGATTCGAACCCGGGACCTCGTGATCAAAGGTAAGAATGTTACCTCCGCGCCAGTGGCGGGACTAGGCTTTTCACATCGGGCATGCTTTGTACAAATATACTATTTTACTCGCAAACGAGTGGACGTCCTTGAGAATAATAAATAATACTGTATATATATCGGAGACGGGACTAGGCTTTTCATGTTGGTCTTACATTCGTTATAATAAAAAAAAAGATATCCAGAATGGTTGAGATACCCCTTTGCTGAATTTAAGATATTAAATGGTTTATATGTGATGTCTCTTAAAAGACACTTAAAAACTTTAGTGGGAGATCTATTGTTTGCCAAAGACTTCATGGGTCCTTAATATAAATAAATAAAATACAAGAAGTCTGCGATACAAATAAATACTATTTTTAATTATGTAAGTAACTTTATAGTTAAATGTCGTAATTACTATACAATTTATTTTGTCTCGCGCATCCATCATAATATTAATCAATCCTTTATGAAGAACGTTTCAAGTCTAAAAACTATTAGCGGTTGCACATAGTATCTACCTTCAAATTATTTTTAACTGCCTAGTACGTAACGCACGACTCACACAATCATCACACAACCAATACAAATAAAAACATACTCATATAGGTACATTATGCACCCAAACGTTCTTCGTGCAAGCTTGCTTATTTTGTCCTTAAGATTGCACACATACAACCAAACATACCCAATAATACACATGTATGGCGCGTCATTGCCTACTACGTATTCACACTAAAATTTAAGTGTGTGTTAGTGAGAACAGAGGCTACGTATAAAGCAATAACTTACTATTCCATTAATTTAGCTATCACGGTAAATTATTGGATTTTATTAAAAAAAGTCAATATAACGTATCGATTGTACACGCACTTCAATACAAATAGTACGCGCTTTTGATAAAAACTCTAAAACTTACAAAAATTGTATATTTGCTGCGTATATTTTTGTGAATCGTTCTCTTTGCAACGAAATGTTTGGCGGCAAATTCAAATTAGTTTTTGATGATTTCAATATTTTCTTCATAGATTCTATGGGCATGCTGTGCTTTTTTGCATGTATGGCAGGCACGCGACTGCTCCGCGCCACACCGGCCTACAGATTGAAAAGAATACTTGGATAATGTCATGTACTCGATATTTAAGGAAAAACCCACCTTTTACAGGACACTTGAAAACTTAGAGAAATCATTAGGGTCTTATTCAATGCCGGGGACTTCAAGGATGCATTTTTTTAAAATTCAAATTCATTAACTATTACTTATTGGCTTGTCTATATGCACAAAAATAACTACCAATATAATATATTTATTATACATACTAAATATTCTGGATAGAAAAATGGATTTAAACTTATGGGGAATGTATTGATGGTTTAAATAAAAAAGTATATGTAATGTACTTTCACCAAATACCATCGGTTTATTAACCGATAACTCGACACTGTATACACTTCCTGAACTATTATAGTGTTTTGTTGATCGTTTAATTCGGTTTCAGTATTGCTAAACAAACATTTGATTAAACAATGATACGATTATTGTAAGCAAATACACTAGGTATGTAACGGATAATGATTTTATCGGATACTGGGTAGCGGATATTCGGCAAGGTCTAAAACAGAAGAGTATCTCGGACTCAGGGACTCCACGGGGTACCAGAGATTCTTCATTTTTCAACCGAACATTTGGGTATAATCGTTGAATGCAAATTTTTCCATTTATAATTTATTTAAAAAAAAATTTGGCGGGAGAGATTTTTTTTTGGCTACTAAATTTGAAATTATGTTTAATTGGTACAGTAATTTGATTAATAATTATCATAAATTGATTATGAGAATTTGTCAAAAATATCCAATTTGAAAGAAAATGCTATGCTAGGTAGACATTTTTATGAAAACCTATCTATCTACACGATCACGAAATATCTTACAATATGGGTAGCCAACAACAAGTAGCTGACTAGCTGCATGTATTAAACATAGTGTATTTCTTATCATGACAACAAAAATAAAAAATTAGTAAAATTAACATAGGTACTTCATCGTTAAATTTAAGATTTAAATGACGTATTCACGATATTTTACGAATACTTGCCTTATGTAGAACACTCGAAAACTTTGAGAAAATAGTGGCGTATCTATTCTTTTCTAGACATTCCGCAGTTCTATTTTTTTGTTAATTTACGAAAATCTGGTTTCCGCCATAACCGGCTGGATAGTAAATTTAGTTGCCGGATATCTGTTACATCACTAAAATAAACCATCATCGGTTAATTATTATTGTTTGGTAGCTGCTACGGTAAGTAAATAACAGTAATAGTAGGTACTATTGTACTGTGGATTGACATGTGTCACAAACATTTCAATTCAATATCTACGAATAATACCTATACAAAATGTATCTTGTCTCAATTATTCTAACATTAATACAATACAGTTTGCCAAACAGTAATTATATAATTACTAATCCAATTTATGGACATCACAATAAGGAAATAATTACAGTATCGTGGAATCTATGGCAAAGAATAAGTCTCCCATTCCTTTTTGTTTGTGTACTGTGAAAGGCAGTCAATCATCAAAAGTAAGTCTAAGGGTTTTGTATTGTATTGCTAGGTATTTATTTTGTAAAAATTCATATTAATCGAGAAATAAAATGCTATTACTTGGTTTTACAAGCAATTTATCAATTAATAACATTTCATTTCTCAATTAATACCTATGTCTAAGGCATTTAACATCTTCGATTCAGCGATGAGGTGTGCAACCAATTCTAAATATCTCAACTTTTGTTGGCACAGAGAACAACTCATGCTTATTATACATAGTAAGTCCAACACAGCAACACGGAGGACATTGTAAGATGGAGTAGGAAAAGGAGACGATTCTGGAGAGACCATGTAGATCGGATGGCTGAAAACAGAATCGTATATATAGCTGCTCAGGAAACACCAGTCGGTTCACGTCTCCGAGGAAGACCACCAAAAAGATGGAAAGACAGCTGGTCTTCAGCATCACAAGAGGCATCAACTTCTGAACTAACAGATCGATGATCTACATTACAAAGAAGAAGAAGAAGAAGTTAGTCCACTGGCTACCCGACTTGTGAGCTATGCTGTGATGGTTTAGATAGATAGATGGAATATAACAACATCTTGAGACAATGATATTGTGTTGTTAGTATTTGTCCACGGTTCACAAACAAGCGTTAGCCACTCATTGAGTGACTGTTGGTAACATGTGCAATGTGCAAAACACAGCAGTGATGGACCTATATGGAAATTTTAGGGTTCAGCAACTTTATTTTTAATTCTCTACATATCTCCTTCTAAAACACTACGTATAGATAAGCATACCTTTTGACGTGCATTGTTTGTTTTTTTTACTAAATATTGCTCGATTGGAAATATATAATATTTAGTATCGGTTTTATAAATAGTTTCACTCGAGAATTAATCATTAATTATTGACAAATACTTCATCAAAAAACGTTATCCGAGTCATTTTTCTAAACTGTTTTCTATTTGGGAAATTTATTATTATTGTTAATTGCACATTGTGACAAAACACGGAAAAACAAAAAAACATGTATTTATAAAAAAAATGCTGTTTGCATTTAATAATGCAAATGAATATACGCCACTGGGAATGTTCAGTTCATCGGCCCTTGATAATGGTATTGCTGACCGTGCACAACAAACCATCCAGTCCCACACCACTGACTTAACAATATACAGTCCGATCCAAAGTTGATATTAAATATTTTTCAAAACTACGTTAATTAAGTGATAAGAACAATTGTTTACATTGTCTCAAAGAGTTTAAAATAAATCAGAAAACAGATAAAATCGCAAAAAATGTTTTCATTATGTAATTTTTAGAACCTTATTACGGAATATTTTATTGGTATACTGGGTAATAACTGAATGATTGATGCCTCAAACTATATTGTTTCAAACAAAAAAGAGTGAAAAGTTAAAGAGGAAGCATATGTCCAAAGATTGACTTTAAGATACTGAAAAAGAAAAAGGCGTACTTTATCAAATACATGTACAAAAGAAAAATTAACTACTGCACCATCACGGTATATCAGTCAGCAGACCAGCTGCATGTTATAAACATGCAAGCCATCTTCTCTGTGGTAATAAAAATTAAGACAGTCAGGATGGGTGAAAAACCTCATCGCTAAATTTGAGATGTAAAATGTCTTTATTTTTTCGAACACCTGCTTTATACAGGACACTCGAAAACTTACGGAAAAGAGTGAGATACCGATTCTTTGCCGGGTGCTCCACGGCTTAGAAAAATTAAACAACCTGTATATTTAACATTACAAGTAGTCCGTATCGACTCCATTGTACTCTGTTGTGAATATATGGAAGCGATGGGTGAAAAAAGATCGTGCTAAAAATATTGAGTTTCTTAGGTAAATGGTGATGTTATCGAGGACCGTGACTCGAACCCACGACCTTCGGTTAGTGGATCACACGCCTTGCCGCTCAGTCAATAATAAAAGTACACAAATACACAGATAAAGAGTTAAGGAATTACAAGTAATGTGAAAAATGGTAGGAGTTTCTTTTAAATAAAGCTTCTTTATCTCAGGGACATGAAAAAATATATTACTCAGGTATATTTCTTCATGTTCGTGGAGATTGAATGTCTTGAAAAAGGCAGGTGTTTGTAAAACCTCACGTACAAATAAGACAGATAACATCTACAATCCAGCGATGAGGCATGTCTTCCATTCTGAATGACTAATTTTTTTATTGACACAAAGAAAAAAATTGCATGTTTAATTAAAACTTACAGTTAGCCCGGTGGCTACCTCACTTGTGGGATACGCCATGATGATATAGTAGTAAAAGTTTTTTAGTAAAACCACTCATCTTTTATGTATTGACCTTTTTAAGATAAAACTTATAAAGAAGACTTAGCGTTGAATCAGTTAATATTAAGGTATAGCTTTGTAATGTTTTACTAAAAATTAAGCTTTTTTCTATGCTTACCACTTTAACGAAAATTTGTAGGTTCCAGTAATTCGGTGAATAGGTGTTTACCTGCAACAATGAAAAGAACAATTATAAAAAATACATTATCTTCAATTAAAACTAACAGTGAAGGTTTTGACACCTGGAGAGAAAAGATGATGAAAAGACAACGAAGAAAATATATTTATCTGAAAAAAGAGGTGTAAAAACCAAGCGGCTTGACTACGAGAATGTGGTTTAGGGCCAATATTATAAAAGTCCGTTAGCCTAAGTTATTTTAAATTGGTCCAAAATATGATACAACCACTCGTTTTTCAGTATTATAAACATCCGTTAATATTATTTCAGTAAAATGTTACCATCGGCTTTAACTGACCGACCGACCAGGGGTTAGTTTTTGGTAATTTGACGACTAGCATTGCTGTCTCACTATTTGCCTGAAGAGAGAAAGAAATAACAATAGATGAATCTACGCACGTGTTTTGTTAGGATATATTATCATAGCATCGCTGTCATTTACTCATTTGTTTTGTGTAAATTATGAGATTGTTGGGTGAAGTTTTTATGAATGGGGAGCAGGTAGATAAAAGGGACAGGCAAGATTTAATGTGTCCACCGGTTGAAAACAATGGGTACAGTAGGCAAAAATATTTCTTTTTAACGAATTGTCAAAATAGTTTTATAATACAGTATCTAGTAGAATGTACGAACAGATTGCCATCCGTTCGTAAAGTGTCGACATACTTACGAATATTGGGATCCTCGTTTATAATATCGGCCCTAAAAGTTTCAACGACTACTGGTATAAAAGTTTTTTTAAGAATAATCGACACGGGCAAGGAATTGAATGAATGCAGAGTAAACAAAAGATATGTATAAGGATAAATCGACTCGGCCTTTAGTCTTCTCTGCCTTCCCTAAAAAGAAAACGGCGTGAGGAGGTTTAGATTATTACCTTAAAACACACAAATTATAACAGTTTACAAATAACTGTTCTTTATGTGATTGCTTATGAGTACTATAAGTAGGAACCTCAAGGCCAGAGAATTTAATGTACCCTCAAGATGACTGTTTTTATGAAATCCACCTTAACTATGTAGATAGCTTATGTTTTTTTTTTATATAGTAAACTTTAATCTCTCAAATAATCAGCCACTGTTTTTGATAATAATGATAAAAATAATTATAACAATATCCGGCTAGTAGCCAATACCAATACCAGCTGGTAGGTGTTTTTCAGCCAGTTTCATAGATTACTACTTTTCAAAGTGGTCAGTATCTTGACGGTGGAATCTTGAACTTGCAATCAGAAGATACTGGGTCCAATTACTCTCGCTGCCGAATTAATTCACCTTCACGAATCAATCATATTTCTTACAGCGAGGATGTCTGAGGTGTATATGAGTTTAATTCTAACCCAAATTTTTCATTCATTGTGATGTAATATAGTTGTGATTGACGTTGACTGAACAAAAGAGACAAAATTAATCCAGTTAAGTTGGCCTTAATATTCTGCCGATTAGCTCACAGACACATTAAACTATCGGCTCCTACTAATAGTATCTATTCATAAACAGTGACATAAAGAACAGGTATTTAGACACTGTTATCATTTGTGAGTTTAAAATAACAATCTAGTATAAGGGCACATTAAAATATCGGGCTTAACGGGCACTCTAAAGATAAGTAAGTTGTATTATTTAGTGTTATGTCAGTTTTGTACCATGTTTTATAAACATAATATAATATACAGTAAAACTTACTTAACCAAAACACCTGATAAAACTTATTCGTATTTAATGGACAAACTTTAAGTTGAGATTATCATCTCTTATTTCGACTGTCAAAATATACATTATTTAATCATAAAAATGTGTTTTTTAACGTTGATCTAAGGGCTTATGTCGTGCATGAGTGAATAAATGAATAAATAAATAAATGAGTAAATAAATCATAATATGTGGAGTCCTTCGTCAATATAGGTTTATGTAAGTTTTCGAGTGCCCTGTAAAAGGGAGATGTTCATAAAAGCTCATCGATCAATTTACATCGACAATTCAGCGACGAGGCATGCCACTCTTCCTGAATGTTTAATTTTCTTATTGACATGGAAGGCAGAATCTACATGGTTATTACTTCTATTTAGACCACTGGTTACCCCACTTGTAGAATATGCCCAGATGGTGTAGTAGTTCATTACGTTTTTTTTCAACGATAATTGTTCAATATATTGTGACAGATTAATTCACATTAAAATTGTTAAGAATATGAATTTTGAATGTTTGCAACATTGCGGAAAGGAAGTGTGGAGGGTAAAGTTTTGTTCACCCACAAGTCGCCTATGAAATTTGCAACAATCATTCTTCAGCGGAATTAGATAGAGAAACGCACGTACCTTCGTATTCTCTCACGACAACTCGACATGTAAAAATCAAATTAGTTTTGTGTAATATATAAAAAAAGTTTATTTTAATTCATAATGGATGATAAAGATATTCATTCGATTTTTATATATAATGTTATAACAGTGAATTAGTGATTAATCCGCCATTAAGATGCGGTCCTAGCTACGAGTTCCTAGTTCCGAGATCCTAGTTACGAGTTCATAATTCCGAGTTCTTATTTCATAGTTTCTGGTTTCCACTTAGAATAAAATTCTAAGTCGGATACAAGACATGGACTCGTGATAAATTGTGGAATCACATTAATTACATATGTATTGAACTGCATGAAGCTGTACTATGTTGGAAGAAATGTTGAGATCGATACTGTTTATTCTGTGTGGATGAAGAAGTCTTGAGTTGTGTCTGGGAGGAGTAAGAGAGACTACAATTAAAGATAAACATGGGATGGATGTCTGGAAGGGGTACCCACAGAAGGAATTTGATCAGGTCGTAATGTAGATTTTAAAGTTTTTAATTATGTTGTATTCATACCATGTTCCAATGTAGTTGGGTAATTTTAATCTATTCATACAATTTTTTTGTATATGATGCACAACCGATTTGTCTCTTAATTATATATATATATCTTATATTTAATATTCAATAAATTGTATTAAAAATATTCATAATATAAAGTCCAGAATAGTCCATATAGAATGTTTCGTAGAATATAATAATTGCAATTTTTATGAAGGAATTTCAACCCATGCTCTGGGATAAATATGTAAACTAAGATTCTGTATGGAAGATTCGTACTAATTTTATTTAATCTTTTCTCATGCTCTACCGAATAACGCCACATTAATTTGCGCCCACGTGA
Source organism: Athripsodes cinereus (assembly GCA_947579605.1). Taxonomy (NCBI): domain Eukaryota; kingdom Metazoa; phylum Arthropoda; class Insecta; order Trichoptera; family Leptoceridae; genus Athripsodes; species Athripsodes cinereus. Next base: position 14,720,138 of record OX388319.1, on the reverse strand, counting down.
GGCTAATTTTGCCTTAATTGGGGGAAATTCCTTTATTTTGAGTTGTCGCATTGTAATTGCAATAATTATAAGTAGGTATTAGTTTTAAGAAAATTTTAAATATTAAATTATTTGCTTCATATATGTAATCATATCATTAATAATTGTTAAAAAAAAATTAAAATTGAAGCTATGTAAATTTATTGGCAACAGTATATTTTTTTTGCATTGCATATGATTTGTTGCAATTTTATCAGCCACATGTTGCTATAAAGAAATGTTGCAAAGATTAATTTAATATAACCTACTTTTTTTTAAAATAAAAAAATAATACTGATGTTACAAACCTTACAATAGGTAATTTGAAATTTATTTAGGTATTATTTGCTTTCGATTATTCTTTTAAAGAATAAAATCGCCGAAAATTATTTGATAAATACAGTTGCAATTTTTGTAATATTTTTAAAGAGTAATAATTCTAGCAATTTTGCAAATTTTATAAAAACATTGCCTTATATTTGATTGGTTATGAATTTGATAAAATAAAATATATTTTGTTTCATAAATTGTATTCTACTCTCCTTCAGTAAATATTTGTATCATAAAAGGAAAATTATTTGTGTGCTATGTGTGATGTGTATATTAATGCCATATGAAATTATTCCAGCAAATAACAAAATAACAGAAGGATAACAAATGCAAATAACAGAAGGAAAATAAATTATAGTATTGAAGGAATTATACAGGACATTTTCACATTTTCATGACATTACAAAGTAAGGAATTGCAGTTCGTTAATTTTCCAAGCAATATACTCCAACGAAGGGGGTAAGTGATTTTGTGATATGTATTTTCTTTGGAATTTCAATGCCATGATTTTGCTAAAACAATGAGACATATATGTAGGTACATATATTTAGTTTAATAAGATAGTCAATTACCTACTAAAAATTAATCGAAATAAAAAAAAAATTTCAATTTACAATATTAAAATATAGAAGTCTGCATAAAATAATCAGATAGGTATATGGGTAGTTACATTTATATTGTATGGTCGATTGGTGTATTGAAAATTTGGTCTTTATAGGTATAAGATACCTACAACATAATGTTTTTGACGGTGCGTGTAACAAAATTATGACTTATCAATATTAGCGGCTTGTGAATTTATTATAGAACCGCATAGTACTATGTTATAGGTATAATCATATTGATGCCATGCCTATAATATTATCTGCATATATACAGGATGGAAAGAAAGTTTTAAGAATGATTGAATGTGAATATAAATAAATGTACTAATAATTTCTTTATTAATCTTATGATAAAAATTATTTTAGGCATATTATAAGTTGATGTTAAAATAATTAGATTAATTAATTTAATAATAATATTAGGTTAAAAAAAAAATCTATTTGATAGTATTCGGGTAATTTTAATAAAAAAAAAAAATTATAAATTTATAGTTGTATTTAAGTGTTAATTAGAGAAGGTAACGATTTTTTTATCGATTTTTATATTGTCAAATGACGATTTTTATTGTCAAAAAATTTTGTTATTTTGTTAAAAACAAATTAAATAAATCCAATGGACGGAGATATATTTTTTTTTAAATATTCATTGTGTATAAATTTATTTCTAAAGAAATAATGTACAAAATTAATTAGGTATTATATTTTTCGTAAATAATAAATTAGTTTTATGATAAAAATAAATTAAATTGTTAAAGTTAAAATAAAAAAATAAAATCAAGAAATTTTAATTATAGTTAGGTATTAGAATACATAAATAATACTGTATAATATTTGTTTTTGTTGAGCGAGTCATTAGTATTTGACGGAACGATATGACGATGAAGTAAAAAAAAAAAAAAAGAGTACTTTTTCATTACCCTTGCATTTAATAATATTATAAATAACTTGAGTGAGAGATGTTGTTAGGTTGGATTTTGCGTAATACAAACAAATAATAAATCCTTGTTTATACTTTTTGGATGCATTTTGTTCAATGCGATCAGTCATCTTTGTTTTTTAAAGTATATTAAAGTGTAGTTTAAAAAAATTCGTATGATATTCCATATTAGAAATAATTTAAAATATTGCTTAATATATCTATATTATACAATATGTCATTTCTGGAAATTGAATAATCATTTGTTTTGAATTTATATAAAATGAGTGAGAACAAATGGAAATATTATTATTAGTTTATACTTTGTGAATTAAACATTATGTGCTTACAAATTTTTATATTTAGTACGCAATTAAACAAATGTATATTAGATACGTAGTTGACAAAGACATATTACAATTATAGAGTAAGTGTTATATGAATAGGTTTTTATTTTCTTAAATCAAAATTGATGATATTATAAAAGTTATTCAAATTGAATTTTTTTATAGAAAAATTAATACAAAATGGCGGAACGTTCACCTTTAGATAAAAATTTGGAAGATGTACATTCGTCTAATGAAAACATTAGCAATGATATTGACGTACCTTCACCACCAGTGGGTAACGTGATAAGTGTTAAAGCGCATACTCGAAAATTAAATAACATAAAAAAAACTATGAAGAAGAGAAATAGTTCAAAGACTTTGTTGAAAAACACGACTATTGATTCTATGACAAGATTCATGGATCCTCGTAAATTGGGAATCAGTTTCAATGGAACATCAGATGCTAGGGAATTTATAATTCGTTTGGTTGAATTAGCTCGTATTTATGGAATTCCATTAGACAGTCTTGTTAGTTATATGCCCGTCATATTGTCAGGATACGCTTTGACATGGTACAGAGCTACTGATTTGGAAAATAAATGGGATGTGTTTGAAAAGAAATTCTTAAAGCAGTTTGAAGGGTTAAGTAGGCAAAGAGATCTGAAATTAGAAATTTTATCATCTAAGCAACAAATGTCAGAAAGTGCTTCTGAATTTATTTTAAATCTTATGTCTAAAAATAAACATTTGAATTGTCCATTACCTAATGATGAAATTCTAGATGTGGCATTGCACGGTTTACTTCCGGATTATGCTAGTTTGGTAGCTTCGGCAAATATAATTTACTTGGAGGAATTGATGGATTTATGTGCAAAGTTCGAATCATTGTCCGTGTCATTAAAAAATAATAAAAACTCAAATGTTAAGGAAAAGATAAATGAAATTAAGAAAAATGTAACTAATTATAATGTTGTAGAGTCTAAGCGCTCTGATAATTTAAATACAGGAAATATTTCCATACCCAGTTGTTCATATAATACAGGAAATGTTCAACAGCAACAAAGTAGGTACTATGTTAATCATAAAAATAATTACAAAACTTTTGCTTCGAAAAATAAATTAGTTCCAATTCATAATAGGGAAATTAAAACATGCAGTTTTTGTAATCGTACAGGGCATTTAATTTCGGAATGTTTCAAAAGAAAACGTTTAGAAAATAATGATCTTAGGGGAAACCAGGGTAATTCGGACTCTAGAACTTACAACCAAAGATCTTACAATAACATGAACAGAAATAATAACCAAAAAAACTAGTTAGTAGCCGGCCATCTTTAAATCAAAGAAATCGGGAGTGGATGAGCTGGCTAGATTATGTAAATTTGTTTTATAAAACTAGACAAATTGCACCTTTAATTTGTGCAAAAAGAGGAGATAGTAGACCTTATCTCGAATTTAAAATTGATAATGAAACTTTTATAGGATTATTGGACTCTGGGGCGTCCATATCTGCAATTAATTGCGATTTAGCAAATTATTTTATTGGAAAGGGATGGAAACTAGAAAATGTTACAGAATTGATATCGGTAGCTAATGGAAATAAAATGAATGTTCATGGAACATTAAGCCTGGAAGTAACATGCGATAGTACAATAAATATTATAAAATTTTATATATTAAATGATTTACAACAACAGATAATATTGGGAATAGATTTTTGGAAACAGTTTAATGTAGCACCGGGATTATTAAATATAATTAAATATTCGGATAAAAATGAATTAACGGAATTAGGTAAAATAGAAAATAGACAAAATTTAACTGAATATCAAGTTTGCCAATTAAAGAAAATTGAAGATGAGTTCAAAGATATATCGTTCGAAAAGAATGGATTAGGATGTACAAATTTAGTTGAACATAAAATAATTACCGAAGGGCCTCCGATTAGACAGCGGTATTATCCTTTGTCTCCAGCTATGCAGGAGAAAATGGATGCGGAATTGGATGACATGCTCAGATTGGGAGTTGTGGAAGAGTCAAAGTCTTCATGGAGTCACCCTACGTTAATAGTTACAAAAAAGGATGGAACAGGTAGATTTTGCTTAGATTCTCGAAAGTTAAACCAAGTCACGAAGCGAGATAATTATCCTCTTCCAAACATTGGTAAGATTTTGACAAACTTACGAAACGCTAAATTCATTTCATCTATCGATTTATCTAAAGCTTTTTGGCAAATTCCTCTTGATGAAAGCTCTTGTGAAAAGACAGCTTTTGTGGTCCCAGGGCGTGGTTTATTCCACTTTAAGAGAATGGCTTTTGGTTTGGTTAATTCGGCAAGTGAGATGCAGAGATTGTCTGATAGGTTATTCGGACCTAGCTTCGATGACAATGTATTTTGCTATATTGATGATTTAATCATTCTGAGCCCAGATTTTGATTCACACATAAAATTATTAAAGAAAGTTAGGGATAGATTAAAGGATGCAGGCTTGACAGTAAAATTTTCTAAATGTGAGTTCTGTAAAAGTAAATTGAAATATTTGGGTTATTTAATAGATGAAAATGGGCTTCGTCCAGATCCAGACAAAGTAAAAAGCATTAGAGATTATCCAGCACCTAGAAATTTGAAACAACTTAGAATGTTTTTGGGTATGATTGGTTTTTATCGCAGGACTATTAGAAACTGTAGTGAGATTTCAGCTCCATTAAATAAATTACTTAGAGTAAAAAGGGGAGAAAATACATTTAAATGGAACCATGAGGCAGAAAGAGCTTTTAATGATCTCAAAAATGCGTTAATGACTGCACCAGTTTTAATTTGTCCAGATTACACAAAGCCATTTTTATTACATACGGATGCTAGTCAACATCAAATTGGGGCAGCTTTACATCAAAACATAGACGGTGAGGAAAAAGCAGTTGCGTACTTTTCCAGATCATTGAGTAAAACGGAACAAAATTATTCAGTCTCTGAGAGGGAGCTTCTTGCTGTTATGGAATCGATTGAATTCTTTAGACCTTTTATTGAAGGAATGAAATTTACGGTTATTACAGATCATTCAGCGCTAAGATTCTTATCGAAAATTTCAAATCCATCTGGACGACTGGCAAGATGGAGTATGAGGCTGTCGCAATATGATTTCTCAGTAGAGCATCGTAAAGGGGTTGCTCACAGAGTACCCGATGCATTGTCTCGCATTCCATCGGCTATAAACGAATTAGATATATCGGGAAATTCCAATGATACGTGGTATGATAAGATATATAATGGTTGTATTGAAGCTCCAGCTAAATTTGTCAATTATAAAGTTGATGATAGTAAATTGTATAGACTTATGAAGGATGATAATCCGCTGACGGAAGAATTTAGTTGGAAGGAGGTTCCAAAAAGCGATGTTCGTAAAAAAATTATTATAAACTATCACGAAAATGGACACTCGGGTACATTTAAGACTTATAAAAATATCGCCAGATATTTCTATTGGCCGAGAATGTTTTATGAAATAAAAAACGTTGTAAAAGTATGTCAAAAATGTAAAATGTATAAGCCGTCGAATTCACCGCCATTAGGTATAATGAAAAACAGAAAGAAGGTAGATAGACCAGGTAAAGTGTATAGTGTCGATTTAATTGGACCATTAACTAAATCATCTTCTGGATATACATTTATTCTATCGGTCGTAGACGTTTTCACTAAGTATTGTTGGGTGTTTCCGTTGAGACGTGCTACATCTCAAGAGATTGTGAAAATATTGGAAAACAAAATCTTTTTACAGGAGGGCGTCCCACAAACGATTATTACCGACAACGGTAAAAATCTGACTTCACATGTTTTCAAAAACCTTATGCATTCTTACGGTGTTCAGAACATCTTTTATACAACATTATATACGCCAATGGTGAATAACGTTGAAGCATATAATAAAACCATAGGGTATACACTGGCAATTTTCGTAGATAACCATCAAAGAAAATGGGATTTGTATCTGGATAAAGTTCAAAGCATTATAAATAATTCAGTTAATTTGGCTACTGGATACACACCATTTTTGTTAGCTCGAGGTAGGGAGAATATATTAGATGGATCATTGCATGCCAATATAAGTTGCGATCAAATAAATGATTATAAAAATATAAGTAGGGAAAGAAAATTGTACAAAGAGAGGTTGGAAAACATGAATTTGTTGTATAATATAGTATCGGAAAATTTATGGCAAGCTTATCAAAGAAACTCAAAATACTATAATAAGGGAAGAATTAACAAAACTTATTCTGTCGGTCAGGAGGTTTGGAGGCGTAATTTTGCTCAATCTAAAGCAAGTGAATACTTCTCAGCAAAATTAGCGCCAAAATTTGTAAAATCAATAATTATAAAAAAATTAAGTGATAATGTATATTTATTAAAAGACATAGATTCGGGTACACAAAATAAATATCACATTAAAGATATAATTAAAGAAGAGTAATTTTTAGGATTGAAAATAGAAATTAACTAGTAAGTTTATACATAAAAAAAAGGTTAAAAATAGAAATAAGTATGTTATAGTCAATAGTGTATATAGATAGAAATAAAAAATATGTAAATGTATAAATTGTACATAAATTGCTTAAAAATACATATGAAAAAGTGTATACGAATTGAGTGCAAATCAGGCATAATCTCGTATAAAGAGTTGCCATTTCGTTTAGAATGAGGATGCGCACTTATAAATATTAGGATATTATAATAATGAAACAAAAATAAATTATATATAAATGAGTTTTCAACTTCTGTAGTGAAATGGGAGTGTAATATTCAGTTAAAATAAAAAAAAAAAAAATAAAGAAATAACTTTCGTCAAAGGGTCAATGCAGAATCTATGTAGTTGAGTATTTATTAACTTTGGTGTCTATTGTATGAAAGTAATTTTGATTGAAAAATATGTATGATGTGTACGGCCAATATATGATGAAGAATGTATGATATATTTTTGGATGTGTATTTAATAGAGATTGTATGCCTGTAGATATAGATGCAATGGAGTGAATATGGACCTCATAATGATTGCGATTTTTTTTACTAAACAAGAATTTTAATGTCTAGGTTCAAAATGGAGTCTATACCAATGGTACACTCATAAATATCTCATCACAGAGTATTATAATTTTTGCCTGACATATTCTCTTATAATATTATTTTAGGAAGCGAATGACTAAGTAAAATAATAAGATTGAAGAAAGTTTTCTTAAAATAAAACAAAGTAAGCTATAAGAATATAGATAGATATGTATATATAATGCGGTAGATCAAACGATCTTAAGTCTTCTCATGACAGAGAAACAATGCTACAAAGCAATTTAAAAAAAAATATATAAAAATATAATTAAATATAATAATTTGTATATATTCATGGTAGTATTTGGATTTCCAAGGAAGATCAAAGATACAAATGTCATGAAATTGTGGAATGGTTGTGAAATTGTCACACATTGTTGTTATTGTTATTATGTATGCTTTTGTTTTGAAAAGGTATTTATGATCAAACATATTAATGTTAAGTAAATATACTTTATTAAGATATAAGTTTGAATATATTAATTGTAATGTATAAATATGAGTAAATATCTTGTTAATAGATAAAATTTATGATGTCTTTATAATGCTTTTTAAGTCAAATACTTTTACATGTGGAAAGTAAATTTTTGTCTGGTTTGTAAAATATACACAATAAAGACTTCTCATAAAATGATTTTGTAAATAAAAAGGAATATTGATAGTTTAAAAAAAAAAAAAGGAAAATTGGATTATTTAATCGTTAAAAGCTTTTATTACATATAAAAAAAAAATTTTAGTAATTTAATTTGGTGTTGAATATTTGATATCAGATTTAATATTGTACATTAAAATCTGCTGATGTATATATATTGTAGTTTTATCATATAATTGTACACTAAAGGAATAACGTGGGAACACACTGTTTTTTATTTTATTAATTTTTTTATATATACTCGTAGGGTGTAGAGTTTTCTATATTTGGCATTAACCCTATTGTGAAAATTAATTCTTATTTTCAAATTTTTCACAGTTAAATTAATGAAACATAGATGGCGTCCATAATTTATTTAACAGCTGAGGGCCAGTGTGTTGTCATAAATTCCTTAATTTTAATTTGTTTAGAGTTGGAACATAGTATGAATTATAATTTTATATGGGTATTTAAAAAAAAAAATTATTCAATTTTTTTTTTATCCGGGGAAAGGGGTATTAATGTGACAGATTAATTCACATTAAAATTGTTAAGAATATGAATTTTGAATGTTTGCAACATTGCGGAAAGGAAGTGTGGAGGGTAAAGTTTTGTTCACCCACAAGTCGCCTATGAAATTTGCAACAATCATTCTTCAGCGGAATTAGATAGAGAAACGCACGTACCTTCGTATTCTCTCACGACAACTCGACATGTAAAAATCAAATTAGTTTTGTGTAATATATAAAAAAAGTTTATTTTAATTCATAATGGATGATAAAGATATTCATTCGATTTTTATATATAATGTTATAACAGTGAATTAGTGATTAATCCGCCATTAAGATGCGGTCCTAGCTACGAGTTCCTAGTTCCGAGATCCTAGTTACGAGTTCATAATTCCGAGTTCTTATTTCATAGTTTCTGGTTTCCACTTAGAATAAAATTCTAAGTCGGATACAAGACATGGACTCGTGATAAATTGTGGAATCACATTAATTACATATGTATTGAACTGCATGAAGCTGTACTATGTTGGAAGAAATGTTGAGATCGATACTGTTTATTCTGTGTGGATGAAGAAGTCTTGAGTTGTGTCTGGGAGGAGTAAGAGAGACTACAATTAAAGATAAACATGGGATGGATGTCTGGAAGGGGTACCCACAGAAGGAATTTGATCAGGTCGTAATGTAGATTTTAAAGTTTTTAATTATGTTGTATTCATACCATGTTCCAATGTAGTTGGGTAATTTTAATCTATTCATACAATTTTTTTGTATATGATGCACAACCGATTTGTCTCTTAATTATATATATATATATCTTATATTTAATATTCAATAAATTGTATTAAAAATATTCATAATATAAAGTCCAGAATAGTCCATATAGAATGTTTCGTAGAATATAATAATTGCAATTTTTATGAAGGAATTTCAACCCATGCTCTGGGATAAATATGTAAACTAAGATTCTGTATGGAAGATTCGTACTAATTTTATTTAATCTTTTCTCATGCTCTACCGAATAACGCCACAATATGTGAAGTGTTGGGATAGTATTTATTTTTGGTCTGTTTTTAAGGTTTTTGATTTTCCTTTTTTAAGAGTTTGTTTTGTATTGTTATTGCATACATTTAGGAAGTGTGAATGTGTTTGTGCGAATGAATGTATTATGTGTGCAATTGGGTGAATGAATGTATTGTGTGTAAGATTTTCTATGATAGTTTTGTGTGTTATTGCTGAAGTGTGCACTGTTTGGATGTAAGACTATTGGAATGTTTTTGTCGCTTACATGTTATATTTATATGTCTTTCATCTGTTGTGTACCATGTAAATGAATAAATAAATAAATATAATATAACGTACCTCCTCGTAATTGTAAACGGCAAAAATACACTTTTATAATACATTGTTCTTATCCAATGGCAGCATGAGTTTAGTTAAGAAGAGGGAACTACTTATCCTGTAGAAGTATTTGTAGTGTAAAAGTTTTGTTATTAAATATTCTATCGATATACACCTTGACATGACATCTCTCACAAGTAGACTAGTTGCGTTTAATAAACATACACGCAATCCTCTTCAAAGCGATAACAACTAATAGGTACATTCGGAATGAGGATTTCATCGCTAAATTGAAGGTGTTAAATGTCCTTTTTTGTTGATGTTTTACAAATGATTTCCTTCCATTTACAGAGTACTCGAAAATTTATAGAAAAGCGAGGGTGCTTGGCTGGAAAATTCATGAAAATATAATATATACAGGAATTACATTAATTTAATTGAGTCTTTGGTTTTTCACCTTTTAAGTCCTATAAAAAGTCATCCATTTGAGAAAATTATCAATATCTACTAACAGCATTTGAAAAAAGGATATTCAATTCATTAATATAATAATGTGAAAGAAATAGAAAAACTACTTAATACTCTTTCACTAGCAGTTTAAATTACCATTTAAAGTCGAAAGTATCTTATCTGTATAATATCACACCACTAAAACATCAATGACATAGCTCAAAAAATAATTACATTAAAATAGCACGAGCGTAATGGCAAACGCTGGTGAAAATATGACAGATGATATACAAAAAAATATGCACACACAGACTTTCTTACATTTCTTTCTATTGTAAACCCATGGGACATCGTCTACTCGAAAGAAAACCTACGAGATGGAGGGATAATTGAGAGTTCACATCACAGGAAGATTATCACTCTACAAATATGGACTGTGGTGTTTAAAAAAGAAAAAGTAATAATATGTAGTATTTGGGGCATAAGACATCATAGAGTACATTTGTTCTAATAATATGGAAAGGAGAAATGACGTATTTTGAATTATTAGGTGTAGTTAAAATGATGATGTGCAAAAAGAATGAAAAAAAAGTATTGCTGTGGTTATTATTATCTAAATAATCGAAAATAGGCAAAAGAATTACGTTATATTAAGTAATATTAAGAATAATGTAATATTAAGTTATCAATTTCCCGCCATTCATTCATAACACCATAGCATCATACATTAAATTGCTAACAAGCGGACTCGATAAACAAAGTGATTATGTATTATGATTATTCCAAAAATAAAATTTGTTATTTTTAAATTTGAGTTGTGACACTTTCAACAAAAGGAAACAATTCGAATAAGCATTTGAAATGAGAACCTATTCTTCCATTCATTACGAATTTATATTTCGAACGGTTTCATTCCTTTTGATTTGAATTTAAATAGCAGAGTGGCTCTTACTCATTATACGAACAATCATCTCTAATTCACAAACAAAGAGGTTGAACCCGTTTTTTTATTATTACTCCACCTTTCTAGGAAAGAAGATTACAGTCTTTTTATCAATTGCTAAATTCTTTTTCCAATTGAATTGCATTCAATTTGCTACTGACGACTACCGACCACAAACGCGAATCGACATAATGCAGTACGATCTATCAAAACACATTCAGACCCAACATTGCTGTTATAAAAATTACGTGATGTATTTTTGAGATTTTTATTAAATATTTTCTATGATCTCTTCTTCGTCGGTATCTGAGTTCTAAGAGAATGATGACCATCTTGCTTTATTTTATCCATAATCTGTCGCGAAAATGTGTGATCCTCTACCATGTGCCAAGCCTCATGCGTGTGCTCTGACTGGTCCTTTTTTATTTTTTATACTACGCACAATGTGATTATTATTTTTATAGTACACAATTCTACGCACAACAAAAGATACGGCTTTGATGTCCCATATAAATTCGGAAAAATTACTCATAGGTACTTAATATTATGAGTATTTATCTTATGTTCCATTTAAAAAAACACGTTTTCTTTTGTTTCTAATCAAATACCAATAATTCATTCTAGCTCAAAGAAGTAAAAATTTTATTAACATCTCAAATTAATCACCTTCTCAGGAGCACATGGTAGGGACCAAATTCTTTGCGTTTTTGCGCCAATTGAGTCACCTCTCCCACTATATTCCTAGCACACTGATGTCTTTGCATAGGAACGGTGCATTGTTAAAGTAGGACATTGTGAACGAACGAAAAATGCGTTTATGGCCAGCTGTCAGACAACACACAAAGACTAATCAAATTTAGGTAAATTAACCATTAATACATTAAAGAAATTTCAAAATAGGCTTTTTAGAATGGATTCTTATATTTCAATAATATATATATAAAAATATAATCATCAAGCTTAGGGCTGCAAGAGTTGATAGTCCATAGAAAATGATGACAACCCCCTAGACCCATTGTTTTCTATATAAACTGCCTGGGGAGGAAAGAGGGATGGAGAAAATGTCGTAGGTCGTTCACTTCCGTCTAGCCTTTCAATCATTCATTTAGAATGGGGTCTTTCCATTCGATTCCAATCTTTCTTCCATGGAAAAGGTTAATTAAAGGACAGTCTATAGAATGTATAACATCAGACTAGCAATCATAATATTATACAAATACATTGGTAGTTAAGTTGCGAGACATTCGATTTAATTCCGTGAACAAATACTCTGGCGCTGCAGTCGTATGAATTTTTAAACACACGGAATTTTAAATTTGGAATATGCCGACTCAGATTTAACATGTACACTCGTCTATTTTGAAATTAGAAGGCCGCTCTTTTCTCGAAACCTTCCTTTTTTGTATTATTGATTAGCAATCTTCGCATTGACAGAAAACGAATTTCTCCTTGCCAGGAATAGATCTCTAATTATTCATAGTGTCGGTGTAAACGTAGTAGAATTCCATAATGAAATTACATGTTTTCTTCTACTATATTGATTTTTATCGAGAGGGACGTCTTTCGCCTTTCAAAGACAATGTCATTGAAAGACAAAATACGTGTCTCTCAATAAAAGTCATTATAGTCGAAGAAAACATTTGTTTTTAATTTCAGATATCTAACTCTTTTATTAGTTTATGAGTATTATGTAAAATGCAAAAGCACGTAAAACGTCAATTCAGCGATGAGGTATGTCTCTCATTCTAATTGGATTATTTATTATTGGCACGAACAGGACAGCTTGTATGTTTATGAATTTTACAGAGGTTAGTTCCTGCGTCACCCAGATTGTAGATAATATGTATATTTGATGTAAGTAGTCTACTGGCTACCCCATTTAGATGTGGATAGCATAGCAACAGGCTGGACATTATGACAGGTTATACCTACTCGAATCAGCAAGAGTAACGAACCTTTGAATTACAAATTGACAAGTATTGGAATCACGAGGCATCTACACGTGTTTTAAATCCTTGAAGGAAATTAAATTATAATACAATGAAAGTCTACCAATGTACGTACTTTTATTTGATTCTCCATGTTTTACGGAATTAATTTAAGGTGTTGATTTGTACAAATATAATACTTTAAGAAGGCAAGACTGAAATAATACTGAAAAATGACAATTTAATTTAGCCTCTTGTGGGCGTGTTGAAGATTTTATGTTTTTTGCAAAAACTATGATGTTACCTAAACTTTGCTAAATTTTATTGAAGTTTTCGAGTGTCCTATGTAAATCTGGTGTTAGCAAAAAAATAGTCACAATTTGGACATTTAATAACCATTCAACGATAGGTAAGGTTTGCATCAATTATTTTTTTTATAAAGCGACATTTTCCTTATAGTATTAAAGAAATTGGATAAATTATTGATAAATCACAGCCCAATGTTTTCCGTGGAGTTGGCCCCCCGCTCTTTTCCATAAGTTTTCGAGTGTCATGTAAAAGGCAGGTGTTCAAAAAAAGACATATTACATCTTGAACGACTTAATGTTTTTGGCACAGAGAGGACAGCTTGAATGTTTGTTGCATGCGGCTGATCTGTTGGTTGCCCCACTTGTGGGATATGCCGGGATGGGATAGACATAAATCACAGACAAATAACTAGTATTAATTGGTACATATTATAAATAAATATGTATACCTTTGAATAATCTGATATCAAAGAAGTATTTTATTGAATTTATTGAAGATTGTAATGGCGATAATTTTTGGCACGTTTCGACATTCTCAAGGACGCTGATAAATTCGACAACCAACATAGCAGTGGCGTGCTTTTCATACACACAAAAAACACATGCCTTTACAATTGCATGCATGACTGAAATTTTTTAAAATGAGATATGGTTTAAATAAATCCTATATCGTCATTATCATCACCATCATGTCGCTTCCACTTCGGGGTAGGCAGAAAGGATCAAGCTTTTTCTGCTTCTGTCACTGTTATACAATTCCTCATGCATTCTCTCCTATTCAATTTGGTCAACACTTTCTCTCCTGTAAGATTTAGTTTATATTATAAACTTGCTGTTTAATCTTCGATCGGCCACGTCTCCGAGAACCATTCCTCTGAGTCATGTATATCTATCTTTTAAGCCATTCCGTTCTCGTTTATTCTTTTCCCTTTCCCAAACTACTGTAGTTTTTATCTCTATAATTCTTTTTATTACCTTGGTTACGACAAACTTATATAAAAAGTCCGCCAATATTTCAAATATAGTGCCACCACTGCTTTACAGCAGGTCCAAATTTATTAAACGTCAATCTTCAATGATATTTTAATCCAGCCTTGATCTGGTTTTACCTTAATATTTCCAAGACCGACGAAGAAAATACACGACTACGTTTGAAGGCAATATATAAATAAATATTTTTGTTACATAGTTTCAATGTTAAACGTACAACATGGTAGCCAATTTTGCTGATATTTTCACATCTGCGTAAGCAAAAATCTTAAAAAAACCGCACAGCAGAAATTGCATCTCCTCAACCGGCAGATTGTGCTTACACTCTTAAGTAGTTAAAAAAGGTGTATCAATGTTAACGAATCGGCATAAGTTGGTTTAAGTAGAATTAACCCATGGAACGTTCACCAATTTCATAATTTTCTGGGTACTTTCCAAATTTCCTACACGTGTCTAAACGTCATTTTTTTGGATTATTTATACGTGGAATTGTATTATATTATTTTGGAAAATTGCAAATAATTAACTTTGAGCTCATAAAATCAGAATTATCATTTTTCAGCTAAAGTATTTTATTATTTTCAGAGCGTACCTAGGTTTGCCCTCATCCTGAATGTCTTGATTTTATATTGGCACGAAGAGGACAGTTTGCATGTTTCTTACATGCAGCTGATCTGCTGGCTGCCCCACTTGTGGGATGTGCCGTAATGGTATAGTAGTATAGTAGTATTTTATTATAATGACATGGAAATCAGTACAAAATTCATGAAGTGTATTTTGATTTGTCCAGCTTATCTAAAATTTTACCAATAGTTCATGCTTCAATTCAGCTATGGGATGAGCTACTCAGTTTCAAACTTCTTATTTTTGATTGCCACAGAGAAAACGATCAATATGTTTATTACATATTGCAAGTTTATCAGCAATCTCATTTAACAAAGATGTTTTGATGGTTTCGAAATATTTTCTGAGATCCCTATAGGGACCCCATGATGAGTTTGATAAGAAGAAAGAGTGATAAAACCATATATGTGATGTCCATAGTAATATATAATATATTGTGAAAATTGTCAAATGTACCTATTGTAAGAAGGGAAATAAAAGAATTTCATTTCATTTCATTTCATGTAAATATACAACGAGAGATTATCTGGAACTTTTCCGAACGTTTTCAGAATGAATAATCAAATTATAATCCCTCAACAATAATAATTCCTGGAAATTTACAATGGATATTATTAATATTTTGGATTCCTATTTGCTATAACACAGACCTCAGAGCGTAGGTTTTATTATTTAAATGAAAGAAAAATGTACATGATAACTTTTATTCTTTATTCCCGACAGAGCAAAAAATTCGATGCACAAACTTCAATCACTCTGTGAGCGGGTTGAACCTATATAGGTATAAAACAGAGGTTTCAAACCTTTTTTCAGCGTGTTTTATGTTACATATATTTATTTAATCTTTTTGAACATCATCATAATTATTATAACAATGTTAGTGAAGAACATTAAATACAAAATATTAAGACGATCTGAGGTGGCGAGGTTATCACAATGTAATGATTTCTTCCATCTTAATTTACATACAACAAACATTAGTTGACAACTGAAACAACTCTTTATCATTCATAAACGTGTTAATTACTTTGGAACATAGAATATAATAGAAACGAATCTGTTTTAGAAACAGGTCTGTATTGCTTGGATATTATTTTATTAAACAATATTTGCAGTAGGTATTAGGTAAGTTTAATGATTAATCAAATCAGTTTGAGTTCATTTTCCTTGAAAAGAACACTAGATGTACTTACAATTGGTGAGAAATTAAAAAATCTAGTAACGCCAATTCTTAAAAAATTAAACTACGACGAGGACTATCTACAAGAAGCATTTAGTTGAGGAAATCTGTCATAGAATTAAAAGGTTTTTTAGGAAATTATTACTTGAGGAAACCAAAACATTTTTAAACTTCATGTTTCTTAAATTGTAATAAAATTGCCAATTATTAATTTGATCATAAACGGTTCATGTACCATGGATTGGAAACCTCTGCTGTAGAGAATTTACAATAATTAATGCAACATCGCTCATAGAATCACAGTAGTAGCAATATACTTTTTCGATGACTATGAAAGAAAAATGGGCATCAAAGATGCAAGTGCCATCGAATTAATTCTACAATAGCTGATCTGCCATGTCATGTTTTTCCAATTGAAATTTAATTGGAACCTGGATCTGCCAAACCTTGCATTAATTAGTTTTTATATTTATAAATTTTGAACCACGAAGAACAAAGGCATAATGAGCCAATGAAATGATTTTCATGGATGCAAAATAGCAACGCATATCTACAAAGGCCTAGGTACGTTCTATACATTGCAAAATACCAAGAACTCTAACTCACCAGTCACAACTGTTTTTACTTTTCAATATTAAGAAATTTAGGATGGATGGCAGTGTGACATACATTTAGCGCAAAGTTACAGTTAACTGTTTTATTCGTGATGTTTTTCGAAAACCGGTTTTGCAAAGGGTATTTGAGAAAAGAGTGGAAGTCCTATTCTTTGCCTGAAACTCTATGGAGCATTATAATTGTTTTTGATAAGACATCACATTCAACTGTAATCATAACAGCTTTTGGTCAGTGCGATTCCACACATCTTTGTAATAGCGTATTTTAATGAAGCGAACGAAGGGATCGGTCCATATATTCTCCTCTCCGTCGAGAAAGGTAAAAAATGAGAAAAATCATTCCTTTCTTTCTTTCCTACACAGACGAAGAGAAGAAAAGAAAGATGAATGCTTTTCGCTGCGTTCGTCGGAAAGTGCGGACAAGGCAATTGACATCACTATCTAAACCTGCAATTTGTAAATTCATGCATTTCATCAAAAAGAGCGGATGAATAATAATAATAATAATAATAATATATTTTGTAAATTAAACATAAGCGTTAGATAACTCTTTGAATACCGTCATTCCGTTAACACATTCAGACCCGCTGTACCGTAATACCAACAGAGACTAGCGGGGCGGAAAATGCGTTTATATTCGTAATAACAACACCAGTGACGAACAAAATAATATAGCATGTATTACATTTCAAATTTAGAATGCACCTTCGAATTCATTTGATTATATTGAAATACAATATTTCTATCATTTGGGAACTAGTAAGCAATTAATTCTATCGTTAAAACCGCTCGCCGATGAAATTTTGGTAGATATGTTTGAAATTATAAACAAATTTTCGTATGGGATAATACAATATTCTATATTTTATTTATTAGCTATTAAGTACCTACGTACTTAAAGTTTTATTTTTGTAGATTGCTTTTACACATAGAATGAAATCTGTAAAATAAATTTCAAACGAGAATAAAAATAAAATATTCACTATTTTTGTTTCAACATTTACTTCTTATTTCCATAGATTGTTAAATTAAGGATTTAATACATTTTTAAATCATCGGAAATGTAGAAAAAATATCAAAGTAAAGTTATATAAATTGAAAATATAGTTAATCTTCTCCAATGTGCCACAAAAGTTGCATGTCTATATGGAAGTTATAATAAAGAAGAGTTACATTTTCAAAACAATATGTAGGTATATGCGCAACGTTGCCATAACAAAAATGTTTGAAAAATCATTACGAACCTGTAAAAGAAAATATTGTTTTATCGTACAAATCGGGCCTTTTATGTCTGGCAACGTTGCATCAGCTGCTATATTATTATTATATAGAATGCAACGAATTCGAATTCAAATAATTCCATGTTTCAAATTTGAAATTAACAAGAAATTTCTCAATACTGAAAGAATGAACGTTGCCAATATCAATCAAATTAATTGTTTATTTGATAAAAAAAACGGACAATATTACAAACTTCAATTGTTTTTTTCCGAAGTTGTTTTTGGAAAAAAATATTTTTTGTCTTAATTAGGTTTTATGCTAAATTACTCATAATTGAATGATTAATAAAAGTCATAGCAATTTCACAATTTACTGCCTACTGCCTTCGTATCTTGTAAAACGTAGTGAGTGAAGATATTAAGAATATTCTTCAACACCTCATCCAGACAACCATCAGATTCCCCGAATCAACCTAATCCGATTCGTAAGCATCGGAACACCTCTTCTGTTTCTTACTAGAGAGTTTGCACAATATGTTGGTTGTGGAGATGAGGTGTCTGTTGAGTGATATTTTTTATGCTTCAATATTCAATCACATGTCAATCACATTCATGCAAGAAGAGTGTTGTGGACAGAATCATCATCATCATCATCATCGCCCTCAACGCTCCTCTCGGGAGCACAGGGCAGAAACCAGCCTCCTCCATTCAGAGCGTCTCTGTGCCAATTGCGTCACCTCTTCCCACGACATTCCTTGCGCTCTGAACACTAGCTTTCATCTACATTTAATTTCACTTTTTCTGAATTTATACCAGTTTCATCCTTCTTCAGCCATGTTCAAGCTGTGCATGCTTATATCTGTGTTGGTACTAGAAAGGGCGATCGCAATAAACTTTGAATACTTAGAAACTCAATATTTAGTTCTAGCTCAAGTAAAACACACTTCAACTTGACAACCAAGTAGCCTTTTTCATAAAAATTTGTTTTACGGACACTTATCCACAATATCAATTTTAAATGAGCCTTTTTTATATATTTAGATAAATAGGTTGCGAAAGGAAAGAACAGCGTGAGTGTGAAGCAAGAAATTGCGAGTTTTGTAAAAGAGTTATAAATAATTTGAAATAACAGTTTTTATATGCTTAACTTAATAATTTGTTTTCTTTGGAAAAAAGTAATTCCTTACAGAGTAATTCCTTAGATCATCCGCATATTCAAGATCGTGCAGCACTCCCACAGACGTCTCACTGTTTTCACGCTGTGATAAAGGCACACCGCCAGGGCCCAGAATAGATTTTCTGAGCAGGTAGTCCATAATTATGGCAAAGATAAAAGGTGCCAATACACAGCCCTGCCGGACTCCAGTGGTGATCCTGAAGGTGTCAGTTGGACCACTTGATGTTCTGACAGAACATTCAGAGTCCATATGCAGGGCTTTGATCATGGTTACCACCTTGGGCGGGATGCCATACGCGGCCAGTATTTTCCATATGGTTGGTCTGTAGGGGCTGTCAAAAGCTTTTTCGTGGTCAATGAAGCAACATGCAAGCGGTAAGTTGAACTCTTGCGACTGTTGGAGTACACATCTGGCACAAAAAATTGCGTCCGAACAGGACTTGCCAGGTACAAACCCACATTGTTGCTTTCTCAGAGATGCCAACACTGGTTTTTGAATGCGACTCAATATGATTTGTGAGAGAACTTTACCGGGCACACTAAGTAGTGTGATGCCACGGTAATTTCCGCATTCCAGTGGGTTTCCCTTCTTGAAAAGTGTCACGATGGATCCATTTCTCCAATCGTGGACAGAATGCGCGTGAATAAACTACGGTGATTTGGGCATTTTGAACGAATGAACGAGGTAAGAATGACAAAGAGGATATACTTATCTGAAAGAAAGGGTGTGAGGAAACGCGGGCGTCCGAGAACCACGTGGCTTGATCACGTGGATCAAATTCTCAAGGACGGCCGCGTGTTGAGTAAGAGGAACCGACGTGCGTGTATGAGAAACTCTATGAATGTGGAGGAAGCGAAGGAAGTGTGTAAAGATAGATCTGTTTGGCGTTCCGTTCTCTCTGCCAACCCCACTTCGGACACGGCGTGAGGGTATAGTATAGTATAGTATATTCAATCCCTGCTTCTTATCATACACAAATCCTCACGAGAGTGTATACGAAAAAAAGCATATCGTTTAGTAAAGATGTAGGTATGTAGGTACTTACTTAGTAAAACGATGAAAAAAATAAATAAGAATTTATGAAAAAAAAAGAACGTATATGTAGCTATTTGTTGGATTAAGTTGTAATACGAATAGTTTTTTTTTCACAAATAACGTTTTGTTGAAAATAAAAATACTAATTTCAGTTCCGTGCATCGGGAGAGGAATGGTTACTACCTAGTAGTTGATTGTTTGTCAAAATTTTATTCATGGAATTGACGATGCGTCATGACGGCGCAGTGGTCGACGTTCCAATTTCAAAATTAAAAAATAATAAAACAATAAATATCTGAACTTGTACGTATATTTGTTTATTCTTTGTAGCCAATTTGCGATTCTATTTTAATTTTAATCTCAAGATTCTGAATGTTGAATGTCATGATGCTAAGTGAGAATACATGACAAGAATTTTGGCAACCTAATGGCCTCAAGAAACTTTAATATTTTGCATATTTAGGCATAGTATAATTATACATACATATTTATGTATTAACAAAGGTTAACACATAAATATTATTATATATTATTTTGGTATTTTTGACAATGTCAGTGTTTTGTCAAAATATAATTTTTTCAATACATTTCATTTAATCTATATATTTTTACGTTAGAAAAATCTCACATATTTTTACGTCAATTTCGCATAAATATTTGCTCAAAGTATTGTAAGCATATACCTATACAAGAAAAGAATATATTTTTTAAGTAAGTCTTGTATTTTTGAATTGTATTTCAATGTCAATCGGTTTTTAGTAAATTTAAGTGAAGCAAGGTTCAAAAGCTAGTCATAAATAAGAGAAACTAGAAAAACATGCAACGAAATTGGAAACCGATGGAAGCTTACAATAGTAATAAAAATAATTTTAGAAAAAAATATTACCAACATGTTGCAGGACTGAGAGGGTTATTCAATTCGAATGAATTTTCAATTATTTTCTTATTTACCATTTCAAGTAAAATGAGTTTATGGAGGACTTTGTCTTCATAATAAACAAAATAATTTTTCCGTTATTATATGTTTGACATTATACAAGTGTTCCATTTATTTTTATTACGTTTATTTTAATTTTAATATTTTGACAAGAAAAGCCATACTTTTTTTTTAACTCCTAATATTTCTTTCACATTGTAGTGAGACCACAATTAGTTTATTGATTTGATAAATAGTAATATTTTTTTATATAATCATTGTTGTACTTACAACAAAAACCCAGATATATCTTTTATAAAAAAAAGAGTTACTAATCAAGTCGTGATTTGTCTATTTTTTTTTATAAAATATAAATATTTTACAGTTAAAATGGAATTCCACAACATTAATCACACAACATTTTAAAAGTTATAATACTAATGTGTACATCAAATTTATTTAAATAAATAATACATTTAATTCACTGTGTCAGTGTTTCGGTAGTAGAATCCCATAATGAAATTAAAAAAAACAAATATTTATTTCTACTATATGTTTGTTATTGAGAAAGACGCTTTTTTGTTTTATAAAAACATTTTTGTCGATCTTGAAAAAAACTTTTTTTTTTTATTTCATAAATAATTTAACTTATGACACGTAAAACGTCTGTGCCATAAATTATGTGTTAATAAATTATTTATTCTAAGTTTACTCTTTAGTTATCCCATAAGTGAAATGTGTAATTGTATTGTTTATAATTGCCTGACGATTCCAAATGGCAAAACAATGGCCTGTAGATGATAAGAAATAATGAAGGCATATCCCAGAAGTGAGGTAGCCAATAGATTAGCTTATTAATATACGTTATAACTTATTTATTTATTTATTTATTCATTTACATGGTACACAACAGATGAAAGACATATAAATATAACATGTAAGCGACAAAAACATTCCAATAGTCTTACATCCAAACAGTGCACACTTCAGCAATAACACACAAAACTATCATAGAAAATCTTACACACAATACATTCATTCACAATACATCCATTCACCCAATTGCACACATAATACATTCATTCGCACAAACACATTCACACTTCCTAAATGTATGCAATAACAATACAAAACAAACTCTTAAAAAAGGAAAATCAAAAACCTTAAAAACAGATCAAAAACAAATACTATCCCAACACTTCACATCTTATAAAACACATACATTTTTTTTTTCTCTCATTCCACTCTCAACTTCCTTCCTCACAAACCTGACGTTATTGGCACTTTAAAAAGGGGATTGGGAAAGGGGGGGGTATTCAGCTCACCTCCGAGACAGGCCCAGGACCGTAATTAATAAACGTAATAACTTATTAATAAACGTAATAACTTATTAATATACGAAATAACTTATTAATATACGTAATAACTTATTAATAATTAGTTCGTCTTATTCGTGTCTATAAAAAATAATATAATCAAGAAAGGTGCTACATGTGTTAAATGCCAATTTTTCTTTTATTGATATTTAATGATATGAAAATTTCATAGATTTTTTATATTAATTTTAGTCTACAAAGAAAAAATAAATAAAATGATTATATATGAACAAACAACAAACATTTGAAGATAGGTAACAGAAGCGTCAGTTTAAATAAATAACCACAAAAGTAAATTTTCCGTGTTGCACAATAAACTACTAGTAGTAGTGCTAGTGGTACATAATTCAGTCGCAGGTCAAGTAATTTTGGTGGTTCACCACCGCTTCGTCGACTTGACGATAACAACAACTTTCCACTGAATTAAACAAATTGTAAATTTCCCATTAGTTGTTGCCATTGTTACGTGGCGTTACTAGTCGTATACACACAGTAGAATGTTTCTATTACAATAACTCTGTATGTCGGAAGGAAAATACACTATGTAGAATTTGGGACAAGTGATTTATGGACAATTTATATAATAATTTAAGGTTTTAGAGTGTAGCTTCGTGGAATGACACTTTAATAATAATTAATTATTTAAATAGAACAAATAAATAAAATTTCGTATTATTCAACAACATTAATTAACAGACAGAGCTTAAACGTTTTCACGTTATTAGTCGCTCGAATATGATGAAATTATACAGAGTTTTAAATCTATTTAATTTTTACAATTAATAACTAAATGTATTTTTTTTTACCTAATACCATTTCTGACAACGGGTCTAAGTGCATCGTGCAAAATATTCAATATTATTTCGAATTTTATACATTATTTCTTAATCTATTTATATGTTTAATATGTATGTTGTTTTTTAATGATTCTATTTTTTTGACATCTAATCTAACGAATTTGACAATTATCATCTTGAACTATTTTTAATATCCATTTGTTTACTTACACAGATATCCATTTGTTTACTTGGGAGAGAGGGTGTGAGAGATCCTTAATCGATTATGTATGTGTTGACTCAAATCTTCGGAAAGCCACCATTGACACGCGCGTGTATAGGGGCGCGGAGCTGGAAACAGACCATTTTCTTGTGGTTTCAAGAATATGCTTGTTCTCTGGCTGGCGGTCAAAAACTCATAAAGTTGAAAAAGCTAAGAGGATAAAAGTCGAAAAGTTGAACGAGAAGGAGTGCAGGGAAAAGTATGAAAGAGAAACATGTATGAAATTTGATGCAAATGAAGGCAATGGACTGAGTGTAGAAGAGAGATGGAGTGTGATGAAACAAGTGCTAGTGGATTGTGCAAAAGATATCTGTGGAGAAACTGTGATTGGACGGAAAAAAGGTGATGCATGGTGGGATGATGAGGTTAAAGACGCAGTTAGGAAGAAGAAGAATGCATGGATGGATGTGTTAGCTTCACGTTATCTAGATCAAGAAAAAATTGAGAGTGCTAGAGAAATGTACAAGGGATGTAAGAAAGTAGTTAGGGTACTGATTAAGGAAAAAAAGAAATTATTGGATGAGGAAGAGTGTAAGAAATTGTCGGAAAGTGTGAAAGAAAATATGAAAATGTTTTGGAAAGAAGTTAAGCGTAAAAGAAGCAACAATGAGATGAATAGTATGAATGCGATTAGAAATAAAGAGGGATGTATGTTAATGAATGGTGTTGACGTTGTGAATAGATGGAAAGAATATTTTGAGGAGCTGTTTGAAAGTGGGGGCGAATATCCAAGCCAGAATAGTGAAAGGGAAAATGCGAATGAAACAAGGGATGAAGAAATAACTATGGATGAGGTTAAGAATGCATTGAAGAAATCGAAGAATGGCAAAGCGGTTGGGTATGATATGATCTCTACGGAATTCATCAGTCTGAGTGGGCTGAGGACTCTCGAATGGTGTCATGCACTCTTTAACCAGTGTTGGAGGGAAGGTTGCACGCCAGAAGACTGGCGAAAAGCTGTGATATGCCCTCTATACAAAGGAAAGGGGTCAAGACTAGAATGCGGGAGTTATCGGGCTATCAGTCTGCTGAGCTCGGTGGGGAAACTGTATGCAAGAATATTGATTGAAAGAGTTCGAAAAGTAACTGAGACGAATGTATGGGATGTGCAAGGTGCCTTTCAGAGTGGTAGAGGGTGTGTGGACCAGATCTTCTCCCTGCGAATGGTGACAGAGAAGCTCCTGGAGAAACACCAGAAGCTTTTCTGCGCGTTTGTTGATCTAGAAAAGGCTTATGATAGAGTAGATCGTGAGAAAATGTGGCAAGTACTATCAATGTGTGGGGTGGGTAGTCGGCTAATTCGCGCCATTGCGTCCCTATATACAGGAAGTTCTGCGTGTGTTAGAGTGAACAATAACCTGTCGGAATGGTTCACACTGACAAAAGGAGTAAAACAAGGGTGCGTGATGTCGCCATGGCTTTTTAACCTATACATTGATCATTGTATTCGTCCATTGAAAGAAATGAATGTAGGTGTTGATATGAATGGGATGAATGTAAGAGCGTTAATGTTTGCCGATGATTTGGTATTGATGGCTGAAAGTGAAAGTGATCTACAGCGAATGATGACGTGTGTGTATGAAAATTGTGCGATTAATGGATTGAGAATGAATGCAAAAAAGACAAAAATCATGGTGTTTGAAAGAGGAAGTGAGAGAACAGTATGCCAGATAATGATTGACAACGAAGTGTTAGAGCAAGTTGACGAATGTGTGTACTTAGGTAGTTTGTTCACGAGAGATGGGAAGTGTGAAAGCGATATTGAAAGGAGAAAAGTTGCTGGCAATAAGGTAAATGGTGCAATCCGACCAATAATTGCAAATAGAAACATATCCACCACAGCTAAAAGGTTGGTGCACTCTGCTATCTTAGTGCCAACACTTATGTATGCAAGTGAGACGTGGACATGGTTAAAGAAGGATGAAAGTGGCATAAATGCAGTGGAAATGAGATCGTTGAGAAGGATGTGTGGTAAAAGTCTGAGAGATCGTGTGCGTAACAGTGATATACGAAAGGAATGTGGAATGAAAGTTGGTGTAATAACAAGGATGAATGTAAATAAGTTAAGATGGTTTGGGCACGTGGAAAGAATGAATGAGGACAGAATGACTAAGAAGATATATTTGGCTGAGAGGAATGGTGCTCGGAGACGTGGACGTCCGAGGATTAAATGGCAAGATCATTTAAATCAAATCCTACAGGACGGTCACGTGTTGAGCACGTTGAACAGGAGAGCATGCATGAGGAATTGTATGACAGTGACGGAAGCGAAAGATGTATGCAAGGATAGAAGGAAGTGGCGCTCGATCCTTTCTGCCTACCCCGCGAGGGAAGCGGCGTGATGGTATGTATGTATAACTATTTTTAATTGGATACTTGTTTTGATTTGTATATTACATTCTGTCTTTAAATGTTTGCATTCATCAAAGTGTTGTCTTTAGTGATAAGAATTTTAGTACGTAGCAATACGTAACTGTAAGAACATAGTTTGTAAGAATATTGTAGTAGTGAGTAGTGCCTTGTAGTGAGTATCTCCTCCAAGGGACATTAAGGGTTGTAGTTTAGGGGAGGATTTTGTCGGGGGGAGCCCATAAGGCAAATCCTGAGCCCTCCCTTTGAATTTTTCTTTTGTTTTGTTGAGTCTGGATGATATAGGAGCTCAGCTCTTAAAACATCCAGGGGAAAGTGGTGGGAAAACCCTTAATGCATTCATCAAATTTTGTCCAGTCTCTGTATGGTTTAATTTAATTGTTTTATTCTATTACTATTGCTGTTTTTGTTCAAATTACTACCATTTTTGTTATATCTTAATGTTTATTTTTATAAATTTGTACCAATTCATTTTTTATCAGTTTTTATTGTTGTCTGTCAAATTGTTTTTTTCTGCTTTGTTATATGTTTAACATGTAAAAGGCTCACGCCGTATACAAGTGATAAATAAATAAATAAATAAATATTTCACAATAAATAAACATAACATTTTAATTCATTCATGATCTTAGGCTTTCTCAGCCGAGGTCATTTATTAGGAAAGTTTTCTTCCGGACTGAGTAGCCGTGTTCTACTCAACAGGGTCCTATGTCCCGACATTTCACCCACAGCTGTGGCGGGCATCTTCAGGGTTTAGTGTACGCGAGCTGTCTAACACATTCAAAACGTTATTATTATTATTATGGCTGGTAACTCTATATACCAGTAGACCCATTTTTCTTGTAACTTTAATAAATTAATTAAATTATTTTATTTTATTATTTTATTCAATTAATTTCACATAACAATTATTATAAGCAAATACTTCTCTACACTCTTTAACGGCGTATTTATTACCTATGTTAAAAACGTGACATTCTTTGTGACATCCATAGATAAAAATAAGGTATTTTTTATTTATTTTATTTATTTTATTCTTCTTGCACATCATCATTCATATAACAAATAAAATAAAGCAATATACACAAGAAAAAATGTGATGATATGCAGTGGCGAGATTATCACTATATAGTGATTTCTTCCATCTAACCTTCCATCAAATTATTGTTTTAACAAATCAACACCAGTAATTTCGTGATAAAAAATATTTGAGTCATGAATATAACAATGCTGTGAAAACTTTTAATGTTAATGGCATTTCTTGACTGAGTGCAATTTCTCTCCGACATGACGAATATGTACATAGTACAACAACAATGATAATAATATTATGTGTACCTAGTACAATAAAGTTGTTAGATGTTATTAGTTCCGAGTTCAACCACTCTCTGTGAATGTATAGATATGTTGGTCGTTGTACACATAGCCATGAGGACAATATTGTCATGAATATAGTGTGTTTCATGCATTGGTGAATGACTGCATACTCATAAAAATTGATAATACCTCACAAATGCGATAAAGTCAGCAAAATAACATTATCCATGATATAAAATAAGTCATTTAAGATTGATCCCACGCCTCATTGCTGAATTTGAAAAAAAAAACAAATGATAACGCTTACAGTTTTACAAGAGTAGTAGTAATACAAGCTTGAGTTAGAATAAGGATCTATTAGTAAAAATGGCAATTTGCGAAATATTATAAGATACTAATTATAAATATTATAATATTAAAAGATACCAAATTTTCAATTATTCACAATACATGATTAGTTAGTTAATAGAAGGTTAATATAATTTATTTTGAAAAATATTAAATAATACTAATTTGAACTGTGTAGACCTTTGCAACTTTCATTGTAACTGAAATCTCGAACAAGTAATAAATCTAGAAAATTTATTATTACTTAAAAAAAAACTCATGGGGTCGTGAGTCCTTGCTCTAGGTGGCGTCTCATTATTTTTGATTTTTTTTTTAAATAGTCATGGTGGTTAAGTTAGGTAAGGTTAGCATTCTCTCTATCTATATGTAAGTGTTGCACTGTACATTTACATCTAATACCGAATGATATTACGTATAATTGTCTCTGACTCAGCACAGTATTGCTAGTACAACTATCTACTTTTACAGTTTCCGCCATTTCCCCGCGGTTCCGTCGTCGTTAATATTGTTATTATTAAAATTTTACGCTGCTAAGGTTGGTATCACTTCCGCTTGTAATAGTTCTAGTAATGTAATTAAATGAAATATTTTCCTACCCAAAGGTAGGTACGCATTATAATGCTTTTATACCAGCAGTCTACCTTGGTACGGGCTCATGCCCAGTTAGGTAGACATTAGTGACTTATCTTTTAAAATCTGTTTTGTAAATAAAATAAATAAATAAATAAATAAATAAATATAATTATATTTTTTAAAATAATATCTTTCTATTAGAAAGGATTATAGTCCATTACTTCATTACAACATCTCTTACAAATGGCGAAGCCAGTAGAAGAAAATCTGCATACAATGTCGATATTTTCGTGCCATAAATAACAGGATATTCAGGCATGGTGTTATATCTATTCACTGCTAATTCAAGGATGTTGAATGTCTTTCAAATATCTGATTTTAACAAAATATAGACTCCAGAGAAAGAAACATTTTTAAAATGATTTCAGCAAAATCAATACATGCTACACATAACTCATATTTAGCCCACAAAACCAGATTATATAAGCGAAAAAATGTCGATTTAAATAAAGTCATGACAAAACTCCAGAGAAAATATGGTAAAGTCGTTGTAAGTTCAATTTGCCTAAGTGCATCTGAAAATTATCCCCAAGGATCTTTTCACGTCTCGTGAAGTTTCCTGAAAGGACTTTCAGAACTTTTCAGAGTAGAACAGCAAGATACATAAGTATGTACGTAATGCTAATGGTAGTAGATATATAAACACATACATAAGTATAATAATATCAGCAAATGTATTGCATTTCAGTAAAGCACAATTCAATAAAATGGTTTTAGGGATGATTGAATATTTCAGGAAATCACAGCTATATTATTTGCATTAAAACCATTTTTTCTTACATGAACAACACATATACCTATTATGTCTATTTCTATGCATATCGAAATAGGCGAAAAAAGGCAACTCCTTAAGAGAATCAGCCAACAACGAGCTAACTGGATTGGCCACAACATCAGGCACCCAGGACTACTCATCGCCATAGCGGAGGGTAAGACCGAGGGGACAAATGGCAGAGGCCGACCAAGAGACGCATATATGGACCAACTGAAGAGGGACATGAACTGTGGCTCATACGTAGAGCTGAAAAGACTGGCTGAGAATAGAGACGAATGGAGAAGAAAAACCAAACTCGTTGCAGACCAATCCAATGGATTGTAACTCATTATATATATGCATATCAATAAAAAAAAATTGGGTTTTTAGCAATGAAAAGGAATCTCACTCTTTTCTTTGTCTTCGATTATCCTGTAAAAGGCGGGTATTCGTTATTTGTCACATTTTTAATTCAACGATGAAGTATGCCACCCTCCCTGGTTGTCTTATTTTTTGTAAGCACGAAGATGACAACTGCATGTTCATTACAATATGCAGTTAGTCTACCAGCTACATGCTTTTAGAATATGCTGTAATGGTATAGATAGATATAAATATGTTTATCATTTTATTCCATTATGCCATATCCTTCGCGCATTGAATTGTACAACTGAAAATTTGTAATGATTGTATTACAATGTTAATTGCCTATTGGAATAACTTTGTGAAAGATATTTTAATAGAATTAAAACAGATTTATAACAAAACACTGTATTACTTTCACTTAAAACAAAGTACATTCATTCATATCATTACGACGCAACATCTCAAACCTTCGGGACGGGTGGGATACCTCGTCGCTGAATTGAATGCATTGTATGTCTATAATGTGATGCTTTATGAATAATATATTTCAAGACTGTTTACAAATAATTAAATCTAAGCATTTTTAATTAACGAGAAAATTGTTTTTCAACTTTCAAAACAATAAAAGAATAAAACTAGCCCATTGTCTTTTATTAAAAATTAAATGATCAAACTTTAAACTAGTTTCAAACATCTATTTACATTAAATAAACTCTTTTTATGAATTGTTTGAATGTTGTATTCAATCAATTTGAATAAAACATGAAATGTCTTTTCATCTGACGAATGTTCAAGACTTTCCTGCAAAACTTTGTTTATAAGTTTTCCAAAATACGGGTTGTTTCTGTAAAAAAACTTTATCAAAAGGAAATTACGAAAAACTTGTTGTCTAATAAAAAAGAAAGATCAATCAAAACACTAAATACAATTTGTTTCAAATTTAAAATTAACAGGTAATACTCGTATTATACATTGATAGAACTTTAAGGTTTCGTATTATTATGTTATATACCTATATCTATACCATTATGGCGTATTGTACAGTTAGAATAGCCAGAAAACTAATTGCTTGAAATAAAAATGTAATATCACGTTTCTGTGGCTGTAAAAATGTGGATCAAAAAGTCTATCTCCAGAAAGCTATGGTTCCATGACTTCATTTTTCTAGATCTTAGATTTTCACATTGATTCGCATGCGTTTTACTCACCACACATTGGATACCCACCTTTTTGAAAATAAATTTTGGTCTCGTCCCCACTTAGCGAATGTGAGCTCGATATAGAATCCCTGAACCATGTCGTCTTCCGTTGCCCAAAAAGGGATTCGTACGAGCTGTATTACAAAATAACTGAAGTCCAGTATCTGATTAATATGTCGTGTCTGCTGCATACTGAGATACCTTCCGTTTACATGTATATTTTAAAGTGAACAAATAAGAATTTTATTACTGTATAGATTAGTGTTTCCACAGATACGATTCCTCCTTAAAAAAATTAA
The DNA here is from genome assembly GCA_947579605.1 of Athripsodes cinereus. Taxonomy (NCBI): domain Eukaryota; kingdom Metazoa; phylum Arthropoda; class Insecta; order Trichoptera; family Leptoceridae; genus Athripsodes; species Athripsodes cinereus. The sequence continues at coordinate 14,689,263 of OX388319.1, read as the reverse complement.
ACTTGTCACAAATCGTGCCACAGGGATTGAATGCCATAATCCCATTAATAATAATAATAAAAAATGTGGGTGAAATAGAGTGGGTGAAATAGAGTGGGTGAAATAGAAATTTTTATATGAGATGTTTCACAATACAAGAAAAACCACAAACTCAAAAGAAGAGAACAGTGGACCGGTGGGGAGCACCAGAAGAAACCTTTAAGGAAACAATATCAGATATGTGCGTTGAAATACTTGATTTAGTGTTGTCAGAGGTCCTGGAAACAGAAGCAATAGACATAGATCCCTGAAGGAGGTTTCTACGTATGATAGGTACCCGATCAAACTAAGACAAGAGGGAAATGATGTACCTATGTATTTAATGATAGGTTAATAATATGCACTTACCACTACACGTAATGACGTAAAATACAGCAAAATGACTGAGATTTACCTGAAACAATAAAAAAGGAGTATTAATTAGAAAGAAAATAATTATTCATAAAAGATGCCATGTAAAAGTCAAATATGTTTAAAAAAGATATTCAATACAGAGGTAAATGTCTTTCATTTTTATTATTTATTTATTTATATTCAATGACACATTTCAGACAATATTTACATAACAATAAATATCATGGAACAATACATCGCAAATTTATTAAGTGCTAAATTTTTTTATCGATCAATATAATATTTCAATGGCCCATAAGGTTGTTATAAATAATAATAAAAACTTATTGGACACCTTACTTTTTATTTTGATGGAGATAACTATCTATAATGTCGTTACACATAGTCAATGTTCTGGCTACCTAAATTGTAAGATGCCGTGATGGTATATATAGAAAGACATAGCTGTATAGACGAGAGTCAAATTCTTATAAAATTGTCCCGGTATTCAAATGCCTATTTTCAAAATCTATCTATACGATGATATCCCAAATAGATGGTATTATCATCCCACAAGTGGGGTAACCAGTAGATTAAATGTATTAGATGTTGCTACTTATTATCACTTTTTACTTTTATGATATAACACATACTCCAGAAAAAGTCAATCTACACGTTTAGGCCCTATCTGAGCCAACAAAAATAAACAAACAGGACAATACCATACTTTATCGTCGAATGAAAGATTTTCAATGTTTTATTCATATTTACCATACAACTGCCTTTTTCTGTATACTTGAAAAACAAACAAAAAAGAGTGGGATACCAAATTTTAGGTAGGGCTTCTCGGAACACGAAAAGAATATGGTAAACTACAAAATGCTTCACGAAACACGAAAAAAATATGGTTAACAACAAAATTGTTTGTGTGGTAAACAAAACGAGGCGGAAGTGAAAAATTATAATACAAAATATTATTATACCTAATTTCCTGAAAAAAGTATTACTACACAACATGTCAAGTTATAGTGTTTGTGGTATTCGTAAAGCGTAGAGATGAAATCTCCGTTTTATTATAAAAATACAGAGTTGTACATACTATAATGGTTGTTACAATTTATTTCTATCACTAAAACGTACATTTTTATTGCACGTGAGACTGTATAGAGATGAGTTCGTTTAAAACGAAATATTCTGTTCAAAATATTTTTTTAAGTTAAGTCAGTAAGAATAGTTATTATCATCATGGAGTATCCGAAATTAAATCAGCCTGCCATACTTTTCTGTAAGTTTTCGAGTAAAAAGTTAATATTTCTGAATTATCACGTAGAAGAATGTTAACATCTTAAATTCAGTGTTAAGGTGTGCGAATTAAAATAATGAAAAAAAACTTTCAGGGAGGGTGGCATACCTCATTGCTTTATTGTGGTTGTTACATGTCTTATAGGTGATTTTATACGAACACCTGCCTTTTCTTGATTTTGATTTAAGTTCATGTAAAAACTCGTCTTAACAATATAGTCGTAATAAAAGAACTTTCGCTAAATGAGTGAAAAATATACAGTCACAATATTATAACAATGTATTGTCCCGACAGTTTAACATTTAAATAAATAGAGGTCCTTATCGTTACAAAATAAATAATATTTTTATTATGGAATACAGCACACGACACATTGGATATAATACCTACACTGTGCACCGTTTTATGTAACGTATTTCTCTTCTTTATTCTTTTACTTTACCACTGTAATAATATAAAGTGAACAAGCAGGGTACAATAATTTTGTCATACATTGTATTGAAAATAAAATACGAAAGATACTATGTAATGTACTAACTGTGAAATACAGGGGGTACAATTAAATACTGGAAAGCGTTTTGTCATAAAAAATTAAATGGAAACAATTATTTGGATGATCTGTCAAAATAGTTAATCTTATCCCGTGGGGTATCTGGAAAAGAATGTGTCTCTCACCATTTTCAAAGTTTTCGAACGCCCTGTAAAAAGCAGGGCTTGGTAAATTATACTCTCTTTACTTTTCAACATCTCCCACAATTGGATTAGCCGGTAGAATACCTGCAAAATGTAATATACATATAATATATGTAACTTTTCCTCTTCGTGTTAGTAAAAAATTGACATTAAGAATGGATAGCATACCTCGTTGTCGAACTGAAGGTGTTACTGGTATTTAAAGGATACTTAAACACTTACAGAAAAAAGTTTTAGACCTATTTTTTACCGGGGAAATATGCAATTCTTACGATTACGATTACAAACAGTTTCAGTTGGGCAACTGGCCAAATCTGGTTACATGTATGTTTGTAATTTATTTCTTGTAAGGTCATCTTTTTGTGGGTGTCTTGTAAAATAAAATAAAAATATTAACATAAAAGAAATGTGTTGCATGCTTTTGTCATTTTTACACCCTGTTTTATCTGTAAAATGTATAGGGAAAAATTTCCAAGGCGACCATAAACGATAGAACATCATTATTGGATAACCACAGTCAGGCTTTCTTTCTCATGAAACTACCACTGGCAGAGAATACACAGTCATGTACGAGTATATAACACTTCATATAAAATGAGGTGGTAGTTTATATATCACCTTAGTACATACATTTCTTAAACCGTCACAAATTAATTGAGGTGGACAGTAGTCTAATATAAGAGCTTTATACAAGGTATATTAAAACAATACTTACAAGTGAAGCTGACATCGGGGTTTATAAGCGAGAATATCCTTAATTGGACAAAGCAAAGGTGCGGGTTCAACTCCCGTCCAACAACCAAATGAGGTGACGTTGTCTTTTCTTAGTCTTATATGGTAGTTTCATGTGTTATATTTACCTACTAATAGAAGAGTGTTGGAATTTCAGTCGGTTGATCCTGATTTCAATTTATTTAACTTCTGACTTAAACTTTCTCTGAAGGTAAAAGTACCTTGCTTACAAAAGGTGTCAAATCACATACCAAAAAATACCTACACATCAGTTACGAATTTGTTTCTTCTGGATGCTAATAAACATATATTTTTATATAATATTTTTCTTAAAATTTGTGAAAATGTATATTAATAGCTTCTTCATCAATGCCTTCAAGCTCTTGTGGGATATGCCGTCCGTGATGGTATAAATGCATTTTTGGAATATGCTGTGACTGTACAGACTAATACAGAGAAGAGATAAAAAAATTAATAAGTATGAAATATGACAGAAATAACAAGTATAGGTGGCGATGTTAGGTTTCTTATAGGACGATAAAAGGATAAAGCAAGTATTTTTCCACAATAATAATCCCAGTAGCTAGTACATAGCACTATGTAACCATGTTCAATGCAATGTTATATAATCGTTACGAAATGGTATAAGAACCACGTCTGTCCTCTAATGTGATCCAGCAATGTAACTTCTGTTACTGGTGATAAACTGGATACCGGATAATATCCGAAAAAAATCCTATGTCGGATAGCTGGATGATTGGCACTGTCGTGATTTGAATAGTTCAGAGTGAGTATTTTATCTATGTTTTTCAATTATGAATAATACTTCTTTTCTGTATTCAGTCAGTATTTTTCTTATATATATTTTTTTTAGAAAAATCAGATCATCAGGAGTCCTAACGACCCCCATCGGTGGGAAAATATTATAAGTAGAAAGAAAATGCTCTTAATAGCCCTTTATTAGCATTAAATAATAAGTATTTATTCTTTTTAGATATATGCAATATGAATAAACTAATTAAGGCAGCAATTTTAAAAAGTAAAGTAGATACTCAATTGTAAGGTACTCAATTGTTTTTATCATTGTGATAATACCAATAGAAATTGCAGAACCGGCCAAGCAAGAAGAACATGCGCTGGAGCGCATACGTAGAGCTTAAAAGCTGGCGTGGTTAGAAGGAAGAAATCACTATACAGTGATAATCTCGCCACTGCACATCATCACATTTTTTCTTGTGTATATTGCTTTATTTTTATTTGTTATATGAATGATGATGTGCAAGAAGAATAAAATAAATAAATAAAAGCTAGTAGGGAATAAAGAAGAGTGGAAAAGAAAAACTATGCTTGAAGCAGATAAATCCAGTGGATTGCGACTTACAAGAAGAATAAACCAAAATGTAAAGCGTTATTAATCCAGTATCTGGCCGGATTGTTAAATTTGGTCAGATGTCTGTCTCATCTCTAATATTACTGTTACTACTAACATCCAAGGCAATGCAATGGCTGGAAACTGTAAAAGCTGGAATCGAGGACAGAATTATAATAATAATATAAATGGACTAAATACAATACAGGACACTTTTTAATGAGGAACATTCCAGATGATCAACTTACTTACTGAGATCTTCAATAGTTTAACAAACTGGAAAAATTATATACATACCTATGTATTGTTACTATATATTTTGTAGAATTTTTATATTATTTTTTTAGTAGCAAAAATAAAAGTACTATTTCAAGAAATGCTTCCATTATAATATAAAGGACTAAGAATTTCTATCAATTTATTATTTAAGATGTGTTTATCTCTTACTTTACATATCTATACCATTACGGTATCTCCCACAAGTGGTGAAGCCATTAGACTATACGAATGTAATAAACATAAAGATTGTTCTCCATGTGCCTTAAAAATAAGACATTTGGGATAAGTGACGTATTATCTCATCACTGTACCAAATATTATAATGTGTGATGTTTGACTATTTCTTGCCTTTTACAGGACACTAGAAAACTTACAAAAAAGATTAGGAGATCTGACCTTTTCTTGTCACTTCATGGGAAAAACATTATTGAACAGCCAAGAATGTCGAACTGTGTATTTGCAAATAATAATAACAACTTTGTTGGTTAAACAATAATTTTAAATTATCGTAATATTACAAACATGAATCCTATACGATTCTTGTTGATAATGGTTATAAATCTGAAAAAAGTTTTTGTTCTTATTTGATTGTCGTTGAGAAAGTAATTAAAATTTTATTTGAATGAAATTAAAAACAAATCTTTTCTTCAACTACCTATTCTAATTTTTATTGAGAGAACAGTCTTTAGTCTTTCAAGAACATGGCTTATCTCATGTTTTTTTTAGATTTTTTTTTGTGTCTGCAAAATACACGTGCGTGAAGTGCAATGAGCCAAAACTAAAATGTTTGAATAGTATTATTCTGAATATTTCAAGGCCTTGATAGTTCAGACGTAGTGATAAATATATGGTTTCAACATACATTAGTGATATCAAGAGAAGAAGAATGTAGTTGAACAATAGGAATATTTTATTAGTTTGTAATGTACCTATATATAATTTGAGAAAACATCCCTAACTTATTTCCTTTTTTACATAATTCATTGTCCAGATTCGCACTGTCAGTTTATCTTGGTTCGGATTCTAGAGGACGGTTATCGTCTCTAAACCATAGAGTTTAAATTTTATTATTCAACTATAGAACGACCACTTACTTTTGTGTATTTCATACTATCACGACATTTCCTGCAAATTGGGTAACAAAATATAAGTTGCCTTTTTCGTGCCATAAAAAGTTGAAACATTCAGGATTGGTGGCAGAATCCCAAATCGCTGAATTGAGGATGTTTAAATATTTCATACGTGATTTTTTATAAATATTTGCGCTCTTACAGGACACTCGAAAACTTACAGAAAGAGTTGGATAACTATTCTTTGTCTTACACATGATATTTTATGATTACCTGCTTCTTTAAAGGACACTCTATTTAGATTGTCATCAGTACTGAATGCGAATACGAGTCACGCCAGATAGTGGACCATATTGTAAAATTTCTATACTATTTTGGAATCTGGTTGGAAGGACCTAAATCATGTGGCTATTAATAAATTTATCATTGAATCTATAGGGACTGAATGCCAAATGCATAAAAAAATACGAGATCCTAAAATTTACAACAAAAAAAACAGTGGAAGACAAACTTATGACACCTCTATATAACACTACTCCATGACATAAATACAAAGTTAGAAGAATAAGAGGAGATAGTTGATAGTAGGAACATTCTATTTTCTGTAATAGTAGTGGTAGCAGTATGTATTCCAGACATTTTAGTGACGGGAAACAAATAGCCATTGTGACCACTGGACTTAAAGATTTCCATCAGATACTACTATCCCTAATGGTTTCTAAGACAGACAGATATTACGTATGTATATCTACAACCAAAACGGATTTATACCCCCCCCCTCCTTTCTCTATCTCTATCAAGATTTACAGACGTCCTTAACACTTCAAGTCAAATAATATATTACATTGTTATTATTATTATTATTGTTGTTTTGAGGAAAAACAGAAAAAAACTCAATTCCAGCACCAATAAAGCATTTAATAATATCTTCAATCTAGCAAGGAGCAATTTCATGCGTCCTGAATGTCAAATTATTTTATCGACATGGAGTAGACAACCTGCATGTTTTTCGCATGCAATTATTCTGCTGGCTACCCCATTTGAGTGATAACCCATGATAATGTAGGTAGATAGATAGATAGACAATTAAGGCACCATAAAGTTAAGTGTAATAACGCCACATCAAATGAAAACTCATACTAAGGCCTCAATAAAAATACACAGGAATTTCAGTAGAGAGTTTCTGGGTTAAAATTTTGCTACCGATTCATTATTCATATTTTTTTCTGTACCTTGAATAAAGAGTATAAAACTGTCTAACTAAACATTCACTTTTTCAAATTACCTTTTGGTTTTTAATATTTTATTTTTTCCGAAATCTATTATACTTTACGTACCACATAGTGTGAATAAAGATTTCAACAATCGGTTTTATTTGGGATTGTATATTATTTTCTGTACAGTAAATTTATTATAAGTCTAAATATATAAACTTGTCATTTTTTGAAAATATATTATTCGCTTTGAGACTGTAAAGAGATGCAAATAACATATCGATGTAGAAATAAATAAACATCGTTGTGATATGTAATTTATTAATATGACATTGTTTGAGGTCGTCAAAGTATTTTTCAGATATTTTTTACTACTGCAAAATATAAAGAAGATTTTTAAATAGAAATATTTTAATAATATTATGTACAATGTACCAAGGCAGTTTGACTTGAGTCCACGTTTGTGAGCTTTAAAATTGTTTAAAACCATTTATGTTTTTATGTTCTAATTTTATATTAGTTATGCCTCACTATTTTAAATATATTTGACCATTATACGACTAATAGCCATTTACAAAATTATTACAAAACATTATCTTTTTGGCTTAGCTGGAAGAGATGCGCCTTTGAAATTAAGTCGACCTTTGTAAAATGACTGTATTCTATATGAATGCACCTCTTTATAAAATTGTCTGTCATCAAGACAATGACAAATTTTCATACACAAATAAGAAAAAATATGATATCGGACAGTATTTATGCTTAGAATATTTAGGATTTTTTTTATTGTTTAACCGGATTTGAGCACAACGTGCAGATTGGTTCTAGCTAGCTTGAGTGATCATTTTTAGTGTTCATGGACAACATTCACTAATTCCGCCATTCTCACGATTTTAGGTCTACCCATCAATAAATATTTATGCAAACCATAGAAGCAACCACTTTCGTAAACGTTGGGTCGCCTTTCTCACTTCTTTCGATTGGATTTTGCACAACATGATAAACTCGCCCACTGTGTATTGATTGTATCTTACTTGAATGGTTACCTTTTATTTAATTGTTTGTTATTAATGTACAGTAACGAATGAATAAATAAATAAAAAAACATGGTTCAATGTGAAAACATGATTCGCAATCGAGCTATCTGAATGGTTTTGGTATTATTTATGTTAATTTTTTGAATATCGATGTTTAGATGACACAGTTGCCACCCAACATCAAGTCGTATTAAAGATTTAAACATGCGTAGTATCAAGAACACTGAATTTTCTTGGATAAATTATAATCTTCGTTTTTCACATGTTATTATAATATTAAACAATTCAAAATCTTTTCTTTTGATAAAAAAATATCTATTGATAATATAATATTGAATGAACACAAACCAAATGCAAAAAATGAGAAAAGGGATCGAACTTTGTTTAACGATATAAAATAATTTTGAGATGTTTTATTTTACGATTTTAATGGTTTATTTACCACTTTTGAAATATGGATATAACGAATATCGTATTTTAACTATGAATATAAGGAATTACTTGACAAAAGACAAAGTTCATTCATGAATATAATGAAGAGTGTGAGTCTCTTTTTTTGTAAGTTTTGGAGTGTCCTGTAAAAGGCAAAATATTCATAAAACATGGTGACAGGAAAATTATTCGAATCACAATTATTCGAATGGACAATTCTTCGAATAAACATTTGTACGAACTAACTTTTTTTCGAATGACAATTATTCGAATGGCAGTTATTCGAATCCACAATTATCAGAAAACACAATTGTTCGAATTTTTATACGTTATATTGATAACAACAATTATCCGAAACACAATTCTTCGAATTTTTATTATCAAGACAGAAAATATTGCTCCTATTTTCGACTCAGTCTGCAATCGATTTATCTAAAAAGTGTCAAACGTTTAGAAAAATAATTTAAATATATTTATAATTAGGTATGAACGCAATTGCCTCATTTTCTTAAGAAACTAAAATAACGTTAAAGTTGGATGAGGTTTGGCTGGAGTTTTATATGAAACGTAATATAATTGCGTCAATATAACCTGCTTCTGAAGATCAAAATAAAATGAATTTAGATTAATATAAAATAATTCGAAAATAGGATTTTCTAACAAATGTTAGTCGAACAATTCACTTTCCATTAATTGTAATTCGAATAATTGATAGTCGAACAAATGTTATTCGAAGATTTGTTAATTCGAATAATTATTTTTTTGAACAATTGTGAATTCGAACAATTGTATCTCGAAGAATTTTCATGTTATCATAAAACATCACGTTTTAAGACATTCAATACATTCAGTTTAGCGATGAGGTATACCACCCATCCTGAAAGTCTTAAATTTTTATTGGCACGGAAATGACGATTTGCATGTATATTACAAGCAGTAGAGTAGTAGTCCGCTGCCTATCTCATTGTGGGAAATGCGTGATGGGATGGATAGAATATGACATGAAATATCTTCAATACAGCGATGTCTTCCGTCGTAAGTGTCTTATTTTTTTATTTGCATAGAGAGGATGGCTTAGCATGTTTGTTACAATTTATAGGTTGACTGGCTACCGCACTTGTATGAGAAACCGTAATAGTATAAATAGATTGATGGAATAAGCTGAAAATACTGTTACAGAAAATAGTGGGAAATATAAACCATTTGATAATGATTTCACTAAGGTGAAGATTGTTCATGATCGAAAAAAAACGTTTTATTTAAGGACTCGTAAGGAATTACTCTGTGAGGAATTACTTTTTTACAAAGAAAACAAATTATTCTAAGTTAAGCATATAATAACTGCTATTTCAAATTATTTATAACTCTTTTACAAAACTCGCAATTTCTTGCTTAACACTCACGCTGTTCTTTCCTATCGCAACCAATTTATCTAAATATATAAAAAAAAATTGCTCATTTAAAATTGATATTAAGGATGTGTGTCTTTAAAACATCTTTGATAAAAAAGCCTACCTGGTTGTCAAGCTGAAATGTGTTTTACTTGAGCTAGAACTAAATATTGAGTTTCTAAGTATTCAAAGTTTGTTGCGATCGCCCTTTCTAGTTCCAACACTGATATAAACATGCACAGTTTGAACATGGCTGAAGAAGGATGAAAGTGGTATAAATTCAGAAAAAGTGAAATTAAATGTAGATGAAAGCTAGTGTTCAGAGTGCAAGGAATGTCGTGGAAAGAGGTGATGCAATTGGCGCAGAGACGCTCTGAATGGAGAAGGCTGGTTTCTGCCCTGTGCTCCCGAGAGAAGTGTTGAGGGCGATGAGTGAGTGAGTGAGTGAAAGCTAGTGTAATAGATAAACGTGAACAAATAACGATGGTTTCAGCACATGGAAAGAGAGAACGAGAAGAGAATGGACTAAGAAAATTTAAATGTCTGAGAAAAATAGTGCTAGGAGACGTGACTGTCAAATTATTAAATCGTAAGATAGAGTAAACTAGATCTTGAAGGACGGGCAAAGGTTGAGTGCATTGAATAGAAGAACAAACATACATGCATGATAAATCATATGACAGTGACAGAAGCGAAAAGTGTAAGCAAGAGAAGGAGGGTAAGCGACGCTCGATCCATTCTTTCTATCCACGAGAAAAGCAGCATGATAAAATGTACCGACTTTTATGCAATACCTACTGTGATATGTCACCGAATTTTTGTGTATGTTAGTTCTAGTAAGAAATAAAATGTTTCTGTTTTTCTCGCGTTTATTATTACACTTTTATTTTTTTTATATTCGCGCCACTGTAATCTTGATTCGGCTTTTGACATTTTATTTATTTGAATAATGCCCCAACTTAACAAGGTCGTTTGTCTCGCCCAACAGTTTGGAAACCCCTACACGTAACAAAACACATTTTTATACTTATGAATTTTATGTCGTAAATTTTTTTAGTAGAGAATAGGTAGTATTTGGTACACCAAAAATATTGTAATTTTATCACCTACTAAGTCCTTCATGATCTATAACGCAAAACATCTAGAGACTGTATAGAGAAAGACCTTATTTCACATAACATAATTCCTATGAAAACAATATGAAAGTTAGGAGTTTTATGAATAAAATGTGATTCAATTGATACAAAATGGAGGCTCGTTTGCTCCCTGTATTTTCGAGAGGGGCTTTAAAGGGTGAATGGAATAAATAAACCAACCATTTTAATTCTTTACAAATGTCCTTTTACTTTTTCGCTTATTATTTTTTATAATATTGAAAACATTCTCTGTAGTTAAATTGAATAAAATGGGTAATTGGTAAAAAAACAAGATAAAAAAGTGAAAATCTGGAAAAATTTTAAAGATGAACCTAAGTTTGCGCTTGTATAATAGTCTAGATATCTCAGCAGTTCGGTGTATTTGAACATCGGATCTCTCTATAGAAAATCCATGACACATTCATTAAGCTACCGATTGCTTACTCTGCACTATAGTATTAAACTGTACTATCAAGGCATTCGACGACCGGTGTGGCGCGGAGGCTAACGCACTTGCCTTTGAGTCACGAGGTCCCGGGTTCGATTCCCGGCCAGGGCAAAATGAAGAATGACATTTTTCAGATTGTCCTGGGTCTGGGTGTTACATGTACCTATATGTGTTTAGTTAGTGCATTGTATATGTGTATCGCCGTGTTAGTACCCATAATACAAGATTCATATCTGAGTTTGGGACTAGCTCGGTCTGCGTGAATTGTCTATACCTACGTGTTATGTTATGTTATGTTATATCCCACAAGTGGAGTAGCCAGCGGACTTACTTTAACAATTAGATATCATTACAGTCGTACTCAAAATACAAGAAGTCTTTTCCGTGCCAAAAAGAGTTGAGATATTCAGAATAGGTGTCATACCTCATCGCTGAAATGAAATTGTGAAATGTCTTTAAGGTGATATTTTACGATCACCGACTTCTTACAGGAGTCTTTAAAAATAACAGAAAAAAATGGGAGATTTGTTCTTTACCAGGGACTCGCTGAAAATTCAAACTTTATTGTATAAAATTATAATTTTTAAGGAATAATTAAGTCAGATATACAGTTGAAATAATGCTTATATTTGATAAAAGACTTTGTTTTGTCACTGTTAAACAGTCCTCCATCTCAACGGCACCGGTAAACCTTTAATTTGCTTCTAAGGCTAGCGACAGATTATTTTTTCCTTAGTAATGTGCCACATATGACCGGTTTCAACAATCAATCTATCCTTTACTGACAGTTAAAATCTTTGTTTACAATATGTTTTACAACGGATTTTAACGGATACCTAGTAATGGATATATAAGTATTGGAGTCGACCGTTAATCAGTTTCAACATTCCTTGTTTCTGAATACCTACGTCTGTAAAAGTTTAATGTCGTCCTCACTGTTCTCTGAGGAATTTTTATAGTCCCTCAAAAGCAGAGAATGATAGATGAAGGTGCGGGACATAAAATAGATCATTATTCCTTACTATAGATGGAAAGCATCATAAGATATTATTATTATTATTATGACTATGACCTAGGAAATAAGAGGGAAGGACACTTACTAACGATGCGGGAAGAAAAATCATCACCATCAGAATATCTGATTGACTGGATGACTAAAACAATATCTAGATGGGTTTATAACTGAATTGTTATAATTATGATAATTTATTTGAGTATTGGAGAGCAAGCGAATGTAAGAAAATTGTTATGTATAAAATGTTTGAATATGTGGAGTAAATGGGTGATAATAGGATGACAAAGAAAGTCTATATTTCTGAAAAAAGGGTGTAACAAACAACGGACGTTCGAAAACTTTGTAGGTATGTAGCTTGACTTATAGGATAGGCGTGTGTCGAGTAAGAAAAACCAGCGTGCATGTATGAGAAATTGCACAAATGTGGTGGAAGCGAAAAAATAGATGTGTATGTAATATGTATGTATGTAAAAATAAATTATGTAAAGATAGATCAAATTGGTGTGACTTCCTCTCAGCGATGAGGAAATGCAGCCTATCCTAAATGTCTGTTTTCATTGGGACATAGAAGACAACTGCATGTTTATTGCTACCATGTATTTAAGATGCTGTGACAGAGTTGAGAGATACTAACATTTTTGGTTCATCCTTATAGGTACAAATAAAGTCAGAATCATAACGTCAGTAGTCGCAAAAAACAGTAGATGAGTCCTATTAGACTCTGACATGAGTCCTATTAGACAGATGTCAGAGTCTAATAGGACTCATCTAAATAGAATAATACTTGGCAATGAGTTAAATGCATTAATTAAAGTTTTCGACTAAACAATTGGCAGGTTCGAATATGGAATGTGTATGACAAAATAAAAATATTTGTGCATTTGCATCCCTAACGATAAAGAACATTATTTAGAGTTGAATTTAATTAAAAAATACCAGAATGAAAGATGAGTAGGTACGAGTATGTATGTATGGAAAGTTCATGATATATTTTATTGTTATATCCCCTTATGGCGAGCAGATAAAATATTATAAAATTAACATTCATAAATTTAAAATATGCAAATAAAAATCATAGCTACTTACCTTATAGTACGCAATGAAGACAGTTCGTTATTTCGTTAATCTATCAACTTATACAATAACGATGTGTCCAACAAGTTGGTTAGCTAGCGAACTAACAGACTACATAATCTATGGAACATGAAGGTAACTCTGTTAATTATAAAAGAAAATTTGTCTTTAAAATTTTACTACTACCTACTACTACTTTACCATCACGGCATATCCCACAAGTGTAGTAGCCAGCAGACCAGCTGCATATAATATGCAAATAAAAATCATATACCTAATCAAATCTGGCATATAAAAATGCAAGCCGTCCTCTCCGTACCAATATAAAATCAAGACATTCAGGATGAGTGGCAAACCTCATCGCTGAATTTAAGATGTAAAATGTCTCTTTACCGGACACTCGAAAACTTAGGGAGAAGAGTGGGAGACAATTATTCTTTACTGGGTGCTCCACGGGATAATTTCAAGTTTTAATTGAATATAATTTGTTCTGTGGAAGATCCCGGCAAAAAACAGGTAACCCACTCTTTTAGGTAAGTTTCCGAGTGCCATATTAAAGGCAGGTATTCGCAAAACATCTATGTAAGACATTTAACACTTTGCATTCAGCAATGAGGTATGCCACCAATTCTAAAAAAAATATATGATACGAAGAGGAAGGTCTGTAAGTTTATTCCAGTCTGCTGGTTACCCCATTTGTAGTAGATGTCACGATGGTATCAATTAATGAGCGATTGAACATAAAATAAATTAATTGTAAGATGTGTAAAAAAAATCAGATTTTATTTGCATAGATTTCAGTCCGCGTAGTCTCACTCAAATTATTGATTGGAAGATATACAAAAAGTATATGAAAGGTAATAATATAATAAAAATTAAGTAATTGATTTCTGGATGGGATGAATAGCAGGAAGAAATATGTGTTTTTTTTTCATATTTGGTGACTGTAACGGTAAAGGGCCTTTTGTTCCGTAAGGTCATAACATATTTCACGTCCCAAAATAAAAAATAAAAAAAACCCTTTTTTATCATAGCTAATATTATGAAAAATTTCTGATTTACATATTTCCTACCGCGTGGGTACTTTGAACCCTATATGAAAGAGGGTCAATTGATATGTTGGAGTACAAAAAAAATATTTTTATTCGGACTATGAAATAGTCATAGCGTTATAACCGAAAAATAAAAATATTGAAATTGGAAAGAGATCAAATATTTATGTACAGAATATATTTCTTATTGATTATGATATATCACACAAGTGGGGTAACCTGTGAATAATATTGAATTTATTCTGTTACTGCCCACACTTCTCTTCATTTATTTGAGTGTTCTGTAAAGGCACTTACTCGTAAAACGATTACGAATAAGAGACTCAGATTTAGTGACATGTCTCATCTCCATTCAGTGATGAGGCATGTCACTAAATCAGATTGTCTTGTCTTTTTACTAGCTCGGAAAGGACAACTTGTATGTTTGTAACATGCAGTTACTGTACTGGCTCCACCATTTGTGAGATATGCCTTAATGTTACACAATAGGCAGACCTAGAACACAACCTCTTGGGACTTAATTTATATTTCAATAATAATATGGAAGCATGTATGTGTAAATCAGAGATTCAAAAATCTTCATCTTCAGATTAGACCCATGCGCAAAATAAATACTACGTACCTTATTTAAACAAATATTGTACTGTGACTTTTCAGTCCGCCCTCTAAAATAATGTATCATTTTCAAAATAATCATACAACAAAGGGATAAAGTTCTAAAAAGGAATAAAGAATAATAATAAATTTTTCATTTTTAATATAATGAAAAGTTGGACTTTTTTTGGAACTTTTTTTGACGCATGTGTTTATGATAAAGGCTTTTACACGATATTTTAATTAACGGGTTTACGTTATATTATGTACTTAAAACATTATGATATCAGTACATTTATATTATGTTTTTTTAATAAAACGGATATTTTTAATATTAAAATATAATGAAAATAATATGTTATTTAATTTGTTAATTTTATTCTTTGATATCCGTGTAGATTAAAATTCTTTAAAAAGCGCTTTATTCATTTTGAGCGTTTAAAAAAAAGATATAATATAATAAAATCCCGTGTAGGAAATATAGATGACACGTCATCTAGTAACAGATTATTAAAAGTAAACTTCTACTAATGAACCATCACGACACATTCCATAATTGGGGTAGTCAGAAAATCAGCAGCATACTAATAATATGTAAGCCGTTCTCACCGTGCCAAAAAAATAGACATTTAGGATGAGGGGCAAATCTCATCGCTGAATTTATCTTGCACGGTGCTGCACGGAACTATGTAATATGTAGTAGAAATATTCGTATCATTTTAATCTTTTCAGCTACATCACAACCATATCCTATAACTAGGGTAACCAGCATTCCAACTGCATGCAATATTCGTGTCGATAAAAAAAAATCAGGGCCGTTGGCATACCTCATAGCTGAATTGAAGTTGTTTGGCGAATACCTGCTATTTATGGAAAAATGTGCAAGACATATTATTCTTTGCCAAGATCTCCATGGACATATACAAAAAAGAAGTAAAACAAGACCTTGTAAATGATGCGATGGTCTGATGACATTGGAAAATCGCTGAAGAAGAACTCCAGGACAGAGATGCCTAAAGAAATATGGTTGAGCTCAATGTTCTTGGTGGAGCAGGTAATTATTGATTACACTAATATAAAAAAGTTGTAATTCATTTTTTACTGTTGTTAAAAGTTTTCTATAAAAAATGTATAAACTTAAAGCACAATATGTACAAAAGGAAAGTAATTACGTTACATAATAAGGTAAAGAACCCCCTTTGCCCCGTACCTGTCTTATCACAAATTGTTCTCAACTTTGTTAGTCACTTAAAACAAATAAAAAAAACAATAAGGATATGGTGATATAAATAAGGTCCCCTAGGTGCTGTTGCAAACAGTCCTTAAAGGTTGATATATCTTTGGCACGCATGTATCTAAGGTTGATGCGTTGAATTTGGCGTTTACGTATCAAAAAAGTCAGAGTTAAATTGTTGAATACCTTATATCAACAAGCTTCTTCAATGAAACATTACCTAATATATAAAAAAGAAAAACGATTTCAAAACAAAGATAATTGAATTAGCGATGAGGTATGTCATCCAACCTGTATGTTAATTAAGTTTAATTAAAAATTGTAAATCGGATTGCTGACAACAAGCGTTTAATTCTACGTTTGTGCTACAGAACTCATCTTCTATCCTTTGATCCATGTGGCTATTTCTTGGTCGATCCTACAGTTTATGTCTTCATTCATTGCCTTCGCGATGGTTATGAGCAGGCCTGGGTGCCTGATATTGTGGCCAAACTAGTTTTCTCGTTGTTGGCTTATCTTAAGGAGCTGCTTTCTTTGGCAAACCGCGTTCATTACCAAGGTATCGAAATATGTCAAAAAAGACAAGTATTTTTTGACATGTATCTACAACATGCATTGCCACCTATTAGAGAAGAAAAATTAAGGCCGTACAAGAAAATACTATGACTGTAATCAGAGAGGAGAATTGAAGAAATCCAAAAAATGGAAGATAAGTTTGTTATCAATGTCAGAAATGAGAATAACTTCTCAAGCAACAGACAAGCTATCTTTATTGAAAGGAAAAAGAAGAATTCCGTTATTTGTAAATAAAAGAAGAAAGGTAATGCACAGATTGAAAGATAAATTAAGAAAGAAAAAATATATTCAACAGTTAAGAAAATCTTAGGAATAGAAGTAGACACATAGAAAGGTTATTTAAAGCAGCATTTAAATCACAAAGGCCCAATAAAAAAACTACCGTGGGGCATTAAGGAACCGCAATAAATTTACAGAATCACCAACGAAACGCCGCCACTGGTTTCAGAAAGAAGTTCAACTTGATAAATGGTGAAATTGTTACTCAGCTTCTTATAATTAAGTTGTAGTTTTTTATTTTATTTTCTACCTATTCTTAGCTATTATTGTATTGTATTTTACTAGTAATAGACCCTCAATCGATTAGCCTATCCAACTAGTTGGTAGCTAAATTGCCGACTAAACGGTTGACTAATCGGCAATGCCAATCATTCCAGTTCGGGCGCTTCAAAAACCTTCGATTTGCTTTAAATGTCGGTCTTTCTTGTACTGATATATTTTGTTTATTTTTTCGTGTCACACTCGCTAATTTGTTATTGTAAGTTTTATTTGATGTGAAAATAAGTAAAATAAAATATTATGTGAATTTATTCTGGTTATTTGTTACTTTCTTTCCTATTTTCCTATAGTTCATTAAGTACCAATTAGTCGATATCTTTTGCCGACTTATCGCTGACTATAAATGTGGCCAAATAGTCGGTTATCAAACTAGTCTCATCTCTTAGGTATTTTGATAACCCTCATCATTCTTCACAACTCCTGTCTCCCTTTTCTTATAGAAATCACCTGCACTTCAATTACTTAATGTCTAATAGACTACAGATATTTTACGTAACTTTTTTATTGATACATGGTGATTTGCAACTTTTTATCAAAAAAAAAAACTAACGGTAATAAAACTTTTCATGAAGTCTAAAAACTATTTTATTGAACCCTTAGTTTTCTAAAAGTACGGAAGTGAAGATTGACTTCAGAACATGTTTTATATACCTAATTAATCTTATGAAGTATAAGCTTGACGGTACATGACAAAAGGAAAAACTTGTAAGGAAACAAAATAAAAATGATGTAAAATGAATTTATATGCTATGCGTCATAATGTGTTTTGAATTGAATTAAATTCCATATTTTTAGATTTCCTTTTCATTCGTTCCGTGCCAAATTTTATTGCGCATGTTTAACTGCTCCGTGGAGTTCTAGGTAAAAAAAGAACGCCTTCTCGTTTCCTTGTTTTAGAGTGTTATGTTTAATTCAGGTTTCGTAGATCACGAATAATACATTAACCTTTTTTTTCAAATCACTCAGTTTTCGGGTATATATATCTATATCTATCTATAGTTCAACAATGAGATATTCCAGCCATTCTGAATATCTTACATGTTTATTATACGCGGTTTGTCTGCTGACTACCTCAATTGTGGGTGATCCCGTGATGGGATATATAGATAGACAGAATAGCTTTTAGATTATTCAAAGTTAGTTTACTTTGTTAAAAAATCTTAATAAACTCACTGCATATAAATGACGTAAATTATAATACATTCATGTTTTTTAGTAATGACCTTTAAATAGGGTAGCCGACGAATGAATTCCGTAATATTTGTATTCGATAGAAACAAATCAAAAATAAAAAAATAGGCAGTGACAAATTTAACACATAACAAAACACTTTAACAACAAATTAACATAAAAAATCTATTAAATGTACGTATCACACCCACGATAGAAATAGCTAACGCCTATTTTTCTACATATCGTTGTTAATAATAATATTAATATCGTAACCTCACGTATGGTTATAATATAGTACGACAATTATTATATGACCGGAGGATCATTGTGAAATTGAAATAACATTTTCAGTAACTTGCCGGAGTCCTCGTAAGCGCAAAGAGTTTATTCCAAAATTTGCCACATTTCGCATCAACTTGACTTAACATAGAGCGCTATGTTAAGTCAATACTTATTTATAAAAAAATAACCTTTAAATTACATGTACATGAAAAAACTAATCATTTCTTCTTGATATATAAACAAGGGTCTCCAATTGTTTTTTTATTGAATTCTTTATTGAAATAATATTGATCACAATTACATTAATATATAAACAAAAGACATTAAAATATGCACCAGGATATGACAGCCGCACTAGCCATAAGGCTGTGTTGTGGCAGAAAAACAACAGACTTATCCTGTCAGACATTAATAAAACTAAATAAACCAAAAAATTAACATATACAATTTTTCCGTGGATGATCCAGTGTATAGGTCAGAGATCAAAAAATGAGCCAGTCAGTGGGTTAAATATTGAATCAGCAAGAGCGTTAGTCGGACCATCTGTGATAACCTGATTGGTTTTGTCGGATAAAATATTTTCTAAACATTGTCGTTGACATTAGATTGAAGATATTTTAGTCTTACTATACTCAGATTGTAATACTAGACAATCATTTATGTAGGTAATAATGATGATTTTTATTACTTTGGGATTATTTTATTACGAAAACAACACAATATTAAATACATACGTACAGTGGAGCGCCACATCTAATTCGTAATTACAATGGAGTATAATTTTTATGTGAATATAATTGACTATAAAAACCTTTTTTTTTGGTGGGGTACTGTTATTACTTTTATTATTATTAGGAATTTGATTATTTTTTTTAGTAAACTAAGGCGTTTTACGCCCACTTAACGAAAATTCGTGAGTTTAAAAGCAATACTTTAAACGCTGCAAGGAAGGGATTTACGTAAGTTGTATACTAAGTAGTAGAATTACGTAAAGTTCTAAATAAATGGTATATTTTTGCTTTTGAAAATAAGACTTCACTGTACATATGGACGATTTTCTAAGCACCGTTAACTCTATGCATGAAGATATTTTACGTATATCATCATGACATTCCCGACGAGTGGAGTAGCCAGAGATTAAATACTTGTAATAAGCTTGCAGGTCGTTCTCTCCGTGTCAATAAAATAAGACATTTACTGGTTAATTGGTAACTCCATATTATTTATTTATAATAATAATAACTAGACAACTTATTTATGATGCGCCGTTTTGTGGAAAAACCACCGCAAGGGCCAATTCAAGAATCATAACATCTCCTGAACAATAGGGTTTATAACCTCGTCTTGAACACCTCCACACTCTCCAGAGTTCGCAAATCATAGGGAATCACCAGCAATTTTACACAAAATAACAAATACAATCAATATACAGAGAGCGAGTTTATTATAGAGACGCGATTTCTTCCAATTATCCCAAATTATGAATTGTTAATTACATTGCTGAATTGAAGATTTTATATAACTGATTTGTGATGTTCCACGAATACTAGACTTTTATAGTATACTCGAAAACTTACTTATTCTCTGTCGGGACTTCAAATCAAGTAGGTATAGGTATACATACCTATATATATGAAATGTATTTTTTTAATAATTCATAAGGCAGCCGTTGTTCTATATCCAGAATAGGTTTAATAAAACAATTTGCACCTCGGAATAATTTAAGCCAGATATAACCATAATCTCAATAAGCTCAATATCCCGTGGAGCACCCGGTAAAGAATTGGTCTCCCACTCTTCCCCGTAAGTTTTCGAGTGTCCTGTAAAAGGCAGGTGTTCGAAAAAACTAAGACATTGTACATCTTAAATTCAGCGATGAGGTTTGCCACCCATCCTGAATGTCTTGATTTTATATTGGCACGAAGAGGACAGTTTGCATGTTTCTAACATGCAGTTGGTCTACTGGCTACCTCACTTGTGGGATATGCCGTGATGGTATAGTAGATGGTATAGTAGTCAATAAGTGACTGATAAAAGGTTAAGCTGGTTGGGACACGTATTGAGACTACCACAGGATTTGATAA
Source organism: Athripsodes cinereus (assembly GCA_947579605.1). Taxonomy (NCBI): domain Eukaryota; kingdom Metazoa; phylum Arthropoda; class Insecta; order Trichoptera; family Leptoceridae; genus Athripsodes; species Athripsodes cinereus. The sequence continues at coordinate 14,668,145 of OX388319.1, read as the reverse complement.
AAAGGGCGATGGCCATAGAAGTAGAACCCTGAAGACTTAGCAGACCTGTGACCATCTGGATGTCCCCAATGGCCAGGGACCCTAGAACTGGAGGACTTTAAGAATGAAGACTAGGAGAGCCGACCCTAAATAAATGGGATTAAGGCGAGGGCGAAGAAGAAGAAGAGAGGCACTTAGCTAAATTTAACACATGAAATAAAAGTAATTTTGTGATTGTCAGAACGGATGAATTTATATTGCATACTTTTTAATATTACCTATGTACGAGTATATCTTAAAGCATCGTCATAATATTGTGTCCATCAGCGTTTAACTTAAGAGTATTTAGTGAATTTAAATATATAAAATGTAGACATATACAGTCGAGATAAAATTATCAACATATTATGTTGTATGTATGTAACTCTTCCATACATTATGATAATAAAATTATTCATTACAATAAAAAGAGTCATAAAATTATCCATTATATATTCGTCATCTTTTTATTTTTACTCTAAAAGATTCTAAGTATACCTACCTAATAAACAAAACAACTACGTACATAAAAAGATAATTCACATATTTTATTGATTTTTTTAAGGTTTTATAGTCTGTGACTCTGTGTATATTGAGGATGAAGAGAATTCGTGATTCTGGTGAAGAATAGATCTCCTACTCTTTTTATGTAAGTTGGTATATATGTAAAAGGCAGGTGTGATAGAGAATAGAAGTATGGTAAGATAATAGCAGTACAAATGAGACTAGTAGATTTGCACTACTTTTATTAAATAATGACATTTTACTATCCTTATTATTGTTGATTCAATTGAATATAAATATTGAATGAACATCTATGGAATCTGGTGACAGCATATTTAATTTGATTTCTTTGACATGCTATTACGTATGATACCTATACTTACTTACTTATGAATTTTGATATACTTTTAGATAAAAAATTCAGCGATGAAGTTTGCCACCAATGTGTAGAGGATAGCTTACATGTTTATCACATGTAGCTAGCCTGCTGGCTATCACACTTGAGATATATGACGTGATGGTATATGTAGTAGTACATATGTAGTATATCATTTTGACATCGAATTAAAGTTGTGGTTATAAAATGTTTTTGAATGATTGTTTTACGTGGTTGTCTGTCATACTTATTTTCTTGAACATGTTAAAGATCACGGTGCCGAAAATAATGCTAAATTAAAAAAAATATAGAAAAATTAAGAGAGATGAATTAAATACGATATATACTCTACAAACATTTCATATTGATTTTAAATTGAAGTTAATTTGAATTACCTTGTTGATACGTTCAATTATTCTACTGGCTACCCGCTAAATTTGTGTAATATAAAGAGAATAATATTGTCTATGCATTGAAACAAGCAAATTGTTTGATGACTATATCATTTCTGTAGTATGTTGTTAAGAATTTGATGGACAAATATGTTGATAATATACCCACTTAAGAGTTTTATACTCGTGTGGTTTGGTTTCGAAACTGGACAAATCCATTTATAATAAAATGTCAGTAAGGTCCATAAAATAATAAGATTTTGACTGGTTTCGATGTTAATATTATAATATTTCTCTGCTCGTTTTCACACTCTCAGGATATTACTATTTTATAAAATGTATTTTATAGAACGCTAGGCAAAAATATATTTAATTTTTTTTTTTTTTTAATTTGTCCACTTTCGATCCTAAGTCTACATAGCTGCATAACATAAAAATAATAAAAAAAACATTTAAGTATGTACTTATTATTGTTCTATATTATTTATATGTAATTTTATAATATTGAATGGGAACATCTTCAAACATCCTAAGTGGTTCTTATCAGAATATGAAGAAGTAACGAGCGGAACAAATGATAAAATTAATGTAAACGCGACGTTATTAAGCATTATTCATCTCATGTTCTTGTGTTAACAACTTTTATGAAAATTGTTGTTAATGTATTCTTCGAATAAAACGACGACGAAATTAACTTATTTATACGAGTGTATAATATGTAAACCGAAAATATTTCATAGGACAAAGAACGGGATTCCACTCTTTTCTTGAAGTTTTGAGTGTTCTGTAAATATATCAAATAAGACATTATACATCATCAATTGTACAGTAATGTACTGTGACATATTATATATTAACTGTCTCAAATCTTATTGGTACAATTTCCAGTACAGGGGCCCTATTCTCCAATCTCGATTGATTAATGTCACCTGTGAGATATGTCGATTAATTATCTCGCACGAAAAGTCGAATGGCAGTCTACGACCCTATTCTTGACGCCACTCGAGATTTAAACGGTCGACATTAGAGAAGCTACCGGCAACGTCGCACTTTTCGTATGTTTTTGTATGTGGTCATCGAAAAATGACATTTATTTATACAATTATTCAAGAGATGGCGCTTTCGTGTGGGGAGACACGTGACGTACAAGATGGCGCTTTTATATGAGGAGTCACAATCAATATCAAACTTTTCGTTATATTTTTATTTAAACTAAAAAACTTTATAAATCCGGCATCACTTTATTTTATTTTTATACCGTATGCAAAATGTAAACAACCATTGAGTGACTCACGGCGTCATTTTTATCAATTTTTGACATGTCGATTGGTGTGACATTCATCTCGATTGGTAAAACACCACTCGACAAATTCTCGCATGATTTCGTGTGACATTTGTCGTATACGACTTTCAAGAATAGGGTTTTGAAGGAATCGATCGAAAGTAATAAAATCTCGATTGCGACATCCATCAATCGAGATTGGAGAATAGACCCCCTGGGTACTCAAATTGTGTGTTATTTCGTGATGGTATAGCTATTTATATTTATTTTATTCTTCACTATATATTGGTTACAATATTACAAAATAAATATCAGTTATACAATTCAATGTACAGAGGGCGAGTTTATCGCTAAAATGCGATGTCTTACAACTAACCCGGCATCTATCACGGCATCTCTTACAAATTTTATAGCCAGTAGATTTTTATGTATTTGATGAATGCACAGGTTGTCATCCCTGAGTTATAAAAAATAATAGATCCAAGAAAGGAGTAGCATAACTTATCATTGAACAAAACGTTTTGTGAAGTTTTTTACAAATTAACCTTTGTTTGAGGTAACATACATATTTATAAATGTTGGTGTTATTAACACACGAAACTGTCATAGAAGTTTTAGAAAAGACAACATCACTTTATTTGCTAAATCTTCAGATGGAAATTAAACACGTAATCCATATTTTTCAATACTAGAATAATACCCACACATGAAGCTGTCGTTGGAGCATATTATTCTAAAAGAAGCAAATTTTATAAGCCTTCCATATGTCGCTCGGTAGCTTAAGTAGACAAAGCTTACCTCGCGAAAAGATGGGTCGCGAGTCAAGTATGTGAAACCAAGAAAATTGTATTGTATAAACTTTTAAAAAATCATTTTGAAATTGAAAGAAAAAACAAACAGGTCACGATACAATCCTTCCGTGAAATAAAATCATCAGTTATATAATATCATCGTCCCATAAATTGTACAATTTTGCATTGCAAGTCCATTATCGCAACTATTTAAGCGGAATGTTTCCTTATTACAATAACTTCATACAACGAAAAAGTGGGTAAAGGGTGGAAAAGGCGAGTTTATTGTTAACAAACATGAAAAAAGGGTTTTAATTAGGTACCTTAAGGTTTTAATACACATTATATGACGGAAATATAACGGTTCGAATTAAAAAAAATATAATGGCCAATGTCACAGCATTTTTTCAAGTCCGAAAATTTTACATATCTATCAACCTTCCCGACAAAGAATAGGTCCTGATCACTTGTTAACGAGTGGCTGGCTTTTAAAGATAGAATAGAATAGAAAAATATGTTTGCCGCTCTTTTCTACAAGTTTTCGAGTATACTTCAAAGGCTGGTATTCGTAAATATTATGAATAAAGCATTTAACATATTCCATTCAGTGATGAGGTATGCCACCCATTCTGAATGTCTTATTTTTAATTGACACTGAAAAGACGACTTGCATGTTTATGTAGATGCCATAATGTGATGCAATAAAGATAAAACAAATGAAAACAATGAAGCGTTAGCTGTATAAAATTTAAAGATTATTCGGGTTTTGTCCACAACATTGTTTTTATCTCAGAGTTTATTTTTTTTTCACTGTTACGTCAAGTACAGAAGAGGAGAAACCATTGCAGGCTGATTGGTTGTTGACACGTCATATTAAAAGGGGTGTACAACCTACTTTATTATATTTACTCAATATTATTTTGGGGAACAAAGTGTGTGTAATGATATAATAATAATAGTAGTGAAAATGATACGATAATGAAAATCGTGCAACTCTTATGATGGAGTAACTATAAATCATATTTCAAGTAATGAATGTGGAGTTGTTCAATGTAGAAATACGTTTTCTTGTTTACTCTCATTACTACTACAATAGCATTACAGCAAATCCCTTAAGTGGGATAGCAAACAGAATAGCTTGAATGTGATAAACATGCAGGCTGTCTTCTCCGTGCCAATAAAATATTAAGACTATAGGTAATTCTTGTTCCAAACGAAAAATTAAAACAGTTATTCTTGCTCCAAACTGTGTTGTGAAGATACTTTCGCTGTAGATCTTTTCATTAATATATAAAAAAATAAATAAGACATTCGAGATGGGAGGCAAATGGTTTCCTTGGTTTTATTTTATTGTTACATTTGTTTCTCCTTTGGATATGCTATCGCGTAAATTTTGTATGTTAAATTATAATCATCTTTGGACATCAAAATAAAAATTCAGAAAAATCGATCAACTGTTTTTGATTCAAAGACTCAGACTTATTACCTTTTGTATAAATACTATTTATTAAATTATGAATTGAAATATAATATGTTAAATTTAGATTCACTTAAGGAAGGTAAATAAATTTTTTAAGTTGGTATGCCAAAACCACGTGTGTGGCAAATTCTAAAACAGCTATGATCAACCAAAACGTAGTTTTATATCATTTTATTCTTTCTTATCATTCGCAATGTATAATCATCATGGTGTAGGGCATATTGCCAGACATAGTGACCAAAGATGGACGAAAAGGGTAGTGAAGTAGAGACCACGTGAAGACAAAAAAAAAGAGAAAGATCCACTACAAGATGGTCTAATGATGACATTAAAAGGATTGCTGGTGACTGATTACAGAAAGACTAGAATAGAGATGCAGGGAGACATATGGAAAAAACTTATGTTCAGCAGCGGACAGGAATAGCTGTATAAATAACTAATTGGTAGTCCTACGTAGACCATTGATTTGTCTTTTAGAATCGTCAGGAAAATTTAAGCAAAGCACAGTTATAATAACCAAATAAACTTATCAAACTTTGTTTTTCATCTTCCAAATTTTTTTCGAAATAAACCTTCGTTCAGTACCACCATTTTTCACGGAATTTTTTTAGCGTTGATAGCAGATTCACGGTTTTTAAACAATGAAGTACCGTGGAAACACTAAATAAGTGTTAATTAAGAAATAAACTCGTATTATCTTTCACAATCTACCATCGACTGACAATATGGACCATTTTATGATAAAAAACTTTGTTGCTTAAAAAGAAATATCAAGTTGAACAACCCATGACAAACAATACTTTGAGAAGTACATAGCCTACATACGCCTACGAACTATTTGGTTCGTTTCATTTCATTCAAAAATATTATTATTAATATTAATATAATAAAGGCGATGAAAATAGCATTGCTAAGTACGTATTATTATTATTTATTAAATAAAAAAACCTACTCGTGCTAACCTTAACCAGGATTATCCATCTCAACACGTTTTTCATACATTGACTTGAACGAAATCGGGGTTGACTATTTGCGGCGTACCGATTTCCGTCAAAAGATGCATCCACACTTGCCGAACAAATAATCATTGTACCAACTAGTAAAAGTAATTAATAATTGACAACTGCAATACATAGTAAAAATGAATAAGAATGGTTAGTCAATGAGTCATTAAAGAGTGTTCGATATGTACATAGAATATGAAATTTTTGATGGACAATGTCAAAAAAAAATTGACTACTTCCAATATTGTTTCAAATAAACTGCAATGATATGTACCTACACCTACGAGGTAACATGTCCGAGTATTTTGCTGTTGAGTTAAGATATCTATGAAAAATTCCCAAAAACAAACAAACATTCTAAGACAACCGATAAGCATGATATAGAAGAATTGGAACGTTGTCCTGCTTAAAAGAGTATTACTAACCAGCCTGTGCCGATTCGCAAGCATGAAGACTTATGCATCATGCGTTTTTCAAAGTATTTCACATTTATGTTATACGTAAACAACGGTATAATTTATAATATAGCAACATTATCATAATTTATTCTATGAGGTAATTCAGTGGCTAACACATTCACCTTGCAATCGAGAAGTCGTGGGTTCGATCCTTGGTATGGGCAAAATAGTACCTACTGCTCAGTTTTCAAAGATTTATTAAATGTCAATTAATATTTCGAATACTGTTTAATAAACTCGTCATCATTAAAATCCACAATTTGGAGGAAGTGAAAACCCAGTTTATAGTTCCTGACTATATTTATATTTCACTCATTTTATAGAAAACTGGCGCAATTCGATTTATTTGCGTTTAATTTTCGTCCAATATATTGTACAATAATGCGATATAACCGATATTTCTTACAACGCTTACAAAATAGTTTTACCAACTGTATGTACAATATAACATAAACATTTACTTTTACTTCCAATATCATATATAATTCAAATAATAATAATTATACCTCTCTGTATGTCGGAGTGAAACTACGCTATGTAGAATTTTGGCTAAAGTGGTTTATGAAAATAGCCTTGTGGTCCTCGGATCTCGTAAATATTCTATCGATCCTTAAAAACACGTTTTATTTTGACAATATATATTTTACCATCACGGCATATCCCACAAGTGAGGTTGCCAGCAGACCAGCCACATGTAGAAAACATACATGCCGTCCTTTCCGTGCCAACAAAAAAAAGAGATATTCAGGATGGGTGGCAAACCTCATCGCAGGCCATTCCTACCCAATACATCATCATCATTGCCCTCAACGCTCCTCTCGGGAGCACAGGAATATATTATGTTTTGAAATTATTAGTAGGACCAATAATCTAAATTAATTTTTGACAATAATTTTGTGTTAACACACAAAATGTGCGTAGCAAATGTAATTATATCTTCAAAACTTCGTAGGGCGGTATTTTGAAAAATGTCGTCTCGTGACATAGTGCAGTCTCGTTTCGATATCGGATATGTAATACAGAAATCGCGTGCAAGTGCGAGGTTTTGTTGAATAATGGAGTGAACGCAGTGTTTTGGTCGATAACAAGAGCTTTTTGATTGGTCACTACTATCAAAAAGCATGTCAGATTGCACGAAAAGTAAACAGTTATTTATTATGGTTTATTAAATGTATGTTCTTGGATTTTGGGTAAAATGAGTACGCCTCAAATAATGATGCTACAATGAGCTGTAGCTGACTCAGCAATGAGAGACGGTAGCCCTGGCAGAGCTCGTGTTTTACTGAGAATTTTCGATGTTAGTTGTCCAAAAAGAGCAGTATTTTTCATTCACAAGGTTTCCGTCAGTTTGAACGTCTCTCTTTCACAATAAACCAGTATTCGTATCTACAAACATTAATGTCATAAAAAAATTATCACGCTTATCTGAAGATCTGCTCTTTCATCAATAAGAGTTCCGCTTACCAGGACGTTCCTCTTTCATAACACATCGTTCTTTTGATAACTACACCATCAGAGCGCTGGGAATGCCGTGGGAGAAGTGACTCAATAGTCGCAAAGAGGTTCTGGTTGGTGGAAGTTGGTTTTAATCCTGTACTCCATGGAGGACCATTGAAGGCAGAATTTTGCCGTCTTTGATAGTCATTTTAGGATGACCCATTAAAAAAAAAATCTGTGTTAAATATTATTCTAGCTTGAAAATTTCTTAGATTGATGGCACGGGTTTTCAATTTCCAATAGTTAAAATTTACTAGAAGGTAGGATGTCACATTTGATATAATGTTTTTCAAATAATTCTAGTTCCATATTAGTAATATTAAGATAATAGATGAACACGTGCTTAAAATTAATTGTGAATTTGTTATTAATTACCTAAATCAGCAAAAATTACTTAGAAACTATTGAGATACCAAATATTAAAACAATAACATTGGAGAAACTCGTGTATTGTAATGATTTTTGAAATTCTGTGTTATGCACAGTAATTAACAATGCATAAATTATCCAAAATATTAATTTGAATATTAATTACCTATTATAATAAAATAATAAGTACCTATTTGAAATCTAAAAATATAAAATTGTAAAGTGTTTGAAGGTGAAATAACGTACGACAACGGAAAAATCACATATTTTTATGGCACAAAGAGTTATTTTGTATACTTATTACATGCAATTAGAGCATTGTTTACCCCACTTGTTGGATAAACCGTGATTTTTAGATACATATTATATTCATTATCAAAGTTGGTGCTTTTAAGGCTGCCATATTTTATGGTTGGCATGATTTGTTAAAATGGATAAAAGAATATTTTTTTTCACAATTCGGAAAAATTTAAAATTAATTTAATGTATACCATCATGGTGACCCCGCAAGTGGGGAAGTTTGTAGACTTACTGCATGAAATAAACATGCAAGCTATCCTCTCTGTTCCATACTGATGTGTAGCACACTTCATCGCCGAAATGAAGACATTGAATGTGTCTAAAAATAAAATTTATTTTTATTCCATTTTCATTGCTGCGATTTGCATGGAGTAGAAAAAGAAGACGCTTCTAGCGCGACCACGTAGAACGAATGAGCGGTGATAAGACTCCTTCAAGTAGCCACAAACAACGTGTCAACGGGAACTTGTCAACCAAGAAGACTTGCAGAGAGATGGTAAGATAGTTGGAGCTCTGTGTCCCAGAGGACTTCAACGCCGTAGAAACAACTACAGATCTATTAAAGAAGGAAGAAGGAGATTTGAATATTGATCTCAACTGATTTTAAAATATTTTATTACGCGCTCACTTATCGGAGATACATGCTAGTGGAGTGCAAATGATATTGTTTATTTTAATTTAAATATTGTTTTAAATCACTGTGAATATTAATGACTACATGATACTGTTATTAAAAAATAATTATTTATTAAAAGATAATCAGCCTGTGGAGTCCCGGTACAAAAAAGGTCTCCAACCCTTTACTTAATAATATATGATGTTGTTCAGATATTTGTTATTATAAAAATAGAACATAAATCTAATGTTATAATGTGTTGACTGTGTTTGTTTTAAGTACAAATGTTGTTTTTTTTTAAAGTTATTCTACTGTAAAGGCTTTAGCCGTATACTTTGTTATGTGCATGCTTTTTTGATGTGAGAATGTTGCTGAAAAGACACGTGTTCTTAAGGTAAAATTAGATTATGTTGAGAAGTGTGGATGCCAATTAACGGCCGAGTTATAAAAAAATATAATACTACACTTTTCCCTCACGGCATATTCCAAGTGGGGTAAATACATTGAAGGACCCACCGACCACCCGGATAGCGCAGAAGTCTGAGGACTTCCATTTATCCGAAATTCTACACTTAACAAATCTTGTCCACAACGGAGGCGCCATAGTGGGCAGCCTGAAGGGCTGGCCGGCCAAAACCTCCGTGTGAAATCTTTTGACTAAACTCCTTCGATGTACCTCTATACGAGAGAAGCAAACAACATATATGAAACAAAACAAATCCAAGTGGGGTAAGCAAAAAGAAAGGAATTCCATATTAATCTATTTTTACGCATTTCTTTCGCTTCCTCCACATTTATGCAATTTCTCATAGATGTACGCCGATTTCTCTTACTCAACGCGCGGCCACCCTTGAGAATTTGATAATATAATAATAATATTATTTAATCAAAACAGAGTTATGAGTTTTCTTCTGTTGCTAATCAAATGTCAAAAACATAAAGCAAAAATAATAATATGAAGTTTATACACATACATGTTTTTTTCAGTCGAAAGTTTTTAAATCATAAACAATATATATATGGCTTCATACAGTTTTATTCATAATGTATAGTTTTTTTTTAATATTATAACTTAGCATACTAAACATCCTGAATTCAGAGATGACGCATGCCACCCATCCTATCTAGTCGTTTTTTTTTAAATTTAATGTAAGTATTATTTATTATTGACAACGTAAATTTTGTACATGATAAACCATATAATAATTTATTATTTATTTGTGGACAAACGTACATGTTTATTGTGTGAGGTAAGTGTATTGTCTACCCCATTTGTGAGAGATGGAGTGATGGTATAGATAGATAGATAAAATACAACTTATTTTCAGTCTGAAGTTGTTGCGATACGGTACGGTTCTTGATATGATTTGCGTTCGAGAGTAGCCTAAATCTGCTCTTCATCACATGGTCAGCATTTATGGACAAGGGAGCTTAGTTGGCAGTGATCAAACACAAATTTTTCAAAACATTATATTTTTCATTTCTAGTTTTATTATTAGGTATGTTCCAGGACTTTAAGAGAGTCACGTAATAGAGTAAAAGGGCATGACATGCCAATAATACGTATTGCTGTGTCATGCGATGATGTGTGTATTTTGTCTAAGTACTTACTGGCTACCCCTTAAAAGACGCAAAGTGATTAGACATTATTTCTACATAAACCTATTACTTCTTTGAGTTCTTCGAACGGAATAGGTTTTCCGTATTTTTATGAACTATTTATGAGGGCAGCGCCCACCATATACTGCGGAAGATATGAATTTCCTGAACAACGTACACACGTACGCACAAACAGAATTTAATGTAGAAGTGAAGTGAAAAATAGTACCTACCCCGAAAATACACTATAGTCTTAGCGACAATACACTATAGTCTTTGCGACAATACACTATAGTCTTAGCGACAATACACTATAGTCTTAGCGACAACACACCAATAGTTTTGGTACAAAAAGAGAAAGGATGAAACGATAAACTTTTTTCTTAATATTTATTTATTGAATAGACATTTTGTTCATAAGTTTCCTAGACTGCAAAAATATAATATAAGTTATTACGTATAAGACTAGAACCATCATTCAGCGATGAGATAATAATTATGTCATCCGTCTCAAATAGTTAATTTGATATCGTGATTATTTTATTTTATTTATTGCTTTCTGAACATGAAATTCAAGAAATTTTACCAAAAACATATTATTCGTTTTAAATGCAATCAATAATAATAATAAAGTGTGAGATTCTCAAAGGGCGCGATTTTTACCAGTTAATCCAAAAGAACCAAAATTACAGATTATTACATTTTTTGGGTGATATTTATGAATCACTACATTATAATGTTACAATTTATAATAAACTTTATTGCACAATTTTAAACAAAGTATATTACAAAATTCATTGATAAGGTGTGATACAAATAAATGGTACTGAGCAATAGTCGAGTTAATCGGAAATAAAAATAATATTGCAAATTTAGTGGGATTTATCCATATTCCACAGGGAAATAAAAAATATTCTAGAATTAATTTACATAATTTTAAACTGGTGTATTATATAATAACGGAGATAAATTTATAAAAATTTAATAAAATAAATTATTACTATAGTATTACGACACTAAACTTGCGATAACGTTGGAGCTTAGGGACTATGTGGATTGTGTGCGAACCACACATTAATCATTTTTAGGAGTGGCATTACTATGACATTTGTTATATATCTTTCAAAACAAATATCGGTCATAAAAATGTCATCCAATATTAGTTTGAATATGAATTAAACATTTTTAAATCTTTGTTGTGGGCTTTTTTCATATTATTCATATTCGTATTATGAAAATTAATGCAAATATGTGTAATAAAATTCTTCATAGAATTCTCAGAAAAGAATTAATCGTCAACATATTTTTTTCTAATTTTTCTATTACATTGAAAGGGCAGTTCTTAGATTAAAATGGAATTTGTAATATTGAAGAGTAACTTGCCTTTTAGATTTCACAGGAATAAATTGTGAGCTTTTTCCAAATTAAATTAAGTGAGCTGTCAATAGTGTGGTAGGTACCTGAAACAAAGTAAAACAATAATTATTAGTTTTATTTAATTTTCATATTAAGTCAGATTTGGATAGATTTTTTACAAAAAATATCAATTCGTATTATAATAAATCGTAAAATACTACTACTACTACTAACACAATGATAATTATAATAGACAACTTAGTTTGCGCCGTTTGGTGATAAATCACCGCGATGGCGCATATATATTTTTATTCAAATGATTAATTTTATTAATAACTTTATTTCAATGTGTATAAAATTTAATTTAGTATTTCAAAATTAACAAAATGTCAAAAGAAACTTAGATTATAAGCTCCGATTTTTAATTTTATTGTCACAAATTTAAGGTTTCAGGCAGCTACAGTGAGCGCCATCCATCAACACAAGTGTACATTTTTTTTTTTTTTTAAAAAGATATATCTGGGTTTTTGTTATAAACCCAAATACAACCTCATACACCTTTCACAGTAAGCTACTAAAAGCTATTTATAATTTATAAACATATTTATAGAAAATAATACCATATTGATTATTGACAGAAAAATGATCAGATAGCGGTCCTTGCCATTAATGACATAGACCAAGACAAAGAACGTCTTTCCATTTGGTCAAAATTATTTCAATTTTTGTCGAATAACGCCATAAAAAAAACAATGCGTTTTATTTCATATTGTTAAAATAATCTACGGAGTATGTATTTTTTCATATGGTTTTGGACTAATCAGAGATAACTATCCTCAGAATAAATACCTACGCATTGTTTTGTGACTGCAGATGAAAAAGTGCATATTAAATACAGTGAAAATTTGTTCATTTCATTTGTTCTAAACCCGAATAATTTTGTTTTCTGAGTGAGAATACTTTTTATACAAAGTCATTTAATTCTCATGCGTTTCAATAAATATCATAATGTTCTGTTAACCGATAATGAATGCATGCAATATTAAAAGTCATCGACTCTTATAATGTGTGTTTTAACATACACAGCGTTCGCTATTTACCCCATTAAGGGCATTGCGTGATGTTGGAGATATTATATTCAATTTATTAACATGTTTTCACTAAAACACAATCAAAAATGAAATTAAAAAGTATATTGCACCTAAAACAACACTATGATAATGAAGAAAGTTTGAATGTTCATTCGTTTGTTACTGCAGAATAAGATTACTTACCTACGTGTTTCATTTGTATTCGGGTGCATCGGCTCAAAAAAAGTATCAATTAAAAAATGTAGAAATTATAGTATGATTGAAATATAAAAAAACATTAAAACTGTTTTATACATTAAAGTTTTTTAATTTGTTTTTGAATTTGTTCTTTTGTTTTTATGATTGATAAGAGTATTATGATAATTTATTTTTTATAATTATCTTGTAAATGGCTTTGAGCCGTATGATGTTAAAAATAAATAAATTTTAAATACACCAACAATAGACGTACTTGTAACAATTACAAAATCTAAAAAAAACTTTATTTTCAATAAGGAAAAGGTACATTCTGTTTATGAAGATGAGTTAAAATCACAGCAAGAATTCAAATTCAAGCATACTTTCAAATGTACTATCAATATTTCACACCACAATAAATTTCATTTACCAAATATTTTACAAATCGAACAAAGCCGGGTACACCAATTAGTTTCATTATATAATTACAATAAAAAATATTATTTCACATGTTTACGATAGTATTAATGTCGTAATTAATTAAATTCACATGCCTGGCGTGTTTATTACAAATTTCTCGTAAAAAATACTACACATAGTAGAACTTGAAATAATAAACCTCATTCGTAATACCCACTGTTATAAATCATAAAAATATATAATATTATTTAAAAAAATATACAGGGTAATTTTGGAAAATAGAACAAAGGTAAACCCGGCATTAAGTGTAATAGTGTAGTATATATTTAGAATTAGAATTATGAGGTTATGAGGTTAACTCAGCCTAGGAAGGGTATAATTTCAATTTTCGAGGATGCTAATATCAAATAATTTAATTTTTTGCCATACATGACGTAAAAATATAATATTAAATTCATCATAGTTTTTTTTTATGTTTTGGTGACATAAACCGTCCCGAAATATTAAAATATAGAAAAGTTACATTTTGTTGAAATGTGATTGTATGAAAGAATGTTTAAAAAACGTCCAACAAGTGAATTCTTCCAGTCAATCGGATTAAATTTTTTAAAGGTTTTTTTTCTTCGAAATGATTTAATTAATTAAGTACATAATAAATATTGTATTTCAATTATTATTTATCTATTTAATTACTAATAGATTTATAAAGATAAAGTTAAAATGTAATTATGTTAGTAGTATTAATAAAAATGGTAAGATGTGTGAATTTTATTAATTAAATTATGCAAATAAATATTATTTCTTAAAACAATTATTAATAGATAAAATAACGTGTAACGAGAATAAAAAATACATAGGTGGCTCAAATATAAAGTGAATATGTCAAGAAATATATTTTGATTTTGTCCAATACAGGATATCCGATGAGAGACCGGATGATGATGATGATTCTGGATGATTTTGTTTTGACGCCGTTTAACAGTCCCTAGAACGTCTCAAGAGCGCCGGTAAAGAGTGCAGTTTTCAATTTGTTTCTGAAGCTGGGTATTCGGCTGAGATGATAAATGCAATAGTAATAAATATGTAGATTGTCATTTTTGTATCAATAAAAAGATAACATTCAAGACGGGTGATATGCCTCATCGCTGTGATGATGTATGCCGATCCCAACACATTTTTTTGTACACTCTTTATAGTACTGGAGGACTTATTTTCAACTTTAAATTTTATAAAAATGCATTTCAGAAAATATAAGTCATTTAAGAGATTGAAAACTTTCATTTTAATTCTTTACATACTAAATTGGTTCGAAAGTTCGGTAAATCTCCAAGATTATACCTATTAAAATAAGAATTGGTCAAAATAGAAGAACAGGCATGCCAGTGTCCACCTGGATGTCCACAATTGCCAGGGACCTGATGGAGGCAGAGCTGCGTTCGGAGGATGCAGGGGACCGGAAAACTTGGAGATGAGGACTAGGATAGCCGATTCCAAATAAATGGGATAAAAAAGAGGCCGTAGAAGAAGAATGATTGGTCAAAACACTTTTTCCAAAAAAAAAATTAAAAAGTAACAAAAAATAATTAAAATTACTCTAAATCTTATACTTGCGGGATAATAAATTTAGTATGCCGGGAACGAAATATTTGCTGGATATCTTTAATATTAAATTTAACTTTTAATGTTTGGAGAGTGAGAAAAAAAAATGTTACTTATTAGATATATTATCCTCCTGACGACCAGAGGTCCTTTTTCTCTCCGATTTTCATGAAATTTTCAGAAATGGCTCCTTTTTGGTTGTATTTCTAGGGAAAAATAGTGAAAAAAATCCCTGGCCGGAAAATATGGCTTTTCTCTACGTACTACTCATAGGACATCTGACGCCAAGACAGTTGTCCTTCTCATAGTACATAGAAAGGTTTTCCAGCATTTATAACGTTATTCCAGAGAATATTGAGTAGAATTAGTAATATTTTTTATTAATAATAAATGTTTATTTTTGGTATGTTTAAATTTTAACAATATTATTCACAAATATCAACTTTTTAGTCTGAAAAAAACATGAAACTAAATACTATGGTGATTCTTTACTCAGAATTAAAATACTTAGCTAAAAGATCAAAGTTTTCTTCTGAAAAGTCTTTTTTATAAACGTATGATAATAATAATTATATAAAAAATAAGTTAAAAAAGTAAAATGAAAAAATCAGGTTAGAACACTTTCGAACACGTCCTTCCAACTTTCACTAAATAAATGAAGTTATGCAATCAAAATACAAATATCTAATCATCCTCATCATTGTCATGGAAACTGAAAAAAAACAGTTTTTTTCGGAGACAAAGCAAAGATTTACCTCGCATTTTGTGCAAAAAACTGTTGTTTTCTTTGACAACCAGTGTTTCTGCATCACGCTTGTTTTGGTCCATATTGAGGTGAGTGAGATGCTCCCTGTTAGCGTCATTGTTTTGTGGGAATTGGTTTGATCAAAACCTTTTGCTTTCGTGTCGCGGTTCCAGTTCCCTCACTTGCTCGGGATCACTTTCTCCATCACTTGGTATATCGTTGCCATATACAAGCTCCATACCAAGATTTAGTGTGTACTCTCGGAGTTTCAAAATTTGAGATCTCAGTTTTTTCTGAGCAACTTGAGAAGTCCGATATTAGAACCACGAATTAACAACCACCAAATCAATTAGATGGGCTATTACTCGAACTGTCCATTTTTTAGTACGATTTCTTGACGGGCGGATAGAAAGCATACGATCAGCAAGATCAACACCGTCCATATTGGTCATACAAATGATTCACTTTCCAGATTCTTTCTCTTTGCTCTTCTGGGGTTACTTCAGCATCATACATACATTTGAGTTATGTTCAGGTTGCATAAAATCTAGTGCGAGTCATGGCACAGGCAATTACTGGAACCCTCCACTTTTTTAACCAGTACATTTTCATTTGAGGGTATTGAAGAGCTGAAATTATCATAGTTATACCAAAAATATACTTTTAACTCTCTAATTGTTAAACCCCGAGTTTTGCCTTTCAAGAATATGCATGTTCTATTAGTACACTCCACTATGGTTTGCAGAATCTCATCATCAATGTACTGCTTAAAAAAATGAATATTCCAATCTGTTGTATCAAAGAACACATATGCTGATTGCCTCAAATGGGACTCCTCTGATTCTAATTTTTCAGCTGTCCATTTATTCTTATCAGCTTGTGCTTGGGCGCGAGACAGCTGTGATCGACCCCTTCCTCTGCCATGCTCTCCACACCTTGATTCTCAAGTACATCCTCAAAATCGTGATGATACTAAAAAAGACGAAGCTGATGGTACTGGAGAAGGAACTGGAGCTTATATAATTGAATCTTCACTATTTTCTGAAACCGAAGTGTTTTCATCCGAGCTTTGGGCATTTTCAGTGAGAATATCTATATTTCTGCCAATATCTGGAGGTTAATACACTGGGTCCTCATCAGAATCATTTCCTGAATAGTCAAAATCTGATTCATTGAGGATATCCAATATTTCTTCATCGGTCAAATCTAAAAAGAAAACAGAAATGATCCTATGTACTACGTTTAGGACAAGAGAAGTTTAAATTTTAAACTTTAATTGGCGACATTCGTCCTACTGGTAGAACATAGAAAATGTATGGGTTATGTCTCTTTAGTTTCCTAATAATTCAACGAAATATTGATACAAACAACTAGAAGGGTACTTTATCATTACTTTTAGAAAACATTTACACGAAAAAACTTAAAATTTGGCTGGATTAAAACTGATAAGACTTACCTTTGTGAGAGCGCGAGCGTCACTGCATTTCCTCTGACGCCATTTTTAATGAAATGGTAGCTGTCAGTGGTGCGATTTTTATCTGATTGTTAGTACAGGCCTTGACCAATAGCGGGAAATTCAAATTTGAACAATGCCACAAAAAGTTTAGACCATAGATTTTTTTTAGTTCTATGTCCTGTCAGTAGTACGTTGGTCGTCAGGAGGTTAAGGTTATGAATTATTTATTGTTATAGTTTGACTTATGTACTTAAATAAATAAAAAAAAAAAAAAAAACAATTAAAACTTTTACCCCTGTATTACCAAGTATATTTTAATATTATTTTTCAAACTAAATATGTATCGGCCTTGACTCCATACAACATTAATAGACAGGTGGGATTTTTTGATAATTGGGTGTTCTTGTTTTTAGCTAATAATAATACCTAATAATAATTAAAATAAACATTAATATAAAAACGATCCTGGTTATCGAGAAGGAGCTAGTTATAGTATATATTTATTTTTATTTATGAGGTAATCCAGCCAATCGGGTAATAAGTATGTGCTGTTCAAACAACTTCTAGTACCTACGTAGATGAAAATGGTTGAAACAAAAATAATATTTGTATAAAATATAAAGATTTTTTCGTTTAATAATGTCAAAACGTTTTTTTAATCTATTACTATCTATACCATCACGGTATTTCCCAGAAACGGAGTATAGCAGGTAGACTTAATTCATGCAATAAACATACATGTCGTAGGTTCTCTCTGTGCCAAAGATGCTGAAAATTGAAATATTTGAATAGTGAATCAACATTGTGTATTTTTATTGTAAGGTATGCCAAATATAAAGTCAGCAAAAACAATAATTTAAAATACTACACAAAGGGATAAAACACCCGCGGTTAGCGAGCCATTCATTATATTATAAAAGTAAAAAATATAATTTATATATTAACCTGTAGGTACTTGTTGTAATAATATATTGCCTTTATGTATTATGTAGATACTTGCACTGTTAATATATTTTATTGTTTATTATTATTATTGTTATTGTAACGATCTCAACATGTTTTGATACCACCAATCATATTTTACGATACCTACAGCACCTGCTGTCCAATCGATATTGAAACTGAATCATTTAGGGCAAAATGTATTTTTTTAGGTTTGAAATTTAATACTGATTATTTTGAAATGTGTTTTTTCTTATTTTACAACAAAACACCTACCCGAATTCGAGAAGTGATTAAGAATATATTATGCTTACATATCTCAGTACGCGTACGTTAAGGTGTACATAATTACATATGTGAGAGATATTTTATTTACGAGTTTTAACTCTAACAAACTATGTCTAATATATTATTACATTTTTTAAATATGAAAAACTGGTGCAAACTCGATTTAACATAACACGGCAAAATAACTCACAGGTTGAGCTAGTCCCAAACTTAAATTTGAATTTTGTACACACGTCATATACAATGCACTAAACACGTAATATATACATAAAACACCCAAACCCAGAACAATTTGAAAAGGGAATTCTTCATCTATAATATTAGATTTGAAAATTCATAGTCAATGTCTTTACTGTTTTTAATAACTATATAAGACAAATTGCATTTACTTTACTCATCTAGAACAAAAATAATATTAAGATAAACCTAATTTTATTTCAAGGAAAAATTACAAATGAATGAAATACCATTTTGTCAATCGTGATTCAGCTCGACGTCCTTGAATACAAACATTCAAAAACGTTCTACAAAACGAACAAAATTTTATACTTTACGACCCGTGATTTAAATTTTTATCGAACGGCCGACAACAAAAGGTATGTTGAACTAGTACCGACTTTTTTATATTCATAAGTAATATAATACATTACTTTTTACACACTGCCTTGATATTATAATGTTACATATTAAATTAGTGTTGATTTATGGAAGGGTTCGGGGAATAAAAATATTTTAATTTCAGTTCTTTCAACTTGCGTTCCCATGGAAACTATATTTATTCATTATTATTATTAACCTTACATGTTCCTCTTAGAAATATAGTCCGGGAAATAGCTTCCTCTAGTATGTAATCGTGTGTTTGTGCCAGTTGACTGGATCTCTTTAGAATACATTTTTAAAAATGTGATATTGTCAGGTGTTTACAGACGGAGTAACCAGCCAAAAACTGTATGTAAAATAAAAAATATACTTAAATTAGGTAACCAATGGGCTAACATCATAAAGCAATTGTATTAGTGACACAAAAAAGTTACATTCAGAATGGGTGGCATTTCTCGAATTGAAGATATTAAATGTCTTATGGTGATGTTTCACAATTACCTGCCTTTTACAGGACCCCACTCGAAAAAAAGCAGTTAAACTTTCCTGAAAAATGACTACTCATAATATTGATGTAGAAATTCTTAGAACGCTCTATTTACAATAATAAATTAAGGTCAAACATGCCAAAGCAAAACAATATCAATTATTCAGACACATTGAATATTTTAAATTTTTTTGAGAACTGAATATTTCAATATTTACTGTATATAAATAAGAGTGAAAAACAGTTTAATGGAAAATTCATAAAATATAAATGAATAATAACCGATTGACATGATATGACAAAGCCAAAACAAAAGACAATCAGGACCGAACCGTTGCCATAGAAACTCATACATCTAGTTTAGATCAGTGATTCCCAAAGTGGTCCAGGTGGACCCTCAGGGGTCCACGAGAGACTCGAGAGGGTCCACGATGGCGTGACTAAAAAATGGGGCTCCACGAGTTTAAAAGGGGGTCCACGAATCCATAGTTAAAGTATCGGATATTCGGTAAAAGCACCAGATATTGACATAAACAATAGTCGGTACAAATACCCGGTACATTGTAGAAAAAGGTATTGGGAGAAAATATTCTTTAAGAAAACCGAGGAGTTTTGGAAATATTTCAAATTCCTATACATTTTGAAAATTTAGCGAAGGGGGGGTAAAAATACAGGGGGTCCACCGGACCACTTTTTTGAAACCAATTTTTGAAAGTGGTCCATGAGAAAAAAAAAAAGTTTGGGAACCTCTGGTTTTGATTAAGATTTTACTTTTACAAAAGTATGATAATTTTTTGTAAAATTGATTATATTATCGGTATTTATTTTGTAAAACTCCATATATACCTACTAATAACATATACCTAAAATATGGTTTAAATAATAAATATTAATAATTCAAGAGTTTTTATTCTTTTGTATTCTTTATCATATACAATGTATTTTTTGTTGCCTATAAGGTATTTAAACTTGTGTCAAATGATAGATTTCAGTTTCCCTGAAGATATAAGATGCCTATAAGTATAGGCGAAAACGTTCGGTATCTAACCTAACAAAGTGGAGATTAAACAGTGCTCAATAATATATTTTTATATTTTATTTAATAAAAATAAATATAAACTTTTTTATTGTGACCAAGGTTTCTAGGTCGACTTAGGTTAGGTTCAATTTGAAAACAACAGCACATGTCGAAACCTAGGTCACTATATAATAAAGTAAATAGTAAAACTAATAATCATATTTTTTTCTCCTTCTTCTTCTTCTTCCTGGACAATTATTAGTCCCACATGGTGGTGGGGTCTGCCTTTCTTGTTTGGTTATGCCACTTGGTTCTGTCGAATGCATCCTCATGGGAAACATCACAGCTCCTCATGTCTTGTCTCACTACGAGTACTCTCACGCCATCTGCGCTTTGACCTTCCTCTTGGTCTCTTGCCGGTAACCTCGATACATTGCGCTTTATTGCCTACATATTCAGGTGGTCTCCTGGCCACATGAGTACAGTATATAGTCATATTTTATTTTTTATAATTATTGAAATTTGAAAATTCTCATTTATACATAATTATTAGGACCATCATGGTACTAATTATTTATTGTTAGTAATGACAATCATTTAGTCAGGCTTCTTTATATTTACATCTTTTGTTAGCCAAGTCTAGATACCTACATTTATATTTGTTAGCATGACTGACTATGCAAAACAAATAAAGAAAAAAAACTATATGTTAATAAAATATTCAGCTTACACCTCAGTGAGGCGATAAAAATGTCGATTATAATTTAAATAAGATCATATGGAATAATAAAATAAAGATTTATGTACATAAGCTGTCGTAACATAAATATAAAGTATGATAATAAAATATCAAAGTACCTTATATTGTTAAGCCTAAATCATAAATATTAAAAAAATATATATAATACATAATTACATACATAGAAACATTATTTATTTCATATTTTTTTCAAGGATATGTACTTTATAATGATTTTTAGGATCAATGATATGTATCCGCTCGTAATCTGTGAACTCCTTGACAAAAAAGGTCTCTCACTCTTTTCAGTAGGTTTTCGAGTGTCCTGTAAAAGACAGGTAATCGTAAAATATCACTTTTAAGGAAATTTCACAGTTTCCATTAAGCAATGAGGTATAAAAATAAAAAAGGTATAAAAATAAAATAATCTTTATTGTACATTTGAGTAGTACAAATGGCGGGTTTATTGCCTGCAGGCAATTTCTGACAACCAACCAGTTTGCCTCCCATCTTGAAATTCTGAAACTTTTATCGGCATGGAGAGGGCCACATGCATGTTTATCACACGTAGTTTTTGCGCTGGCTACCCCACTTATGGGAAATGCTGTGATGGCTAGAATGATTGAAAAAGTCGTAAAAAATGAAAATTAACAAAACCTTATACTCGCGGTATGGTAAATTTCGTATACCAGAAATGAGATATTTGCATGATATCCGGTCATTATTATTATCATCACGCCATTTAACGCTCCTCTTGAGAAAAAGGGCAGAAAGCCGCAGCGTCCTCCAGCACACGACACTAGCCACCTCTATTCAATACATCTCTGCGCCTATTGAGTCACCTCTTCCCACGGCTTTCCTAGCGTTCTAATGTCCATGATATAGGAACGATGTATTGTGAAAGAGGAAAGTACGGGGCGTCCTTTGTGGACTAATTTTCGTTACATTTATTATATTAAATTTAACTTTTACCCCCAATATTATGTAAATTAATTATATACTCGTATTATTATTTTTTAAACTTAATATGCGGAACTAATATATTTATACCTCACGTTTTCAATGCTCTATTTGCGTCCTTCATAGAGTAAGCTGATTTGAGGCTCGGATGGAGTCTTGAAGTCCAACTGGATTGGATTGGATGAAAAAATTATATTTCTTTTCCATTATGATATCCTACCCTGTGGTTTTTAAGAGTCATTATAGACCAACCTAATAAAATCAACTTATCGACAAACAGTTCTTAGTGCTAAGTTCAAAAATTAATATGAAACACGCTGTTTGGTACTTTCATTGAAGTTTTATTAATTTGACAAACGGCTTCCGTCAAGCATCGTCACGACAATGAGAGGAAAAGTGCTTGAACGCCGGCTTGCAAATTTACAAAATCATTGTGGAACTACAAACTATCTTTATTCAATGAATTTAATTTCTAATACATACAATCACACTATCCTAAGTTAGACCAGTACTCTAAAACACAATATTTAGCAAAAATAATGCAAAATAAAATGATTGATTGAGGATAAACAATCATCAAAATAGTATTGATTATAAAGATAAGAAATAATAATTAAAATATGCCTAAACATCACTATAATATTATGCATTCAATTTGTGGTCAAAATTCTATCGAAACACTAGATCGTATCATAGATAACATAAATTTTAATTCATAATATTAATTTGAATTTATTCCGGACAACGTCAGGTGATTCAATCAAAATTCATAGCATTGAAGTTACCACAGATCAATTACAATAAATAAAACTTTATATTATAAATGTGTCGATTGATTTCAAGATCAGGTATCTGTGTGAAATAAAATCTTAAAGTTGTATTTCCAAAGAAAATGCATGAGACTTTGTAAGGATGATATTTTATTGTTCACATATTGTAAAAAGCAAAGCCGTTTTATTAGATTAGGAATTAAATAAATTAATATTAAAAAAAAACATTATCAATAAATACAGCACCTCTAAGAATGGATAATACAATATTTCAATTAGTGATTTACATCGCAAATTATAAATTGACTGTTTAAAGTTTAAACAGAACTTACTGACTCTGCAGGACATCACGAATAAGACATTCAACATCTTCAATTCAGCGATGAGGCTTGTCACACATTCTGAATGTCTTAATTTTTTTGTTGACACAGAGAGGATAGTTTGCATGATTGTTACATGCAGCTGGTCTACTGGCTACCCCACTTGTGGGATATGTCGTCAACCCTCAAAGAACACTTGATTACTTACAGAAAAAAGTGGAAGTTCTCCACGGACTACATTTTAAAAAAATCATATAAATATAAATCGAATGCTCATAGCATCATTTGATTCTAAGAGACAATAGTATGAAGCATTGGAACACACACAAATAACACCGACATTAGTGTCTGATTTAAAAACCGCATATTACCAACTATAATTTTATTATTGTTATTTTTTTCGGACCCGATTATTTTTTTTTTCGATTATTCACAACTTGTTATCCTTGTTAATTGAAAATAAAAACCACATACCTCCATAACTAACGATACGGCATTATAAATAATCTTCTAACTTTTTTAGCCCGACGTTTACCGGGTTTATTTTATAACATAAGTATAGACGTACCTATTATGATATTAAGTAGGTACTCTTGATTGTTTTTGTTATTATACGAGATGTTTGGGTGTTTTCAGTGAAGTCCCCAGTAAGGAATAAATCTGCCAATATTTTCTGCAAGAGTCCGAGTATTTTGAAAAAGACAGGTATTCATAAAATATCACGATTAAGACATCTAGATTTATGTCACCCATTCTGAGTATCTGTTTTTAGGGCGCAGAGAGGACGAACTGTATGTTCGTTACAAGCAGTTGAACTGCTGGCTTCCTCACTTGTGAGATATGCCATTATGACCTATTGGCTACTTCGTAGAAGATGCCATTGGATTCAGCGATAAGGTATGCAGCCCATTCTGCATTTCTTACTTTAGTGTCACAGAGAGGACGTCATGTATGCTCATCATAAGTAAGGTAAGTCCTATTAATTCCCTTTGTAACCCATTCAATTGAATCCTGACATTTTAGTAACCGCCTAGCCATTTCGTTAACTGGCCAATCTAATTGCCACCCCCACCATAAAAATATATCCAGCCAAAAGACCAGCCGCATGTAACAAACATGCTAGTAATTCTCTCTGTGCCAACAAAAAATTAAACAATCAGTATGCGTGGAAAACCTCATCGCTGAATTTAAGATGTCCTCATTTTGTCGAACACTTTTATAGGACACTCAAAAACTCGGAAAAGAGTGGGATATTAATTCTTTCCGAGTGCTCCATGGAACTATCAAGCTGTGATAATATATGTGTATCAAATCAAAGAGATAAACAATCTACCTTATTTAAGTATAGATTTATAAAGGATAGGTACGATTATAGAAACGATATATAATTTGTTCACATAAAAAATAATATACTTCTCAGTAGCTTTATGTTAATATTTTTTTTTATGATTAATTTTAATAATAATTTCAGAGAATAGTAATTGTTTTAAAGTGTTGGATGACGCCTATATGGGCGTGTCCTGAGAGATGAATGACGAATGGGCTTACGTTGTATTTTGTATTCTGTGAATCATGACATACTTTAAAAGATTTTAAATATTAAAAATATTTCATGATTAAAATTTGATTCGCATTGGTCATTGAATATTTGTGGTATGAATGTATTGAAATCAACACATAAATAGTTAAATCTTTTTGTAAATATATAACACGTTTGAACGTGCCTACGTATTTATTTATTTATGCATTCTTTGCTGTGCATTGATTACAAACAATTACATAAAAGGTATATACCTATTCAAGTAAGATAAAATCGATAAATAGAAGGTGAGTTTATTGCAAAGGCGCGATTTCTTCCAACTAACCCAGCTTACTACTGTATGATGAAAGGATGACGAAGAAGATGTATGTACCTATTTGAAAGAAAGGGGATGAGAAATCGAAGACGTCTGAAAACTATGTGGCTTGATCATAAATATCAAATTCTCAAGGATGGCCGCGTGTTGAGTAAAATAAATTGGTGTGTATGAGTAATTATATGAATATGGAGGAAGCGAAAAAAGTTTGTAATGGTAAACATATTTTGAACTACTCCAGATTAATCATTCCATTTGATCACACTCATCCATAGTCAACCTATTTGAATAAGTATTAACTAGGTAGGTATGTTGTATATGATACACATACATGTGAACTTCACAGGTGAATGTGTATCATATACAACATACCTACCTAGGTACCTAGTTAATACCTATTCAAATAGGTTGACTATGGATGAGTGTGATCAATTGGAATGATTAATCTGGAGTAGTTCAAAATATGTTCGACATCTACACTTCTAGTAAGTTAATAATTTGTAATGGTAGATATACATGGCGTTCCATACTCTCTTCCTACTCATTTGGGACATGAGGTTATTGATAGATAAATAGTAAATTAAAAACATTTCACAATATAAACATTCATGCATACATTCATACCATCACGACACTTTCCACAAAAAGGTAGTCAGTTATTACTGAATGTTATAAACATGAAATTCGTCTTCTTCCTCCGAATAAAAAAAAATAAGTCATTCAGGATGGTTGGCATCTCATCGTTGAATTGAATATGTTACGTGTCTTATTTTTGATGTTGTACGTACATTTACCTTCACAGGACACTCGAAAACTTACATAAAAGATAAGGAAACCTTATATTTGCCGGAAATTTCACGGATACATTAAAACACGTGTACAATAAATTATAATATACATATAGATCAACGCACGACAAGGAATCTTTAAGTTTAACTTTGAGATATTACTAAACGGATCGTAATTCATTCAATAACGATAAAAAATATAACTGTCTATCTATAAGAGTACATTTTATATCCTGGTTATCAAATTGAAAAAAGAATATAATTCAAAATAATCTCCTCAAAGGTATTTCATCCCGAAAGTTTATCATGAAACGATCTAGAATTTATTGATTTGCTTTGGGCAACTATTGTCCGAACTAAGAGTTTATAAGACTTATCATAGGATATGCAAACGCATAGGTAGCAGTGATTTTTCACATCTGCGCAATTCCAGTGAATTCAAATGTGAATAAAATGTAAAACAGTTATGCTTTTTAGTCTTACATAATTTTGTTAAAATTTTACCTACAAAACATGAACTTCCACCATGTTCCCTTGATAATATGGACTATAGTTATTTTAACACTCAAAAAACTTCAAATTCAGTTTCGAACAGAGTTATCACCATCGAATTTTTTTCAATGAAAATTTCGGAAGCTATTATTTGATAGCTTTCCTCACGCATGATGTTCTACATACCTTATGTGACCCGATATGTAACATTCTTTGCTGGATGCTACTTTTCCGTGGAGTACCTACTCGGCATAGAATTTATATCACAATCTTTTCCATAAATTTTTGAGTGTCCTGCAAAAGGCAGGACGGTTCGAAAATATTAAGACATTTTACATCTTAAATTCAGAATGTCTGCAGTTTTTGTTGACATGGAGAGGACAGCTTGCATATAATTGCATGTGGCTGTTTTACTGGCAACTCCACTTGTGGAATTGACGTGATGGGATAGTAATATTCACATTTCTGAGAAAGAATCAAATTATCTGACACTACACTAATTCTTCACAAAACCTTCGCTAAACCGTCATGATACTGCACATTAGTTCCTATTTATAAATCGCAATCACTGCTTTATGTTAGATGCTCCTTTTTTCTCAGTTTCGAACCTGACCTATTGGAATTAGCAAAAGATACATACGTTACTACTACTACTACTATACCATCACGGCATATCCCACAAGTGGGGTAGCCAGCAGATCAGCTGCATGTAAGAAACATGCAAACTGTCCTCTTCGTGCCAGTATAAAATCAAGACATTCAGGATGGGTGGCAAACCTCAACGCTGAATTTAAGATGTAAAATGTCTTATTTACATACGTTACTAAAAATAATAAAATGTATTAAATCGCAATCACTGCTATATTTTAGATGCTACTTTTTTTCAGTGTTTCGAATCTGACCTATTGGAATTAGCAAAAGATACTTTGGTAACTAAAAATAATATAATATTATTAATACTATTATTTTATTACACTACTATGATATCGTGTTTGTCGACGCCTATTTGGTCGCTTCGCGTTGTAATTACAAGGTACGTTACTGCAAAGTGATTTAAATAACACTATATTTTAAAAGTTAACAACATACCAACATAGACTTAAAATTAATTTTATTTAAATATATGTATAGGTATACCTACATATTATATACCTAGCATAGAATTACTATAGTTCATTTTTAATACAATACTTTTATGAGAAAATATTTACATATTTAAATACACAACTAGATATAGCTATGTATATTGATTTAATCATTTAATTCCAAATTTTTTCATTGTTTAAACATAGGTACTTTTTGCTCAGTTAAGGTTTATTGTTTTATTTTCCATTTATGAAATTTTGTTGAGTCTATATTTTGCAACGCTGTGCGTGAACATTATAAATAATATGTATGAAAATTAACACGTAAAAAGTCCTGGCCGTGAATTTTAAATTAATAATTTTATTTTAATTTAACATAAATAAATTGCTTATTCTTTTAACATACATTATTCATTTGTTTAGATATGTAGAGCTAATGAATAAACGACGTGGTGGATACAATTTTCAAAAATGGTGTTGAGTTAGAGAAATCAGCATACATGTATGAGAAATTGCATGAATGTGGTGAAAGAGAATGAAGTACATTGAAGAGAGACCCACCTCACACCCGGATATCTCAGGAGTCAAGTTCCTGAAAAAAAGAGCGTTCGTAAAACAACATGTATTACGCATTTAATTCTACAATTCAACGATGAGGTAATTCGCTAATCCCGAATATTTCATTTTGTTTGTCACAGAGAGGACGACTTGTTTGTTAATTACTCCCAACTATATAATTTGTAGTCTACTGGCTGTCCCGTATCGTGAATTTGTTGCTCTAATTATCACAAAAAAAATACACTACAGAAATGTAGAAAAAATTAACTCAGCATTTCATCTCAGAGTGGTTTAAAAAAGAAAAATAATTAACACCGACAAAAAGATGGGATAAGCGATAATCCCGACACTACAAGAAACACTGTCGTACATTATTCAAGTGGCCCCACTAATTAGAACTCCTTATCTCTAAGATTAGGAGAACATAGTCCCGAAGAAGTCGGCGGATACTCTCGGTTGAAAAATAATAAAAAGCAAACAGAAAAGGTGATACAAAAGTTGATAGAAAATAAAATTTAAATATTGTTAACAAGTTCGATAAAAAAAATATACAATCTGCGATAAAAGTTGAAGATCTTGTTATCATTTTGATACTGGTCTTATTTGTAACGTGATTAATTTTAAATTAAAAACATCGGCTAATCTACCAGTAGGCCATTTTATTTTCTTACATACCGTTAAGTATTGGGTTCAAATTCTTAGTTCCGCAGCGTCCCCGCCAAAAAGTACGTCTCCCACTATTTTCAGCAAGTTTCAAGTGTTTTCTAAAATGCAGGAGAGCGTTTTTTTAAAACATTTCACATCCAATTCAGTGATTCAGGTATGACTATGGATGTATCTTTAATCTTTTAAATTTTATTTGTACCTACTGAGAGAACGAATTGTATGTTGAATATACGCGATTGCAAAATGCCGTGGTGGTATGAAAAAAAATAATGAATTCTAATGTAAAATGAAATTTATCAAAATTATACTCCATTCAAAAAGGTTATTTTTTTTAAGTATGCACGAATACGAGTAGGTACTCTTCGTGATGAGTTCTATTAAGTGTATTTTTGAAAACAGTCAAAAACTATGAAATTTGTACGAAAATAGCGAAGAAAATCAACATTGGTGTGAAAATCGGTCAAAATATAATTGATTTTAGGCTCTACTGACATTTCAATACGTTTTAGTTTTAATATTTTGAGTTCGTCGGTAGCCTGGAGGTAGTACAAGTGTATCTACATAAAATACAACCTCTTAGTACAATAAGAAGTCAAGAAAATGTTAAAGGGCAGTAGGTAGTATAAATGTATATGCTATTAGGAGAAGGTACATATTTTGTGACCCGAGAGAGGTGACTAATTTGATGCAGGTCCGATAGTAATCCTGTACTAAGAAGTATAACTTGGAGTCCCTAAATTGATAAGGGATTGAAAAAAGGGGAAGGATCCTTTATTTATATATGGCATAACAATCGAACGTCCGTAACATGAATATTCTCAAAAATAATAAGTGCGAACAGAAGAAAAACAGACGCCAAACGGGTGTTTGATACATATAAACATATTTAATGAAAAACATTCACAGAATTCATCAAACGACAAAACCATGAATATGATGATATCAAAACATATCAAAATTTCAAATATTTCATAAGTTTCTTCGCATATTGAAGTTATAGTTGGGTTCAGTAGTTATCTTCGAAATTTAAAGTAAAGAATTATACTGAAAGTGGTTTGTATACCTATTTTCTATCAGGAGCAGGACAAGATAATTAATGTTAGTTATGCATTTGTAATAAAAACGTTCAGTGTAAAATGGAGTTTCCTAAATAACAACAAAACATTATAAAAAAGTTCATTACTTCCGTAAATAAATTGAGAAAATATGCATATTTACAAATTTCTAACACCTTCTCCAAATTTTCACTTTAGTATAGGAATTTGAGATTTTTCACCATTTTATTGTTTTACGCCACTGGTTTCTATAATGAAGATAACCTTATTACACTTAAGTTTAGAATTATTTGAGTATGGAATTTTTATTTAAGACATTTGTATCAGCCATTTTTTTCAACATATTGAATTTATTGGGTTGTACAGACTCGAGATATTGAGGTTTTGCTGTGTTATTTTCCGAATATTGGGGAAATACTGTTCTTTCTACTGTAGTGCATAACAACATCGTGTTTGTATTGTGCAGACACTTTTAAGGATAATAGGGTGGGGGAGGGGGGGACAGAATATAGAGGGGGATGATGATTGATGCTATGTGGCGTAGGTACTCCTTATTATCTCAACAAGGTCTTACAAGACATCCTACGTCCTCTAATACTAAACGAGAGAGGAAGAATGAACAAGGATTGGAAATAATGCATTAGAAATATTTTATCAATATTTTTACCAACCGATCCTATTTTATAATAAATTGTTACTATGACAACGACATGTGGAATATCGTGAAAAAAGGTGACTCTATTAAAACTCAAAAATATATGTCAATATTCTGGACGAGATCAATAGAGCCATTATCTGTTTCAACGGAAAGGCTAGTCTGTGGCTCCGTAGGACCCGTCAGCTGGATAGCAGCATCTAGGAGCAATCTGAAGACATCGCTCTTCCAACAAAGTTCCTCCTTCATCATCCTTCCTCATCATCTATTTACTGAATGGAGTGAGCTGGTTTCTGTCCACTTAGAGCGAAATATGAATTATTTCTACCAAATTATCGATGGAATGTGTGACATCTTTTTCTTCATCTTTTTCTTAATACGTATGTGGTTTTACAGACGTTGCTGTTTTACAAAATAGATTTTCGGCTTTATCATAATACCAGGAAGAAAAAATATAAAAATCCTATAAACGAATAACAATACATTGTAAGAATAAGCATTATTTTCTATTGTATCAATGTATCATTATATTTTACCTGCTAACAAAAAAATATTAATCAAAAATAAATCTTCGTTTAAATTTCATTCGTATGAATGTTTGTTTTAAATTAAACGGTACTTTTAATAGACAGTAGTAATGAATAATTTAAGATCCTCTACAACTTTCCTGTTTTAGACGGTTTCAGGATAAGATTTATTTATAGGTGAAAATAAATGAAATAAATGTTAGAAATAACGAAAATAAATGTTAGACAAAATTTGAGATTTCACAAAGAAAATGTCTTAATTTATTTTGACTCTATAGTTTGTTAATTATTGTTATTTTCATTTTAATCTAATGACAATGAATCCATATCAGAATAAAATAATTAATAAAATTAATTAAATTTTATATGTTATTTTCAAGATATATCTTTTTATAAAAAATACGATTGATTTATATAAATATTTTACTTCAAGTTATAGCAAACATGAAAAAAATTTAAAAGGTATTAAATATTTCGCTTGTGTATGGTTTCTACGTATGCTGTTTGATAATTTAAGGATTACAAAACCAATCAGACTTTTGATTGCAGAACCACGTCTACACAATGTAACATTATACAAAATCTAATCGGACGAAATGAGAAAGGTGTCCCAACGCTTACAAATTGGCTCTAAGCTGACTTAAGTGATAATTTTTGGTGTCCATTGACGACGTTCACCAATTCCGCCATTCTCACTTTCACGATATAAAGTTCACCAATCGAGAAAAGTAGATGTCAATTTCGAACAATGCTGGGTTTACAGCTTTATTATAATACCTAACATACAAAACATTCTGAAATAAGTTTTCTTTCAGAATATAACGAAAAACGCCTTAGGGATTAATGAAAACATCATATAATTGTTGTACATTTCTATATGTCTAAGGCTAACTTTATCTAATATAATTCCTATCATTTTTATATTATTCCAAAAAATAATATAATATTTGAGTATATAAAAGTAATAATTGATAATTTCTTTTTATTTAATCTAATTATTATTAATAAATAAATCACTTTACCCGCGAGAATAAATCGCGGCCACGTGATTCATATGAGAAATATTTTGATTCATTTGAGGTGGCAATCTACTTTACTTTAGTTTGACAATGATTTTGTAAGTCGAAACCAGGTCACTACTCAATAAAATTTTTAAGTAAAACTAAAACCAATTGTTTTTTTTCATATACAATCTACTTTACCTTTACTTCATACGTTACTTCACACGTGGCATGGACTGGCTATGTTGACAGATCCGGTGAAGTCCATAAAATGTATTCTGCAGGGCATAACCGAGGGCAGAAGACCGTTAGGCAGACCAAGGCAAAGGCTACTGAATAATATAAACCGAGATCTAGGATAGCCAAATGCTAAAGATGACTGTTAATCTACTGCTCAAGATAGAAAGGCTTGGAGATGTATTGTTAACAAGGATGAGGCTCCTAAGGGGCTATTTGATCATTAGAAGTACCTATTAAAAATGGTATTTTAAGATGAATGGAAACAATGAAAATATTAAAGATATGTTTTTAAAGCATAACTTGAATATTTTATGAGTTTATAAAAATAAAAAAATAAACAAAGAATGTAACGATGAAATGTGTGTACGAAGGTAGGCGGCAAACTTCATTGTTATATAAAATTTCTCAAGTTTTCCCTGTGCGAAAATAGAGTCATATTTATTTCCGGAGCTTCTCGGGAAAGAAAAAAAACGTGGGGACATAAATCATTTTCTCTTTTGTCAGGTGAAAGATTGTAGTAGTACTTCACAAAAAAATAACTAAACAAGGGGGAAGTTGTAAAAAAAGTCAACCATAGTTCGTCCCCATTATTGTAATTCTAAAGAAAATTGTTACATTTTTCTGACAGACCCCATCAAAAGAGACCTCTTGGACGGGTGAGATAAGTAAAGGTACCGCTGACCATGTATAATGAAATAAAACAGATGGAGCGTTTTTTTTTGTATTTGATTCTGTACGATAAATAACGCTTCATATATTTTAGAGAATGTCGATTGGAGAACCACGATTACACAAATTGGACAAAATTCAATCTGAATATGTGAGATAGCGTTTAAACGCTTATTAGTTTACAAAAATGAGATTATATGATTAATTTTGTTATCTATAAGTTGTGTCCAAAACCCAGTGATACAAAAATACCATCACGGCATATCACACAAGTGGGATAGGCAGCGGACATTTATTATTTTTACTATAGATAATTATTCGGGTTAATTGAAATATTTTGCACCTCTCCGATAAAAACTCGCCCTATACACAAAGTTATGTGTATCATTGTTATATTTTTATCTGTATCATTATTGCCATATATTAGCAATGATGTGCGATAAAGCTTATTACTATTCTTATTATTTGATGTGTTATTAATAAAAACAATAGTCTTATATGTAGACCATCGAAGAATTACTTCCCGATACACCAGGAGACATTTTATTTTATTTTATTTTATTTGAATAAAATATAGGTACCTACCACTGCCAGCTTGACAGTTGATCCTTACAGCAAGCTTATGTCATGAGAGTGGAGGTTACAAAGTCGGTGCAAATAAAAAAAAAAATCACAGGCGGTCAATCTGTGGCCCAATTTAGAACAGTTTAACGATGTGTCTAGTAATTATACATCAATGGTTTATAAATATTTCTATGATTTTTTCAACACTTTCCGGTATGCCAGGTCACAAGAAGAAGGGACAATTTATTCAAGAAACTATTAGGTACTTTAAAAGATAAATTGCCATCCCCTCCCTCACCCCTCGTTCTTCTCAGCTGATGGACTATCAACCGACTCTTAACATCGTATCATAATATAATAATATCCACATTATTAATGGAATATTTGAATGCAATGTTCTGTGGAGTCCCTGGCAAAGACTAGAACTCTCACCCTTTTCTGCAAGTTTTCGAGTGCAAATATTCAACATCTTCAATTCTGCAGCCATAAGATATGCTTTCCATTGTAAATGTATTATTTTTGTGGCACAAAGACGGCAATGTGTGTGTTTATTACAAGAAGTAAGTCTACTGGCTACTCCACTTGGTGGGGAATACCGTGATGGTATAGATTAAAAACGACGTTGTTATAAATGACATTAGTTTACAAGAATAAATAACATAATATGATTCTTTACATGGTTTCTATAATAGAGTATAATCCTCAATAATGGGCACAGTAAAAATTAAACAAGTACTAACTCAATAATAAAAATACACATAAAAAAGTGATTTTAACGATTAACATAACAATATGATTGTTATACTATACTTAAATCTCTACTTAAATCATAAATGGTGTTTGTTTGTAGTTACCAGTTAAATAATTAATCCGTATATAAAGAAGGTAAATTCATTAATCGTAAGATAGTTGTTTTTGATATAATGTGGGATACAGTAGTTATTGTAATGGTTTATTCCAGGAAATAAAAAAAAAACTATACAAAAGTTACCGGCACAAAAAAGTCGAATGCAAAAAATTGACAAATTTCGCTTAAATCAGTATCATTTAATAGTACAAGCACGTCTCCCTTAGAAAAAGCAACTAAAGGCTTTTTTAACGTTAATGTTGCAGTTAATCCTGAATGTTGTTCGGCACAAAGAGGATAACTTACATGTTTATTAAATGCACCTGATCTGCTGGTTACTCTACATGTGGGATTTGCCGTGATGGTTTAGACGTAGTAGTAGTAATTTTTTCTCGAAATTATGTTAATCACAATTTTAACGGAAGTAATATAACTTTATACATCCACACTATCATGATATCTTCCACAAATAAGTTAGTAAGATTACTAATTGCATGTAATAAAAAATTGAAATTTTTCCCTCTGTACAAATAAAAAATAATATATTCAGGGTGAGGATCATACTTCATCGTCGAACTGCTAATAATTGTATTACTGTATTATGACAATGAATTAACTCGTTAATCGATTAATTGTTAATTCACAATTAGGACTTTGAATTAACTAGTTAATCGATTAATTGTTAATGGCCAATTATGACTTTGAATTAACTCGTTAATCGATTAATCGTTAATGCCCAACTCCAGTAGGTACCATATAATTAATCGGTAATACAGCACATAATTATTACTATTACTATATAGGGTTCATGATAAGGACAATAAAATAAATTTTCAATTTAGTATTATCGTCTGTCTGTATGTATGCATGTACGTCGTTATATCAAACGGCTATAAATTGGCAATGGGAAATAAATCGATATTTATTGTATAGGGGACTGGTTGATTACTCGGTAATGGAAGGAAACTTTGCTCACTTAGTGAAAGGGAAAAATAAAATCACATTCTACATATTTCATTACAGCGATAAGTCTTACCACTCATCTTCATTAAATATTGTTTTTTTATTGGCACGGAGAGGTATAATTAGTCTACTAGCTACCCTATTTGTAATAGATGCCGTGATGGTATATATGTATTGACCTAAAAAACCTAAGATACACTTAATTTTAAGAAATATCCCTCATGGCTTACCTACTTACATACACAATCACGGTATCTCTAAAAAGTGGCGAAGACAGAAAATTAACTTAATGTAATAAACACGCAGGTCGTCATCACCAATAAAAGTACAAACGATGGGTAAGCTAACCATATCATTGATTTTTTTAATATGTGATATTTACGAATACATACTTGTATTTTACAGGACACTCAAAATAATGCAGAAAAGAGTGATATACCAATTTTTCGTCGATCATTGTCACGGTAACAGTATCTGATATAAAAATGGTTAAAATATGCTATTTGGTAACAGCTGTAATATAAATTTTATAAAAGATAAATCTAATAATCTGTAAATATATTTATTAGATTTTCTTACTATAACATATCACTGGGAATAGCCGTTATAACAATTATAATGATTTCAATTCATTATTTTATGCTTTATTTATTGAGGGAATCTAAATTAGTACCCACTCTAAATGCTAACGATTACATACTCATGTATTTTAATTTCAGAAGTGTCATTGCTTAAGGGTCGATAATTGGTAAGTGTACCCTATTTTTTGAATGACTAGTATTTTTATTAACATATTTATATTTTTCGTATATCGTTACAATATTTAGAAAATATATAATGTAAATAGCATAAAAAATATAAGGAATGTGTGATATTTTATTTTCTCTGCCTAGCCTGCAAAAAAAGAGCTTAAATTAAATTATTTTCTCAATATGAATGCAGTGATGTATGTAGGTAAGTAACAAAATAATTTCTTTAACAATTTATGTTTTAAATACAGGAATGAGATACATCCATTGATTTATTAAATGAGTTTGCAATATCAAGATATATTTATTTTTTACTTACTTTATTCCCTTATTTGGTTCCAAAATCAATCATTCACACAGTACCAATAATCAACAATAAATAATAAAATCTACGACATTACAAATTAAAAAAAAACTTATGAATATTCAATCTTTAACTCTTCTCGCTGGTCAGCTCATTTTGTTTTTGTAATGGAACACTCAATTATTTCAATTAACACTGAACATTATATTATTTAATTCAAGTGAGTGTCATTCATAATCATTGTTAATCATTAAGGCATTCTCTCCATGTGCCGCATACACATAAATATTATTATAATACATGAACACATTATATATTTAGTTAATTAAAAGGAATGTTTTCTTATTAGGCATACATATAGTAGGGACTATTAAGAAGAATGTGATTGAAGCAACACATGATTGTAAAGTATGCAATAAAATGTCAAGAATATTATCG
This sequence comes from Athripsodes cinereus, assembly GCA_947579605.1. Classification (NCBI taxonomy): domain Eukaryota; kingdom Metazoa; phylum Arthropoda; class Insecta; order Trichoptera; family Leptoceridae; genus Athripsodes; species Athripsodes cinereus. The sequence goes on along the minus strand of OX388319.1, from coordinate 14,631,034 downwards.
AGATTAAAATATCGCATTTTATTTCATATCAATATAAAAAAAAATCTTTCTATCTACATCAATATGATGATTTTCATAAGTAGAGAAGTCAGTCGTTTTTTTCTTTTGTAGAATACTCGAAAAATAAGCCAAATTTTTAAGACATTTTGGATCATATCGTCCCTCTTCTAACAGTCGTATCTGCCTAAATGTAAATTGTTCAGGAGATCGTTTTTAGTGTTTTGCCGTGCATATTTTCATCTCTCCAAGTTATATGATGCAGTGTAAATATACAACATTATTTTATTTGTAAATAAAACAACAAATCAGAAAGCTTTTCCAAGATAACGGTAACAGTTACAGGTGTGATCTTCAGTGAGAACATGCAGGGTACATATAAATACACATTGGTGATCATAGCTCGATTTCGCCAAAAATGTCAGATACGACAGTTAGTCAGAAGAGGGACAATATATTGTTTGGGGTTATCGGTAGCTTGATTGGTTTCGAACTTTCAAACTTATTCTTTTGTCCACCTTTACGAAGAAAGCTATTGCTTAAGGAGATGTTATTCGAAACACCAATTTTAAAGCTTATTGAAAACCCTGATTCACCATTTAAAAAAAACAAAAATCATTCAATATTTCGAAAAGAGCGGATTAGTGGAAATAACTTAAAATCTGGGATATCCGTATACCTATGAGATGTCCACTATGTTGCAATTTAGTTTTAATTTGCGCTTTTCACATTGTACAATGGCAATATTTTACATTGTAAAAATAAACACGTAGCTTATTACGACTTCCTTAAAGATTAAACAAACAAAATGCACATTCATAAATACACATATATATATACAATAATATTTATGCAGTCATACTCGTAACGTATGCAATGTCGTTGTCACGAAAAGGGAAATGCATATATCTAAACCCAAGCACGTAATGCAATTTTATTATTGTTTTTGATGCCATTTACAATATTAATTAGTTAACTTTATTCGTTTGTATTTTTCAAACACCTGATAAATACTGCATTGGAAAACTTGACGTCTTTTATTAAGAAAACAGAAAATGTATGACTAATACATATTGTGTTTTGATAAAAAGACTTTTCAATAAATTGTGATTGTAATAAATGCAGGATTGGTAAACTTAATACCATATCATACCATCACGGCATATCCCACAAGTGGGGTAGCCAGCAGACCCGCTGCATGTAATAAATATGCAAGCTGTTTCCTCCGTACCAATATAAAATTAAGAGATTCAGGATGGGTGACAAACATCATAGTTGAATTCAGGATGTAAAATGTCTTCATTTTTTCGAACACCTGCCTTTAACAGAACACTCGAAAACTTACGGAAAAGAGGGGGAGGCCAATTCTTTACAGGGTGCTGCACGGGACACACTTTATCTTTGGACAATTAAAACTTTATTTTGATATATTTTTGTTCTTATTAAGCAAGTAAAGTCGCATGTTTAATTTTACGGCACCTAAATAATAACTAGTTGTCAAAATTTCATACTGTTGAATATATTTTCTTTTGAATAATATTTTTTATTGACTGAAGTCATTTATAAAATAAAATGTCATCGGTTGAGGTTACCTGCAAAAATATTGAACTGGCCATTAATATCAACAAAAATTATTGTCGATAAAATATTTCACGGCATAGGATAATTCGTGGAAAATACGAATCAACCATCAACCGGGATTATTAATACGTCCATACTAAAGAAAACAAGTAAATTTCCAAATCAATATAACTAGGTACGTATTGCACAAAAAATAAATAAACAATACAAATATGTTTGAGTAGAAAGCAAACAAGTTCAAATGATATATGTATCATATTATGGTGCACCTATGCAATCTTTCAACGTAAACGATCAAAACCTTTTATCTCCATTTCAAAAATGTTATTCATTCACTTACCAAACACTTTAAGGTTATTCAAAACAAATACACACTCCACATAAATGTACTACGTGTTGAATTTATATCATTGGCCGCCTGGTGAACTATGTACTATCTCACAAGAGTGCTTTATTTCAAAGCATGCTGCTGTTTCTAAAATAACACGGCATGCTTTGGGTAAGAATATTGTAGCTACTAGAATATACAAGATACTTGTGATATGGAGTATCTATGTAACTTTATGCTAATGTTGAATGAAGGTGGAAGTATTAGAATAGCATAGTATTGGGAGATACAAAATGTTTCAAACCAGATGGAAAAATCATGTTTTACAAAATGGAGAAAACTACTTTTGAAAAGAGAGATTGATCCAAGTAGGATGATTTCATCAAATATTTCACCAACATTTTTAATACAGCAGTTATTTTTTTTATTTCATCAGTATTTCAGTACATTATTTATCAGATTTTATTAAAAGACTAAAATAATAAATAAAATACCTTGATAATAGTAAGAGAAATTTACTTTAAACGGAGGCGATCAGATGAAAGATCAAAGTTGTTTGCTTTTAATAATATTTTACATTTTTCAATAATTAAGTTACTAAAAATAAGTCGGTTTTCTTTAAATTTTCAAATGGTCTGTAAAACGCAGGAAATCGGACAACATATCTTAAAAAAAAAAAACATTTAAAACTTGATTCGAAGATGAGGAATGCCACCCGTCCTAACTGTCTTGTTTTAAATCATGGAGAGGACTAGCTGTATTTTTATTTTTTAATGCATGCCACATTTGAATGATTGTGTGATGGATTTGTAGATAGATGTTGGTAGTGAATAAACCATATTTGAGAATAACAACATACCTGTCAAAATTTGTTGTGTGTAGGTAGTATAAGTTTTAAAATAGTTTTATTCATTTCAAAAATAAATTTTATTTTTTCGTCAATATTGCATACGAACAAAACATAACAATATAAATGTAAAAAAACAGCTACAAAGTGTAAAGCTACTAAAGTGTTTGAATATTTGTCCGTAGACAGCATCATAGTGCTGGAATCAGGGACCTGATGATTTTCAATATACCTAAGCTTGATCTTTAATATTTATAATATTTACAAATAACCATAGTGGTATTGCTCAATCCATAAATAATAATATTTTTACTGTAAATATATCGATCTAAATCTAGATCATAATATCAATCGTCTTGATCAATGTTTCACATCACGTAACAAGTTTGTTGTATCTTTCTGCATAGTAATAAAGCAATCATTTGAAAACGTTTTACTTCGGAAGTCATGTTCTCTCTAAATGTATGTAGATACAGTTTATATATTATATGTAGGTACTGTACAATATGAACGAGTAGTTACTGCAGCTAAGAAATTGAACATAAATAGTGTATGTACGATAGAAATATGAAAATTTTAAGTTGAAAGCGTATGACATAATATTATCTTTAGAGCGAAATTAACATTTAATTTTTTTTTATACCATATAGGTAATATACATTAAATACAATATAAAGTCGCGCCAAATCCATTAATCAAGATTTGTCGGCGCGTTCATTTTCATAATAACAATATATACATAAATAATTTAAACCTAACCAAAAGCAGCAAACATATACTTCATAACTATAGTACTTACATAATTTCAATTATATTATACAAATCCACATTTCAGGAGCCATTCCTTGACAAGTCTTGTCATGAACGACTTAGAATGTTGTAATGGATATTATAACTAATCTAATCTCTACCATCATAAAATATTACAAAAGTGGGGTAACCAGCGATCTAACTGCGTATTATAAACATCCAGGTTATCCTATTCGTGCCAATAAAAAAGTAAGATAAGACAGAATGCGTGGGATGAATTTAATATGTGAATGTCTTATACATGAGGTTTTACGCACGCTTGCCTTTTACAGGATACTCGAAAACTTGCAGAAAAGAGTGGAAGATCTCTTCTTTGCCGAAGACTCCAAAGATTTTTTTTTTCTTGTATATTTCTTACATTTAAATGAATAGATATATAATGAGCTGATGAAAACGGAGGCATGAAGGGTATATATTGGCATGTATAGATGGAAGGATCGGGGATGCTTATATCAAGCAGTGGACAAGAATAGGTATTTATAAGTAATAGTAAGTAAGTGTGTTATATTTATTCTTCTTCCCGTTGTCATAATTGCTTAAAAATATCGTTAAAGGTAAACTTTTTTCTTCAATTACTTGTAAGTGTCATATTTAGTATAAATAAAGAGTTAATAAAAATTTCAGTTTAACTGATAAATAAACATAAAAAGAAATATTGTGCTTATAACAAAATACTGAATAATGATATGTATAAAGCTTTTTTGTTTCGTAATTAACAAAAAGCTACTAAAAAGGATTACAAAAGAACTTACAACTGACACAGCTTACATCAAGTTTAAAACAGAAGTATATAATGATAATAATAATATGTAATCCTTCAAAGACAGGGTGTATATTATTATTCTTATTATTATTTACATCCCTATATAGTAAGTAAATAGATACATACATCCCTTCCTCCTGAAAAAGAGAGATGAGGGGGTAGGTGAGTGAACATAATATAAATATATAAGTCCGTTTATACTCGTGTGTTTATCGCTCGTCTTATTACAGATATATTATAGTTTATAGGACACCATGGAAATTAACATATTTTATTAAATAACAGATATATTATAGTTTATAGGACACCATGGAAATTAACATATTTTATTAAATAACAGATATATTATAGTTTATAGGACACCATGGAAATTAACATATTTTATTTAATAACAGATATATTATATTGGCACGGAGAAGACAGCTTGCATGTTTTATACGCAGCTGGTCTGCTGGCTACCCCACTTGTGGGATATGCCGTGATGGTATAGTAGTAGTAGTAGTAGTATATTATAGTTTATAGGACACCATGGAAATTGATTGTCCCACGTGTTGTCGATTTTTATTTCAATTTTTTGAAGACATATCGGGATGCACATGTACATACTTACATACACTCACATAATTTGCCATTAATGGGGTAACCAGTGGACTAACTGCATATCAAGATGACTGAAGATCTTGTTGCTTAATATTCTAAAAAAATTGATGATTTATATTCAAAATGTGTATAGAAGGGGTGTGAGGAAGCGTGGACGTCCAAGAATCACGTAGCTTGATCACGTGGACCAAATTCTTAAGGACGGCCGCGTGTTGAGTAAGAGAAATCGGCGTGCATGTATGAGAGACTGGATGAATGTAGAGGAAGCGAAAGAAGTATGTAAGGATAGGTCGTTCCGTTCTCTTTGCCTACCCCTCCTGGGACATGGCGTGAGGGTATAGTATAGTATTTACATTAAAAAATTGTAGTTGCGTATAATAAAAACTGAAGTAGACACTATTTAAAATGAATTATGAATATTTCTCATCAGATAACGAAAAAACTGTTAAAAATATTTGTATTATGGTGTTGCCAGCTTTTAAACAATTTCTCACAGTTTTACCATTTTATTACTCATACTACATAGAAGTATTAATTTTAATGTTTACTTCTTGCCGGGTACACCTATACTAGTACTGAAATAATACTGAAAGGCTGAAAGAATCTTTCGTTTCACGCCATTGAACTTTGACTGCGTTGAGAAGGGTTGGCATTACTTTAAAAAGGATGAAGGAGAGGAGTAAATAATTGCACACAAAGCACACAGATACCTACCCTAGTAAAAATAATAATAATAATATCTTTAAATAAAGCAGATTATCCTTTACAAAGAAACGTATGTTTATTATGTTATACTTTAAAAAAAAAACAGAAGTAGGTCCGATTGAGTAAAGAAAATTTTTACTTTGACTCAACAAACAACTATTATACGATGTTCTATTTTTGTGTCGTGAAAAGGGATAAACTAAGCATTATTATTCTTTGTTTTTTATTAGTTTAGTACTTATCTAGAAGATAGATAGTATTGAATTGTATAAGTAGTATAGTATAGCAGAATTGTATATATAATATTGTATGGATATACATGTATAATTTATTCATAAGATGCTATAAGTTTATTATGTATTTTTAAGTTATGAAAGAATTTTTGTTTTTATAACTTTATTATCTAAATAAATAAATAAATAGCTATTCGTTGATATAATTTTGTAATAAATTATTATTGCATTCAATACAAATATGTACTACTACTATACCATCATGGTATATCCCACAAGTGGAGAAGCTTGTAGACCAGCTACACATATAATAGACACGCAAGTTGTCCTCTCCTTGCTAATATAAAATCAAGACATTCAGGATGGATGCCAAACCTCATCGCTGAATTAAAATAAAAATAAACATTTTTGATTTTCATTTTAGTCCTATTTATAAACATGCTATACTTGTATACATCATAATATTTTGCCAATTAAGCTTTTATTTATTAATTTTAATGAGTTATTGCTTTTAAAGGCCTTTCAGAGCAAGATGATAGAGCTTGCTCCACAAGGTTTTCGGATTGTACATAAAATTTATTTAATTGATTTTGGACAGATCATAAAGAGCAGTCTGATAGTAACTAATATACATTGTACAGTGTCTCGTCTTTTGGACATGTTTCTGGGTAACAGATATTAAATTATTCATAAAACAATGTCAACATTTTGGAACGGTAGTAAACTATAATTTTCAGTGTTTTGTCAGGATGTTGTCGTTTTCATGTTACATAATTAAATCACGTATTTTTTTTCGTAATTTTATCATTCAACAAATTCCTATAGCTAAACACAAAACAATGACAATCTTTATAGGTACTTACCACACGCTTTAGACAAAGAACGTAAAAATAATAATAATCTCTCGATTTGTCATAATATACTGGACAATAAACATCAATTCTTTATCCCATGAAAGGCTTTTTTCAATTTCCTATAAACCATTCCTTAATTGCAACATCAATCAATCCATCAATGTCCCCATTCAGGTATTCTTCTTTCTTCCAGTCAATCTTTCATGTTACTTATTATTACAGTTAGGGCCGATATTTCAATGCGTCTTCAGGATGACCATTATTATAAAGTCCACCTTAACTGATTTTTTTTCTTTTTGTCCAATAAACTATTAAAAACTGTCAGTTCCTGGACAACACTCATATAAAGATATCTTTAGATTTATTAATTATTTACAAAATAAAAAAAAACTCAAAATATTTCCAATTTTTATCCCTACTCCTCTCCGTCTTATTTTTATTACATTATTAATAATTTCAATAAAATATATTTTTAATATTGATGTGATTCCTACATACATGTGAACCTTACAATATTTAAGTTACAGATTTAATCTGTAACAGGTGTTTTTCTTAACATTATATGCATAGAAATCCACAGAGATCAAGCTAGTCCCAAACTAAGAAGAATCTTTTATTATGGGTACTACCGCGACGATACACATATATACAGTGCACTAAACACATATACATGTTTATATTATATTAATAAAAAAAATATTGGCTTTCCCACTAACGGTAGATGCCGTTATAGTATGGAAGAGTAAAGGTGGTTTCATAATAGGGTCACCCTCAGAGCATATTGAAATATCGGACCTTAGTATTAGATACAATAACAACAGACCTCGCGGGGTTCCATTGTACAAGTTTTTCATACCTTAAGGACTTGTATTTTGTCACTTTTGGCAAATTGATGAATCATTTGATGTGAATGATCGTCAAAATTGTTAAACAATTTGGTGAATAGAAGCCCAATATGTTATATGGCCCTTCGAAATAACCTTATATAAAAAAAAATACCATTTTCTTATTTTCTTTCTGATTTTCTTAATATATCTACTTACTATACCATGACGGCATAATTCACAGGTGAGGTAGCCAGCAGACCAACTGCACATAATAAACATGCAGATTATCCTCTAAATTGCAATAAAAAATGAAATATCTTGATAGGCGGCATGCCTCATCTCTGAATTTTAGATGTTGATTGAAAAATAAGTGAGAGAAAAGAAATTCATATTTCGTTTAAATTTAAAAATAGAATAATGAACCTTTATATTATTAAACAAAACGGCTCATTAAGTAAATGAGACTCATCAAATTACAAATTTTTAACATTACAACAAATGTTAAATTACTATCCAATTAATGTCCATCAAACTCAGAATTATAAATAATAATAATAATCATAATCAAAGTTGGACATGAAGGATTAACGTGTTAACGACTTAATTAACATCCGTTAAAATTGTGAATAAATTTTTCAAGTTTATCTCAAAAACTATTAGGTTGACTTCTGTAAGTTAAGTCAATTTATTTCTGAAGAAGGGGGGGGTCCACTAGCGATTATTCGAAGGCTGTTAGCCAATAATAGGTAGGTACTTTCTTTGAAAAAGCGTTAGGGACCTCTTTATTTTTTTAGCCCTTACAATTAGATTAACGACAACTTGTTTACTACACGTAACTTGCGTTCATTATAAAATAAAATAATAAAAAAAAACATCCATCAATAAATCAATATCATAACGGCATATCCTTTATGTACACTTCCGGTTAATTTTGTTAAATCAATTTAACTTTAGAGTAAAGGATTAGTCATTAATCGAGTAGAAATTTTGTAAACTTTTGATAAACGTCGCCTTGCTATGATCATCATCAATTTCATAATATTATTATTTCAGAGAGAACGTTTCATTAGACAATCTGTCATTATTAAGAAATACAATAATATTATCCTCTTTACTGACATAAATCTACTTGTAAGTAGCTGAAGATGTCTAAGGGCTTTATATATATATAAAATACGAGAGTATTTATTTAATGAAGAAGGAAGAAAAATATAATTATGGACATCTTCAGGATTGAGCCACGGCCACTCAGGCCGGAAGGAAACAATAACTTATACATTTTCTAAAAACCTATTTATTATCTATATGAATAGATAACAAAAGTCATTTATCCAATCACAAGTGGGACAACCAGCATATCATATTTACAGAATATGAAGGAACAGATAGATTCAACCAGGAATGCTTCGTATACAAACCAAATATTTTGACATTTTTCACAGAAGAGAATTGATGATCGCCTCGCGGATTAAGTTGTGTGATTAAATATAAAAAAAATTGTGATAAATCGATCATTACTGATCATTGAATACAATAAATATCGTAATGACGCACATGTGCGTTGCGCATTAACGCACTAATTTGTGCGACACGCGGCGGTTGAGACCGAATGCAACAAATGCGATAAGATTGGGTGCGTTCGTCTTTATTTACACGATTTTGAGTACACGGTTCCAAGAATTGAGATTTTACACTTTTATCTTCCCTTTGGAGTTACTAGAATATAATACGTCCATCACAATTTCTGAAATTTTCCAATATCTTTTAAAAATGACATATTTAAAAATCATGTCTGAATCATTCTTACTTCACCTTCATGATACAACCATATTGCTTGCTGTGAAGATATCTGGATTATAAATGGGCTGATTCCAAATCTAGGTTCATCTTAGTAAAAGAAAAGTAATTAAGGATTTTGAATTCAGCAATCTACTCAAAATTTATAGATTTTATGGCACAAAAAGAACAACCTGTATGTTCGTTAGATACAGTAATTATCCACACCCTGGGATATGGAGATTTAGGAAAGTCCCCAGGTACTTCCCCATAGTTGATAGCTTATTATTTTTATTTTGAATTTTTGATTTGATTTTATTTTATTATTGATTTTGACAGCTAATGGCGACCGGGTGTAAACACACAAACGAAATAACATTAATATTGTCGTTTCTGTTTTTTCAGAAGAAACGAAATTGTGTTTATCTCGATATTCTATACTGTACTTATAATAAATCTAACCACATTTCACAAACATGAAAATTGCCCTCTTCGTGGTAATAAATAAATAAGAACATACATCGCTGCATTGTCAATGTTTTATGTCTTATTCGCGACTTTTCTCGAATATCTGCCTATAAACAGACCATTTTAAAAACTACGGCAAAGACTGAGATATCTATTCCTTGACAGGTTTTGAATGAAAAGGATCATTTTTATAAATAATAAAATCGTATATTTCGAGATAAATTCATGCGTACGTTCAATTCAGTTGATTTACAATTTATGTATTGCATCGATAGTACACAGCTGTGGTCAGTATTAAGGGGAGATAACCACTACTACTACATATATATGTATAATAATAATAATGATTATTATAATAGTACTATGAGGGTATACTAGCTAGTCAAGTAGGAATAATACCTACTGATACCATATAATGTAGAATCATAGGTCTATCTTAGTAATCTTATACATAAATAATATTTGAAGGTATTTGTGTGTTTGTTTATATGCAGTTGTCCCTCTATAGTCTTCGGTATAAGTTCAGTAGTTATTTTTAAAATTTCGAATTTCTAATTTCTAATATGCCGTGATGGTATAGTAGTAGTAGTAGTAATTTCTAAATTGCTGTTTAGTTTTTTTCTTTTTTATGAAAACCGTCTCCTCTGCGAAGACTGGCAATCATCAAAGTTATAAATTCACTTTGTTGACTGCGGCCTAAAACAGGGATGTATTGATTTTGATAGATGTTGTTCTTATTGGTAAAAAATATGCCTAAAAGTTTGTAATGTATTTACTTTTCTCACATCCTTCTAATTCTTTTTAACAGTAGTCAAACATCCGCAATAGAACATCTCCCAAAACAATAAATCTACGAACTGTCCGAATTTGCACAATAGTTTAATAGTAAATATATTATTGTGATTGGACATGTGGAGCGAATGGGTGTTGAAAGAATGACGAAAAGGATGTATTTGTTTGACTGCATGGATAAAATTTTAAAAGACGCCCGCGTGTTGAGTAAAAGAATGCGACGTGCATGCATGAGAAAATGCACGAATGTAGATGAAGTAAAAGAAGCATTTAAGGATAGAAAAATCTGGCGTTTCGTTTTCTCTGCCTACCCGACACGGGACACGGCGTGAGGGTATAGAAAGAAAGACAGAATATCTACAATTGATCAATGCTATCAATAAATTATAGTCATTATCTATATTCAATTATTTACAAATGATTTGTATGGCCACATTTCCTCGTAATTAATTTTCTAATTTTAATTGATTGTGGTATGCTGATTGTTGTGCATTTGACTTTTATATTTTGCATTTTTTTTGTGTTTTTTTGTATGAAATGTAGAAATGAATAATGAATTCAGCTTTCTCATACATTTCATGTTATAAACAAATAAATAAATAATTTTTACCCAATTAATATCGAGTTAAAAAGGTAGTAAGTACTTTTATAAATGAGGTGGGACAAAGAATGTAGGTATGTAGTTAATAGTAAAAAAGAATAATATACCTAAGGGAGAAACAAAACGTCAGAGTCTTATCAAAGTTTCACTTGAAAGAAATTGACATCTTATTTATATGGGGGACTTGTACTACGATAAATTAAACAAGTATGAAACTATCCACCTTAATAAAATTATATGTGTTTACGTGCGTGCTATAAACATGACGTCATTTAATGATACTGTTGTCTCTGTTATAGTCCTGGTAGGGTCGGGTTTTACAGACAATGGCCAATGCCAATTGGCTAGAAAGTTTACTGTCAGTCTAACTTGTTGACGTTAAATCTGTCTTGCCTAAATCTTCTGGAAAGAGAATATTAATAAAATATCATTATTTAATCCAGAAGCAAACCAATATGGATTTTTCATAAATAGCATCGAGGCTTGATTACTGCTGGAAAAACCTATTTCAAAATACAAACCTTGTCTACAAAAGTTCAAAAACCTACACAAGATTAATTATTTACTTCTACAAATATTCTATGATGAGAGTTTCGATTTCTATAGTTTGGAATGTTTTGAAAAAGTCAGGAAATCGTTTAAAAATCACATTTACTCTAACCTTCAATAGTTCCCCAAAACTTTCAAAAGATTGTGGTTTATTCACCTGGCATGTTTCTCTAAAAACTTGGATCGAATCCAACAAACGAATGTCGAAACGCTGGTGAAAAGGTACAAGTCTAACTCGTCTATACGAGTACGTCTGCCTCCCTTGTAAAACGCCATCATGATAGGGGAGATTGGTGCGTACATAGATACTGTAGGAACCTATGAGTAGTGGGTACATTATACTAGTAGAGATGAAACGGGTAGTGCTTTTACCGGATATTCGGTGGGATTTTGAGACTTTAATGACTCCGGAATAACTGCGGCTATTTGACGGCTAAATATTTAGAAATTTAATGACTCTTAACTCATTGATTTAGTTGACATTTATTTTGTAAAACTCCATATTGATTTATTTGTAGATTGAGCAAATTTTAATTTTAAAGGTAAAACACATATCTATGTATTATTATGCATTTTGTGAGTGTCAAAATGTAAAAGGCTTCAAGTCGTTGAATGCATGAAAAAAAGTTACCTATCCTGTTTAAAATACGTTTTTTTTTAAAAGTGAGCGGTCAATCTTTGCATGCTATAAAAATTAGAAAATCAGGATGGGTGACATACCTCATTGCTGAATTGAAAAAATGAATATTTTACGAATACTTGCCCTTTACAGGACATTCAAAAACCAACATAAAAAGGTGGAAGACGAACCGATTAAGGTTGTCCAGGATACCGGATATTACAGTATGTTCTTTTCAACTCTAATACATAATCTAGTCTTGAAATTTTAATGATACAGAATGACTAGAAGCTATATAATAACAATAATATATGACTTATAATAATAATAATAAATGCTGAATGGAAGTTTGGTTGGTAAATTTGGGGACGCAAGGGTCTCCAATTCTGAATGGCAGCAGATCAATATTCAAAGAGTATTAATTATGCATCACATTGTGTATAATAACATAGCATTGACGAAAAGACGACGTTTTGACTTTCAATCGAATATATTCCAATATTAAGATTGTGCACTTCTAAAAAAATATGATGTTAGGGTGCTGTCTCATTCTAACACATAGTCAGAACTATGTTAAAAATATTACTCAACCGAAATAAAGATGTAAAATATTACTTTTTCATCTTTACGTCGGTGATGAGGTATGCCAGTCATCCTGAATGTCTTAAATTTTATTGGCACGGAGAGGGCAACTTGCATCAGACTAATAGAAGTTGATTCGCTGGATTACCCTCTTGTGGGAGATGCTCTGATGGGATGGATGGCGAACGACTTGTATGTCTATTATAATTTATGCAGTTGATATTAACTGCAGATAAATGGAAGTCCCCAAACTTCTGCGGCACCCAGGTGCTCGGTGGGTCTTCTACAATCTACCGAAGATAAATGGAAATTCCCCCAGACTTCTGCGCCATCCGGGAGGTCGGCGAGTATTCTTCAATATACTGGAAGTGTTTATGGCTTAGCTAGTATAATTCTCATATTCTTTATCAAATTTATACAAAGAGGAAATAAAATAGAAAATTCTCATCACACGATATCCAGAATAATTCTAATTCAATGACATCCTTCATACAATGATAATAATTGATATCGTGACAATATTTCGACCACACCGTGTCATACCTATATTGCATGTAAGAACATTTTAAATGATGTCACTTTATTTCATTACACGCGATCGTGATTATGATGATGATAAGTATAACAACACTGTTTGATTGGAAGATTGACAATATTAAAGACAAATTAGTATTTTCATTCAAGACCGCACGAACTTCAAATGCGATGGAATTCAAAGAGTAATAGTTCACACGATGTGCTATGGGAGAAAATAACAAAATTAAAGTCAAATAAATACATGGTATTCTATCTACTTACATACAATCACACGGCATATCACTTCGTTCAGTTACATATTATAATGTTCTATCCATTCCCCTTCATCAATCTCTTTGGATTCATTTACTGTTCATGGTGCGAGGTTCTGGAACAGACTCCCACACATGGTGCGTACTTCTTCAACATTATATTCATTTCGTAAGAAAATTAACGGTATTTAGTCTTCTTATACATTTTTAAATTTCTCTCATCACCTTAACTTTTTTTCTGTGGCGTAAATAGTTCCGCTGAGCAGATCCTCTCCTTTTCCTCTTTTCCCTTCGTTTTCCTATTCTGGTTTTAAGTGTGTTTTATTTATTTTTTTATCTTATTTATATAATTTATTGAATCAATAGTTTATTTTAATATCTTCTTAAGTATTTACTTTTTATTTTAATATCTTTTTATCTTTATGTAATCTTCTATATTTATTTATTTTTATTTTTCCGATTAGCCCTCCCTTTGGTACTTTCTGCTAAAAATAAACTTGTATAGGTACTACATACATATTTTGCCTATAAAGTTTTTTTTATTATTTTTTAAAGTGGGGTAGTCAGTAGATTAATTGCGTGTAGTAAACATGCTGGTTCTCCTCTTCTTGGCAATAAAAATTAAGATATTAAGGGTGGGTAGCACATCTCATCATTGAATAGAAGATGTTTAAAATCTTAAATTTGATGTAAAAGATGTATTAAATTCTTTATCATAACCTGTTGCTTACAGGATATTTGTAAACTTATATATATATATAATAATAAAGAACTGAAATTTTCGCATAAATTGGTTATTTTCACGCTATATATCATTGATTTCGAAGCCTAAATAAATACAATAACAGCATTTGTAACAAAATTGTTATTTAAATATTATATGAGTGTGATTCTGAGGAGTGGCTTGCTAGTAGTTCTGTAATGAAAATTGATGAATCTATGGCCGGAGGGGTGTGTGACAATCAAAGAAGAATACGCTGTTAAAGTGCCGATAGGTGTTACCATATGGGACAAAGAAAATAATTATTGACTTTGTTATAATTATTTAGTGATTTATACAATTATATCAACATTATTTGTGATATGACTGTTTGTATCTCTGTTAAGATGTAAATAAATAATAGGTTACTTGTCTTAATGACAAAAAAAAGCAGTGGTTCAAACTTATTTTAGCTGTACCATTATGACTAGTGATGTGAGAAGAGAAAATTCTCCAAAGAAATTTCTCGAGAACGAGAAATTTCTCCGAGAATTTCTCCTCTGATGGAAGAGAAATTTCTCTACATAATTTTCTTAGTGGTGCTATGACCTTTCGCCCAGTACACTTCGCAGCCAACCTGATTGATCCAAAAATTTGTGGGGCTGATTAAGGCCCAAATCAGAGGTTATTTACACTTTTTTTCCATGGACGTACCTGCAATTTTTTTAAAAACTTAAATATGGGCATGTGGGGTGTCAAACATCAAGATTTTTCATCAGTTATTAGCACTTTTTTCTATGTAGGTACCTAACATTTTTTGTTTCCATAATTAATTGTAGACATATTGGTGATAAATTGTCTCAACATTTGTACATTGTTAGTGATTGATTGAATAAAGTATTTATTATTATTATACTGTTAAATAAAAAATAAAAAAAAAAATCTCCAAAAATTCTCTACTTCGAGAAATTTACCGAGAAAAATTATTTCTTGAGAATTCCACAACACTAATTATGACGCCGGCGTCTCCCACAAGTGGGGTAGCTAGTACGCTAATGTCACATAATAAACATGCCAGTCGCTTTTCCGTGATTAAAAAAAAGAGTTAAGAATGGGTGGTAGTTATATTATGTCTCATACGTGATATTTTACAAACACTTGTCTTTTACAGGGCTCTCGAAGACTTGTTGATATTGTGAATCTGTTAATTACTATGTTTGATTCTCATGGCTTATACCAAATGACTTATACCAAAATGACTTATACAAAAAATGACTTATACCAAAGATTTAAAAAAAATTATATTCTAAATAAGTACGAAGTTTTTGATTAGTTTAATTTTTTCTCGAAGACATGGAAAAAAATGTTGTATAATGAACGTATTCAGTTATGGGTTAATTGGAAGATTATGCGATTCTGCGATAAATTAGTCGGTTGCACAGACTTATTTGGTCCATTGTTATATTGTTCTTTTTTTTTAAACGTATTTATTTTGCGCAATAAAGACTTTTTATTATTTTATTACTATTATGATAATAATAAAAATATTCAAAGTTCCATGGAATTCCCAGTAAAGAATGGGTTTTTAAGTATTTATTCCTAAAACATCACACTACATAGATTTAAAAAATGTGTAGGAGAATTAAGAATCAACAAATTCAACCCTTATGAAAAAACCCCTCAAATGCCATGACGTCTATAGTAGCTATGACTGATTGAGAATGTGTCACCAATAACAATCAACGATCCAAACTCGGCGTAATGCACACGCTCCTTGACATGGCTTTATTTATTATTACAATTATTACTATCATTCAAACAAATTACACATAGCCCTAAGCACTGAATATGTCAATCCCCCAGTTCCACAACAAAACAGCTCGAAATTCTAACATTCCATGATACAGCATGTCAAAGTTTTGAGGTAATATGATGATCTACCAAAACCATCGTTCGTTCTCTATCTTGTGCACTCCGTCCGCTCTAGGCTGTTTTGAAGCCAATAGAGAAGATTCTTTCCAACCCCTCTACGGCCTGCTATCTTTCCTGTTATGATCAACTGCAGTATTGAGTATTTTTTGACTCTCATGATATAACTAACACACATATTATAAGGTACAATGAGTGAGGCGCTTAGGCAGGCGGAGGACAGGGCACGGTGGAGGAGCTTGTCGCTTGGTTGGGGTCATGGTGGTCACGATCCTCAGCATTGAGGCACCGAATTAGAAGAAGAAGAAGAATATAACCAAAATAATAAAATTAATAAATAAAAAATATAATTGATATTTCAAAGTTGTTGGCCTATGGAACTAGGCGATTGATGTTTTGAAAGAATATAAATTTGTAACTAGTTAAAGTCATTCTATAATTGGTCCAATTAGTCAACAAAATGTACAGTCTGTCAATGAAGAAATGATAAATCTATCACTTGCTATTCAATTTTGTCTGATGAGATAATCAGAAAGAAAACTTTTGAAGATATTAAAGATGAATTTTGAAGACTTGTTTTGATGGCGTTAAGAAATTATTGAAAATTCTAAAAAGCGTGTATTGGTGATTTTAAACTAGTTTATTAAGAGGTGAAAGATTGTTTGAGTCTGCAATGAAGAACCTGATGCAAATAATAGATAAAGTAAACCACATTAAAAATATCATATTTGATACAATTGGTTACTAGAAACTGACAAAAAAATTACAATTTGAATGAATGAATGAATTGACTGAATGTCTTGATTTTATATTGGCACGGAGAGGACAGCTTGCATTGTTTTTACATGCAGCTGGTCTGCTGGCTGCCCCACTTGTGGGATGTGCCGTGATGGTATAGTAGTAATATATCGAGAGCGGAAATTACAGAGGCTGTCCAAGAAATAGTTATACCGTTGAATTTAGTGCCAATAAATATGGTCAGGTGACGGAGATTGTGATAATTCTGTTGTAAAGAGCTCAAAATAAGAAGAAATTGAAAAAGTTGTATTCTTGCGATAATTTCAGTTAACATTTTGGTTGTAAAAACTTTGAATTTACTAAATTGAGGTGGGATTAAGTTTCTCAACTCATTAGATTTACAATTAATATAACCGCTCAAACTTTTACCGATTTTGGTTTGACTTTGATCTAAATAGTCGGATAATACCTTTTTTAGTTATTTTTTTGTATTATCTTGCACGTAATATTTATTCTATAAATGGATATAATGACCAAAATTTCACAGAGAGAAAGATAAAAATAAACATTGTTCTTTTCCATAACTAAGAAAAAATATACTTAATCTGACAAAAAATAAAACAATAAGGGTTTCAGTGTAGCGTCAAATTGAAGATAAAGTGAATAAAATTATTACGGGAGATTGCGTGCTTATTATTTCAGATCATCAAATGGGTATGACTTTTTCAACTAAAAATTCAAACAATAAAATGTTGATATTATTATTATTGAATTCAAACTGGAAATAATCGGACTTTGTATCCAATGGGTATGCTCAAAATCGAAAATATGTTAAACTGTAATATTAAAAGAATAAAAAAGTCAAATCAAAATTTCATTCTGATGACGGGCAATTTTTTTTGGGATATATTCCTGTGATAAGAAAACTGTATGCTCAGTAACAAAACAATATTCACTGTTTTTGACTTCTAGTGAATTTTAAAACAGAAATCTATCTGTCTTTGAAACAAACAGCTTAAAAGAAAATGTAAGTGTTGGCTATGGTTGAATAAGAGATGAATTTAGACACGGATTTATAATTTGATTCGGACGTTGTCTATTTTCTGTATTTTGAATTGAGTCCATCGACCGCCGACTGTCGACATGACGAACCCATCAACAATGCGATAATTCAGAATATAAAGCAAACCAACAACAAACAACAGCACGCAACTGTTTTGGAAGTTGAAAGATTATTATTAATGATTATATTTCCTGTACCCGCTAAATAAACAAATTTAAAATATAGCCTTACATTAAGTAGTAATGATAATAATAATAGCTCGGGCAGGCCATTTAGTGGTGCTTTTACCTTTTGCAGAACATTTTTAAGTAGGAAAGTTTGTCGAAAGTATAACCATTATCTGCTTCATACGATATTATTATTTTGGTTCAAATTGTTTTTTGTTAGGCACATTCGCTTTTAAAGGAACAACAATTTATAGGCATGTACAAGAATGGAAACTAACATGAATTTTATACATAATGAGAAATCATCAAATTGATAAATTGATTACCAACTATTCTACAGTTAACTATTCACTTAGATTTATTTGAATCTCGAGCGCTTTCGTCAATGTTGATATATTGACATTTTCAAGAGAACTAAATTTTAAAATGTTAGTAGAATATCATCAATATGAATTTTCACTCTATGAATGTACGAACCTTAGAGTTATTGATAACCAAGTATATTTTCTTCTTCAAAACAGATATATTTTCAGTTGTGTCATTTTTGCAACTGGGTGAATGTGGAGGAAGCGAAAGAAGTTTGTAAGGATAGACCTACACGGCGTTCTGTTCTCTCTGCCTATCCCTCCTGGGACACGGCGTGAGGGTATAGTATAGTATAGTCATTTTTTCCGTTCCGTAGAGATCCTCAAAATGAAATGGTCTCCCACTCTTATCTGCAATTTTTTTAATGTCCTGTTTAGCAAAACAGTTTAAGTAAAACATCACGAATAAGGTATTTAAAATCTTCAAAACAGCGATGAAGTCTGTCACCCAAATTGAATGTATTATTTTATGTTGGTACAGAGAGGATGAATATATTTTTTTATTGGATGCGATATATTGTGATCAATTTTCAGTAAAGAATGAATAAATAAATAAATTAGTCAACTGACCACCCCACTTGTGGATAGAATAATATTATAAAATAATGAAATTAAAAAAGGGTAATTGTTGGATGTTTGGAGTCACTTATCAATTACAACTGTTCCAATCTAGTAAAAATAACTTAAATAGGTGTCGTGTTGAGGTAAATGAGACACTATGTAAACTATTTCAAAACTTATTATTATTATTTCACAGTAATAAGAATATTGTGATGTATTATTTTACAACCAATTGATTCTAGATTGGTTTCCTGCGAAAATAATTAAACTTTTAGTTGTAATAATTACGGTAAATTGACGAAGTGGAATTGTTATATTGAAATTATAATTCCAAGCAACATAGTAATATGATACCTACTCTATTCTAGTACGGTGTGTGGAAGAAAAGGGAACTATGAATGTCAAATTTATATTTTTGAATGAGATGAATTCTATCAAATTACGTTTGGAGAAATACGATTTTAGAAAGAGCGTATTTTATAAAAGATATAAATTATATAAAAATCACATTCCACTAAAACAAAGATTAAATAAAATATTTTAAAATTTTGCTTCATAACATATTCCTATTAGCCATTTAAATTCTTCTATAGAATACGAAAAAGCTTGCAATTTATGATAACTTTACACAATGTTTCTTTCTTCATCATCGTCATATGAACAGTGCACTGTATAAGAGAGTTCTGAGAGTGATATACGCTGTTGCTTAGCAGATACACCTAAATTTATGCTCTGCTTGAGCATTTTTGATTGGTTATTCATTAAAGATGTCTAAATATATACATATCTACAAATATATGCAGTTTATTTTTTTAGACGTTACTTGTGTATTTTGAATTATTTTCTAAGTCTTAAAAAACATTATATATTTTAACATTATTATAACATTATTTATTTACTTAAATAAGAAAAAAAAATAAAGGAGAAATATACTTATTTGAAATTTTATAACGATAAAATGAAATTTATATTTTCATGTGGCAACAATAAAAACAACGAACATGTAGCGCCCTCATTTCAGTCATCTGAGGAATGTTAATCTGTACTGCAGTGTGACGTTTAATAAAGGCGGC
Source organism: Athripsodes cinereus (assembly GCA_947579605.1). Lineage (NCBI taxonomy): Eukaryota > Metazoa > Arthropoda > Insecta > Trichoptera > Leptoceridae > Athripsodes > Athripsodes cinereus. The sequence goes on along the minus strand of OX388319.1, from coordinate 14,610,718 downwards.
AAAATATTTAAACATGAAAAGACCACACACGAAGCCGTTGTTGGCTTGTTGCACCAATAAGAAACAGCACGCCCATTTCAAATTTCGAACACAATATTTTAAATTCGGAACAAGAGCTTATATATTTTTAAAATGCAGTCGGTAAAATCTTGTTTTGCAAGTTTTGCCAATTATACTTGCTGGCCATAATGAACGCACAGGGTCCAACAATTTTTTACGCTTCTTATTTTCCTTAAGACGAATTAAAGTTCTGCGGAATTCCCGATGAAGAATAGACTTCCCACTCTTTTCAATAAGCTTTCGTATGCCCTGCAAAATACAGATTGTTGTAAACATCACAAATAAAACAAACTTTTATTAATATATTATGATAGTTGGCCAAAAAGAGCACTGTTTTTCCGTCCGCAGGGGTTCCGTCGGCCCGGGCGTCCCTCTTTCACAATACACCGTTCCTATGACAACGATATCAGAGCGCAAGGAATGTCGTGGAAAGAGGTGACGCAATTGGCACAGAGACGCTCTGAATGGAGGAGGCTGGTTTCTGCCCTGTGCTCCCGAGAGGAGCTTTGAGGGCGATGATGATGATGATGATTATTAATATTTTCAATTCAGCGATGACGTATGCCACTCATTCTGAATGTCTTTATTTTTATTGGCACGGAGAAAACAACTTCTATGTTTATAACATGTAGTTTATCTTTTGGCTAACCTACTTGTGAAAAATATCGTGATGTTATAGGAAAATTATAGATTTAAAAAGAGACATTCTCAAAACATGACCTAGCCGCAATCGTTAATTCTTCAGTTTTACTATGCTGAAATCTATCTTTATTTTCCCCAACTAAATATTTATTATCAATATCATATATATTTTTTATTTAATCATGATAGCAAGCCCTAATCAAACACGAAATATATATTATTTAATTTATGTATTCATTTCGTATCCGTTAATCCACGTCCACATGTGGTCAGTTGGTTGGAAAGAAAGAAGAAAAATAAAAAAATATATACCCTCAAAATGAAGGTAGGTATGTAACTAATTTACTCTTGACAAATTAAGTATGCGTATTTTATATGCAACTTATTCATAAAATTCAAAAATATATTTAAGTACATATTTATCCTTTACTGTGCATGGATTACAAGCAATTTTACAAAAGAAAACATACAATCTTCTTCTTCCTGCCACTTGTTTTGGCTTCAACCGTTTTCAACGATTTCACCAACATAATATAATCAATATGTAGAGGCCCCTGATCACTCATAAACGAATGGATGGTCTTAGAAAATAGAATGGAATATACAGAGGGCGAGTTTATTCCAAAAAAAGCGTTTTTTTTTAAGTAACCCTTTTTTTAACACGAATCTGTATTTGAAATAAGCCCAAAATAACCCAGCCAGCATGACGGTAAGCAATATGCTTGTGATGACAAAGTCTAAATCATGAGAAAACAGTGGGTTTGCGTTGGTCGCCCAAAAATCGTAAGGAGTTTTAATGAGACTTATATACAGCCGCCGTGAATAACTGATAAAAACTAGTAGTAAGTTAGTTTATGTGGCATAAACTTTGAAAATTAGTCTGAATATCTCTATATTAAATGTGTTGCTATGGCAGCGGAACGGTCCAGATAGTTTTTGGTTTTAGATTTGTCGTGAAACGGCAGATGGTGATTAGTAATATATGAAATTTATTCATTAAATTGTTGTTTTCACCTATTTCATCCATAGTAAATAGCAAAATTTTCAGTACTAGAGAGGTTAAATAAATACAATCTTAAAAATATAAATGAATTGAGGTTCTTTTGTTTTGGCATGTGTAGTCTACGATTTATTATCGTGATAGGATATTCATAGATATTTAAAAAAAACACTTTTAAATACTTCTTGATGATTATAGAACGGCTCAATAGTAAACAAAACATGTTTAAATAAACGTTCGATCAAAGACATGAGGCCATAAACAATATATATTAAAATTCATATCTCATAATTATAATGAGTTAGCCACACACGTTCCAATATAATTGTTAAAACTCGTCGTATGTAAAATCTGGTCGTCTTTAACTTTCATAGTGAAACCATGTTTTATATTTATATGTTGTATTCCTGCAGTAATTTAGTTTTACAATGCAATACAATAGTAAATGTAGGATTGTATTCAATAATTTCTTTTTAAACGAGTGCTTCAATAAAATATAATTTTGAGTATAACGATTTGCGACAGCCATATTTGGGTCAATTTCAATTTGAAATGGAAAACATAATGAGGATGATTTGTTCGGCACCGTTTAATGGAGTTTCCATTTGAGAGCGCGGGAAAATCTGTTGGAAGAGCGATGGCTTCAGTCTGTTCCTGAATGTTATTGTTTGATTTTTCGGTCTGTCATTTCGTCTATTCAATGTATTTTACACGCGTCGGTCATGCAGGATCTGGTTTACATTATCTTATGTTTTAATTCTTGGACATATATGTCTCCGAGCACCATTCCTCTCAGCTATGTCAATTTTACATTCATTCTGTTGTCATTAATTTTTTCCATAAGCCCAAACCATCGAAGCTTATTCATTTTCACCCTTGAATTTATGCTAGAGTTGTATGTATTGTTTCTATAGCATTGTTCTCATTTTGTTTCAACGTTTGTAAATGTGTTTCTTTTATTGTTCTATTTTAAAAATGCATTTTGGCGCAAAACGTTGGCGCAACTCTTGTATAAGATGCTAGGCCTAACGTTCGTTAGTCGCTCCGACCACAATCCTAATGGCGGTTGTACACTCTCGGCCGAGACCTCTCGTCATGTCTCGCCGAGACTCTCGGGCGAGGAGCGAGAGCTCGAGTGGTGGCCCTGTACACTCGCGTCACTTCAGTTGTAGTCGTGACGGCAAGGGCGATGGACGTAGACGCAGTACAAGTTGCTTCCGCTGTCGCGCTATGCGCAATCAATTATTTTATGTATGCACACGCGTACCATACAAAAAGAATTAAAACGAAGTGGCGTAAGAGGAGATGGTGGATGGTTGCTATACATCGAAATAGGACCCGGTAAGTCAGTACATATATTTCTTGAAGACATTTAAAAATAGGCGTAAATTTCCAAAAAGGGGCCTATATTTATCAATTCTGCAATAAAATGAGAGTTTTAAAACAGTAAAGCTGAATTATTATGTGATTTTAAATTACTTTTACAGGCAACTGATGGAGAAGCAGTTATCAGAATTGTTAGTAGAACCTTCTGGGCAGTTCAAAAAATTTACTCGAATGTCCCTAGCTGACTTTGAGTATTTGTTGCAAAAAGTGGAACCTATCATATCGAAAAAAAACACTCGACTTCGAGAATCTATTCCGGCAAGAACACGGCTAGCGATTACATTGCGATTCTTGGCTTCTGGAGATAGCTTCGAGAGTCTTCATTTTCTTTTCAAGATATCCAGTTCGTTGATATCACGAATAATACCAGAGGTGTGCATGGCACTAAATAACGTATTAAAGGATGAAATTAAGGTGAGTAGTAAAAAAATACTTTATTTTCAAATATTTTTATTTTCAATTTAAAAAACGTTTTATTCTATTATCGTGAGATTTTCGTATGTAAATTAAATTTTAATTCCGGTATCAACTTAATTTTTGGCTCTTATTGGCTGGAAAGTTTCAGATTCCAGAATCAACTTTTTATTTATTTAATATTCACGGCCACATTGGGCCAATACAAATGCATTAATACTAAAATTACACGTAACGTACAATGGCAGTTTCTAATATAAAATATGTCAACAAAAAAGTATCGTACAATGGTAACAATTAATTAAAAATAACGGAATAAAAGAAAAGAGCAAAATGCTACATTCAATTAAAATAAGGGAATTAAAGAGTAACTATTAATTAAGAAAAAGTGAATAAAAGAGTAACTATCGATTAAAAACAAGTGGGTAAAAGAGCTACTATTAATTAAAAACAAGTGGACAAAAAAGTAACTATTAAGTAGGTAGTCAAAAATTTTAATTTACGTACGAAGATCTCACAGTTAGGTTCTTACTTTCTTTATAACTTTTAACTACTTTCTCATCGCATGATTAAAAGCAGTGTTTACAATATCAGTCTTAGGAGAATAAACTAATTCATCCGACAAAACTGTTATTTGGCGAGACGAAGAATGGGGTGATTCATTTATCACGTGAGATGTTTCTGGTATGTGAAGGACTGGCATGTTGTCTAATGCTCTAGTCATCATAGGTGAAGATGCTGAATATTGACGAGGCGGAACATCTGAGTATGATGAGCATGACGAATTCGACCAATAGGTAGATGAAGGGCTTGGGGAAATAAATGTATTTTTGGGCGATGGACTACATGGTGGAATGACGTTATTTCTATACAGTGGAGCATAGTCATAGGCGCCAGACCAGTTTCGCATTTTTTTTATGAACAACCCATCGATTTCATACATCATTTGCAATCGCTCATCATCACTGAGTTTTCGAAGTTTATTCGCTAATATTTTTCCATATCTATCGCAATCGTCTTCCTGTGTTTCCTTTTTATTTATGACTTTATTTAAAGTAGAGATTGCGTCTTTCATGTGTTTGCCTGCTTCAAGTAATTCTGGTGGATGTTTTCGCCTTCGTTGTGTCGTTGGAGGATCAAGCGGTTCTGTTTCAAGTGTCGATCCAGCTGAAAAATAAAAAAAATATTTATAAGAACACGGAGTTTATTCATTACATATGCAGTTGTTGATTGTTGAACATCACGAAATTTTAATTAAATAGTAAAAATCTAAATAATGCGAACTATCTCACCTTCATTTGTAGCATTATTATCTTCACGTTCATTAATATCGGTATTATCATTACTGTCTTCACGTCCACTTTGAGAAAAAAGTTGACTCTGTAAAAAAACATGAAAAGTTATTAAAATGTGTTTCTTTTGTTCCAGTTGCCGTCAACTCCAGAAGCATGGCTGCATGTGGAAAATGGTTTTAAAGACAACTTTCCACGCTGTGTAGGTGCTATTGATGGAAAGCACATTGTAATGCAAAGCCCAGTATTCAGTGGATCAGAATATTTTAATTATAAAAAATGTTTTAGCATAGTCCTTTTAGCTCTTGTCGACCATGACTATAAATTCTTGTTTGCTGATATAGGAAGTCAAGGGAGGATCAGTGACGGTGGTGTGTTCCGTAATAGTTTGTTATGGCAGAAAATTTGCTCTAATGATCTTAATTTACCTCCGTCGACCCCTTTGCCAGGTTCAACAAAACCAACGTCTTATGTTTTCTTAGGAGATGGGGCATTTGCTCTTAGCACGCATGTAATGAAACCATATCCAGGTGAACACACCATAGGAACATCAAAACGTATATTTAATAACAGACTTTCATCTTCTCGAGTAATTGTAGAGAACACTTTTGGTATACTGGCATCAAAATTCAGAATTTTTAGAAAGCCTATACTATTAGATCCAGAAAAAACTTCTGCCTTAACCATGACTTGCATATTATTGCACAATTTTCTACGTAAAAGTGAAACATCAAGGAGCATATACACGCCACCAGGAACTATGGATATTTATGATAATAATGGGGAATTGATTCAACGTGGTGCTTGGCGAGGAGATATGAATGAATTTCAAGAAACTTGTGCAATAACACCTTTGCCAAATGTAGCGCGGAGATCGCCACTTGATGCCAGACAAATTCGAGAAGAATTTACATCGTATTTTTTTAAAAATACGAATTAAAATTACTACTGTACACTTCGTTCTATATAATAATAAAAAATGTATATGTATACAAAATAAAGATATTTACCTGATTTTCTGTATTTATTGTATTCTTGCATTTGTATAGATTACCCAAGAACGAGTTCATTAAGTCGAAGGCAAACCAAATTGGTTTGTGTACTTCTTCACATCCTGCACCAGATTGCAAAGAATTTTTAATTTTTCGTAGGTGTCCTCTGTACGTCGCCATTAAAGAGTCCTTCTTTTTCTTGAGATCGTCCACAGAGAATCCAGTTTGATCCGATATCCTAACCCAAGCGTCATGTAAACGTTTTCTGTCTTTATGAAACTTGTGATTCGGTTCCCACAATACGGGTTCCGTTTGGAATATCTCTATGAAGTTTAACTCACTTTCATTGTTCCACATATTTAATTCGTTGCTGTTCGTCATACCAAGGTAAATTTGCAGATAACTACGTTTATACACGTACCGCAAATTAGAAAAGTTGACACGTGCAGCACGGTCGCTTGCTGTTCGTGCACTGAAGCACGCGAGAGTGTACATCAATGCTCTCGCCGTTCCTCGCGAGACATGCCGAGACCCTTTGACTCGGGCACAAAAACCGACACGGGAGCGAGAGCGGACGAGTATGTCCGAGACACCCCGAGGCGAGCCGAGAGCTACCATGTACACTCTCGCACTCGGCATGTCTCGGGGTGTCTCGGCGAGAGTGTACAGCCGGCACTAGACTACTACAAATTTTATTGAGTATAATAAAAATGGTGGCGAGACTTTATATAGTCACAAAAATCTATGCATACAATAACTAGTAAAATATCTCGCAGGGCCGCGCATGCAGAATTCTTATTCTTCTTTAACTTTTCTCCATTGCTGGACATAGACTTCTTTTATATTTTTTTACTCATCTCTTTTTTGTATTTCTTATGCACGTGGGATAGATAATATAATCTTTTTCTGGGAAATCATATTTTTTTCTATAGTTGGTTCTAATTTACCATCACGACATCGGCCAAACATAAGGTATCCAGCAGAATAAGTGCATGTTATGAAATTTGCAAGTCACCTCCTTCGTATCAATAAAAAATAAGACATTGAGGAAGGGTGGCATAGCTCATCGCTGAATTGAAGATTTTGTACGAATACTTGTCATTTATAGGGCGCTAAAAAACATAGAGAAAAGAGCGGGACATATATTTTTGCCTAGGACTCAATGAAAGAAAAAAGATTAGCACCTACACAAATACACATATTTAAAAGTAAATGACATTTAGCTGATTCGTTTAACTAAAAATAAATACGCTTCAGCTATTTGAGTTTCGAAGTTACGTGTATTTGAAACGGAATCAAATTTCTAAAATATGTGAAACTCAACCGATTCCACAATCCACAATGAAATTATAACAATCGTGTGTGCTATGAAGATGGAAGTACAAGTAAATACTTATTCGATTCGATATTTTTCTTTTGTAATAATATAACTATATAATGATAAGATTTGGAAATATAAGATTCTGTTTTTACTTACGATAAGTAAATATAATCTAAGAAATGAGTTTTGTTGATATGTCCAAAATTTAAAAAAAAAATAGTAGATAAAAAGGTAAATATGCTTTTAAATGTTGTCTTTTTACGATTATCGTTATAAAAACCTTTATGATTTTTTATTAAAATATCATTTGTCGTTTTAAAAGGCTCTAAGTTTTCGAATGCAAATTTTCAAAATGTACAGTAATAAAAAGTTCTCAGAATGAGCGTTTTTGTGATAAACCAGCCCTTTGTGAATTGATATAATTTAAAAATTACGTAGGTTTTATAAAAAAAATCAAGTAACAGATAGTTCATAGTATAAATACTTTTTATTATAATATAGTTTATATCATCTATATTAATAATAATAGTATGTCTCCCCATGTATGCCTATATACACTTGTTTATGTTTGCATGAAGTTTGAATGCTCCAATATTTTTATTGTTTTTACATTCTAATTAAGGTTTTATTTTTTTGTTTGTTTTATGTAATTATATTGATTGATTTTTAATGTCTCTATTGTTTAATTAAGGTTTTATACATTGATCGATTTTTGTAAAAATATGTATAAACCTTACTTATGTAAAAAGGCTTTTTGCCGTTAATGATAATAAAATAAATAAATTTTAAAAACTGAAATTTTGGATAGGAACAAAAGACTGATTTGCTGGCTACTCCTTTTGTGGGATATGCTGTGATGGTTTAGTATAAAATAATCATCCTCGCTTTTGTTATATTAATCATCAAAAAGAGCGTTTTAAAGCAATATTTGAATGAATAAATTTTTTTATCCATTTTTTTAGATACCATACCTACCTTAATTAGTTTCGATTTATTCATATACCACAATTTCTGAAGCCCCAACTCACAGTATGACATGGAGCCATAATTGACATTTGTTGTAGTCGATGTTGAAGCAAATGTCATGAATCGCCATTGAACACAATATCTATGTACAAATATTATGTACGATTGAGTGAATTATAGTAATAGGTATATATGGTCAACGGACGAATATTGTGAACAGGCGTTGATAGTACAGTCTGTACCTAATTCAATTTACGATTTTATATGTTTGTGCAAATAACACTATATTTTTCACATAATATTTTGTTACCCAACTATGCCAGCACAAACAATATAACAGGTAGTTAAGTAAGATTGTCCTCCTCGAATCAAAAAATAAGACTTCGCCAGATTGAAGGACTAAGAGATGTTATGTATCATTAGTGATGTTTTATTAATGTGTGCCTTTTAAGGGACTCGAAAACTTAATAAAAAAGTTTTCTAAACTATCACAAACTAATAACACATTCAACATCTTCCTTCTTCAAATCGTCATGAGTTGCAGGTGTTGCATGTTTATGTGTTAAGTGCATCAAATATATGTATGTATGTCGTCGCGTCAGTACCAATAATAAAAGACTCATATTTGAATTTGGGACTAGCTCAATCTGTTTGAATTTTCTATACATGTTATGTTATGTTCTGTAAAGCAGCGGTGAAAATACTAACTCTGAATGTTTTATTTTTTATTCGTACAAAGAGGAAGATTGGCATGTTTAACATGTGCGGTCAATCTATTGGCTACACCACATAATATGTGAAATTTTGGAATGGTAAATATGGATGGATATAAAGAACAGTTGTTATCGAAATGCTACTGTTATTTTAACTTTTTTTGCAGACTGTGCTATAATTAAACTTGCCGGATGCAGACCACATAAAAAAGCCAAATCATTCATTTATATTTTTTCAATATACCGATCATATTTAAATTTAAAACATTTCACCGTTGATTATCGAAGCGAATGATGAAACTTTTTGAATGTTGACAGCTATTAAAATCAGATTTTTATTTATTTGGAAATTATAATTTGCTGAAATTTCATTTTACATTTTTCATATTCTGGAAAAAAAATCTATTTGTATAAAAGTACCTTCAAAGTAGTGATGCTGTGGATATGTAAAATAATTATTTTGTATCTTACAAGAAATAACTATTTATTTACCTTGATATTCAGGTGCATTGGTAGGAAGTTTACTTATTAAAATCTGGTTTGAAGTCAGTCAAAAGCATTGATTTACTAACCTGAAACAAAAAGAAAAGAAATAGATTAAATTTGTTGTTACCTATATTTTTCAGCCAGCATGAGGTATGCCACTCATCCTGAGTGTCATAACTTTAATTGGCACGATGAGAATAACATGTATGTTTATTACATGCAGACACATTTCATCTCCCACAAGTCGTCCCTCTTCTGACTAACTGTCGTGTCTGACATTTTTGGCGAATTCGAGTTATGAAATGTGTTTTATGTTATCACCAACTTTCTGATTTGTTGTCGTATGTACGAATTACTCAAAATAAAATGTGTTGTATCTACAAATTCCCCAAAATTTCATCACAAAAATGATTCTGAGATATATAAGAATACAAATAAAATAATGTATTATATTTACATTGTATCATATTATAACTAGGAGAGACGAAAATATTCACGGCAAAACACTAAAAACGCTCTCCTGAACAATTTACATTTTAGCAGATAGGTACGACTATTAGTCAGAAGAGGGACGAAGTGTGGTAGTCAGCCAATAGCTTGAAATAAACATCATATACATACATACATACCATCACGCCGCTTCCCTCGCGGGGTAGGCAGAAAGGATCGAGCGCCACATCCTTCTGTCCTTGCATACATCTTTCGCTTCCGTCACTGTCATACAATTCCTTATGCATGCTCTCCTGTTCAATGTGCTCAACACGTGACCGTCCTGTAGGATTTGATTCAAATGATCTTGCCATTTAATCCTCGGACGTCCACGTCTCCGAGCACCATTCCTCTCAGCCAAATATATCTTCTTAGTGATTCTGTCCTCATTCATTCTTTCCACGTGCCCAAACCATCTTAACTTTTTTACATTCATCCTTGTTATTGAAATAAACATGCAAATCACCAATAAAAGTTAAAACATGGGTGGCATGCCTCATCTTTGAACTGTAGATATTAAATGTCTCAATACGTGGCGGCTAAGAAATATATTCCAATATTATGTACTAGTAGATGTCTGATGACTACAAATGTAGCAAAGTGTTAATATTAATAATATCGATTTTCTGGAGAGTGATTGAACAACTCGGAACCTACGTATATACCTATGTTTATATTAATATGTGTCCCAATTCAAATTATCCATACTTCTATTTATATACTAGCCAACATGTTACAATATTATTTTTCTCTGTGTTTCGGAACGAAAATACACAATGTCGAATTTTGGTCAAAATGACTCATTAACATGACTCGTGCCTTTTGTTTCTCGTTATGCTCTTTTTGATGGAATATACATGCAAATATTCTATTCGTGCCAATAAAAACAGATAATTTTTAATATAATTGTGTTATTTTACTGACTTATTTTTCTTAGTATTGCCCCAGAACAGATTTTGGTCTAGTGGGGCAATATATTCCATAATGATGTTTTTATGTTATTTTTGTATGTAATATTTTTGGAAAATAAATAAATAAAAAAAAACAGGATGGGTGGCATGCCTTATCGCTGAATTGTAGATGCAAATTTTCTTATAAATTAGGTTTCAAACATCTTCCTCTTACAGGTCATTCGAAAATATACAGACAAGGGTGGGAATCTATTCTTAACCGGGAACTTTAAAGGATAAAAAAAACATGACAAATTCAATTTCACTTGGTAATAAAGAAGATATTGGATGAATTGTTTCTTTGGCACCGTTTTACGATCTTTCGACCGCCTCAAGGACGGTTTTTATTTTGCTTCTAAAACCAGTGATGTTGGTCAGGCGCAGCTGTTCGGTAGACTTTTCCACTTCACAAAACCTACAACTCGCAAACTTCTGTAACGGAATAACGTGGTCTTGTAGTTAATTGATATCGTTCAAGTTTTACAAAAGTGAGAGAAACAGTTATAGGCGATGACCCAAAATCATATTTGATAGTAATTTTGTATTAAGAATTACGCTTGACGCAAATCATCATCATCATCGCCCTCAACGCTCCTCTCGGGAGCACAGGGCAGAAACCAGCCTCCTCCACTCAGAGCGTCTCTGTGCCAATTGCGTCACCTCTTTCCACGACATTCCTTGCGCTCTGATATCGTTGTCATAGGAACGGTGTATTGTGAAAGAGGGACGCCCGGGTCGACGGAACCCCTGCGGACGGAAGAACAGTGCTCTCTTTGGCCAACCACCATTAGGCATTCTCAAAACATGTCCCAGTCAGGACAATCGTCTCTCCTGTATTACGGAGATTACAGTTCTCTGCTGGGTGCGCCGGCGCACAGCATCATTTGTAACATGTTCATACCATTTGACATCCAAAATCCTTCTAAGACACTTGTTACTTGACACGTGACACTTAAATTTGTAGAATAATTTTGAACGGTCCAACTGAAAAATGTCGTCTCGTGACATAGTATTGTTTTATTCCGACGTACAACAATATACATACATGCTATATCTATGCAATCATATAGGTAATATATATCTAACTAATATGTGACCTCCACAGGTAGTTGTAAATGAAGACGATGATAACATGACTGTGGAGAAAATTGGAACTCCTGCAAAATAATCAATACCATACACTAATTTGAGATGCTCAGTTTATCTAGTATTAAACTGAAAAAGTTGGTCATGTGGGTAATAATAATAAAAATCTTTACTGCACAAAAAATATACAATTAAAAAACAAAAGAACAATAATAATTGAACAAATAGTTTTGTGCAATGGGCGAGGCTATCGCAGAAGCGCGATATGGTCCAACTAACCCATATGTACAACAATTGATATTGATAAATTCTTTATCTACACATGCTTCTGTTTATATAGTTGCAAAGCTGTTTCATTATTAATTGACTATTCTGTGGTTTTCAATCTGATTAAGTCTTTCATTAAGTATAAACTGACAAAAATTACCTCTCCAAATTAATGGGTTAAGAAAGCTTTTAACCGCCTGGGAAAACTATTAAATAAGGTAATCCTATCTTTTCTAAGCCTTCCAGGACAACTGTAAACTCCAAGATATATGTTCAAATGTCAATACTTGTGGACTGGCTTTCAGCACTGGACCCAAGATTGTAGAGAATACGACGCAGTCTATACGCAGTGTAGACATAATTATATACATACAAGGCCACAAAACAAAAAGTAAGTAAGTAAGAGTTACGTGCGGATATTTTACACAAGTAACCTCAAACAATGATTATTTGTAAGTTCGATTTGTAAGTAAATTCGATTGATACTAGCGCTATCACGTACGGCACATCACATTGTTCAACATTTACATTATGGGGTTGTTAATGTTATTCGGCGATACTCAACTTTCCTGGGGGATGAGTTGTTTACAGTCATGATGTGTACTTTTAACGTCATGCTTACTCATTCTGTGTATGTGTAGGTATGGTAAAAACATGTTTAAAATACTAAATAATAATATATTTTTATTAAAGAAATAATATTTGGTTAAAACCTACGCACTGCAAATTGATAACGTAAAAGTGCTTTGAACAAAAAGGTCATATTTTGTGGAACAATTTTGAGGATATGCTTTCAGTATTATTATTGCACTGCGTAATAAATTATTCAAATCATCAGTTAAGGGATGGAGTACACCTCCGATCTTGAAAGTCTTAACTTTTGTTGTCACGGATATCACGATTAGTATGTTAACTACATGCAGTAAGTCCGCTGGCTACCTCACTTGAAAGAAAACTCTGTGATGGATATGGAAATTTATAGGAATAACTAATAAAAAACAAATGAAAAAATCTGATGAAAGATTTTTGGACTTCAATCAAGAGATCTTGATTCTTATCCTCTAGCTGCCGAACTACTACATCATAACGACACAAGCGTTTCGTTAACTGTGAGGCGTTTGTGGTGTCTTTTAAAGCCAGAATCATAATTTTCAAATAGATTTCAATCGAAACAATTTTATTTTTAATTGGCTCTGTATGATCCGTAAAAATCGAGTTGTGTTTTACAAAATTGGCATATTAAGTTTTGACATTTTAAGTAAGGAAATTTAGATTAATTAAATATTACAAGAAATAAAAATTAAATAATTATTATGTATTCAATATTATAGTGTAAGTATGTGCAATAAATCACGATAGGTTATCACTTTTATTGCAACATTAAATGCAAGAAAATACTAATACATACTAGATTTGGTATGTTGCTGAAATAATGAAAAATAATAATTGTGTTACATGCTAGTTGTGAGAGTTAATTATTAAACACCGTAAAACATCCTGTGCAAGAGTAGAATGCATTAAGGAGCAGGATGTTTCTCATAATGATCATAATAATGTTACGTATGAATGTAATAGTAGAATAGTACATAGTACTGGTAAGTAGTTGCTGGGTAAAGAGTTTTCAAGCAACTTGCATTTTACATTGAATTATAGAAGACACTACACAAATAATATGCCGTTAAAAAGTTTACCGTTTGACCGAGTATAGAGGATTAATACTTTCAACAAGGTTTTATCTAGAATTATTTTATTTCTCTCTCTGGTATTATTACATAGTCCCCATGTGGATTTACTCTACGAAGTTTTTCTGTCAACTGAGGCCTGAGTCAATACTCGTAACACATTTTCACGTTACGTTTTCGTTCCGTTAACGTTCGAGTATAGACAAAGTTGCAAGCAAGTGTCAATTTCGTTGCTAAGATACACAATAGTTACGAAAATTAACACTTTGGCGCAACATCGTCTTAATTTGAACGCTAACGGAACGAAAACGTAACGTGAAAATGTGGTATTGACTCAGGCCTCTGATCTGTCTTGCGCGACCTTCTTTAGCTCCTCGTACAATCTGCAGCACATTTGCTCACAATTTCGTATTTTAGAAATTTCAGATTGACACAACTATATCTAGAGAGTCATAGGAAGATTTTGGATGTAAAATGGTATGAACACGTCACTAATAACGCTGTGCGCCGACGCACCCAGCTATCCGTGATACAGGAGACACGATGGTCCTGGCTGGGTGATTCCTGGGTCTGAGAATGCCCAATGATAGTTGGCCAAAAAGAGCACTGTTCTTCCGTCCGCAAGGGTTCCGTCAGCCCGGGCTTCCCTCTTCCACAATAAATCGTTCCCATGACAATGATATCACAGCGCAGGGAAAGACGTGGGAAGAGGTGACACAATTGGCACAGAGACTCTCTGAATGGAGGAGGCTGGTTTCTTATGTGTGCTCTCGAGAGGAACGTTAAGGGCAATGATGATGATGATGATGATGTCTATATATCTATCCTATCACGATATCATCAACAAAGTAGCAAAGTTGGTAGACTTATTGTATACAATTAACACATTCGCCATCCATTCAGTGCTATAAATAATAAGATATTAAGGAAGGATGCTATAGTTCATCTTAGACACGAACTTCTCACAATACACTCATGGTTAACGAACACCTATCACTTGAAACAAACAAAAAATAGTGGGAGAGCTATCTATTACCGGGAATTCTAGGGAATACCTATATGTAATATATTTTGATAAATTATTCAGCGATGAGTTTTCTATCTAAGCGGTGCTGAATATCTGGAATTTATTGGCATGGAGAGGATAATTTCATTTTAACTTTTTACATGTAGTTGATATATCTACTGGCTACCCCACTTGTGAGATACGGTGCGATGCTATAAATATGTAGATAGAGTACGCGAGAATCCAAAAATTTTATTCATTAAAGAAAATCAGTACATTTTTTAGTACGGTTACATTTTATTTTGTAAATGTATTGTTGTTGCCTCACAGGTAAAATGTTCTTGCATTGGGCATTAAGATTTATTTACGCGACAAAACGTATAAAGCAACACGTCCCAAGAATTTTCTTAGCGAAAAGAGCGTCATTTTATTTTTTAAAAAATATTAAAGTGAAAAAGTACAGACGCTATTCTAACATAATTTCCTGCATCCAGACTCTGTGCGTCGCACGGTAAGGGAGATAAAATAAATAAAAATAATAAATAAATAAAAGTTGCAAAGGAAAATAATGATTGATCATTGTTGGAAGATTGAATATGGCGCTTCAGGCAGAACTGTACTTGGTTGCAGTATCCGGTAATAAAATTACTTGTATAAAAAGTATAACTTTATAAATATATTTCCGTCATATTTAAGGTTTAGTGGAGTGTCGCTCGATACAATCGAATGTCAATTTTTTTAAGAAAATACTTTTTCATTTTTTCTTCTTTCGACATGCAACGTTCTGCTTGAGAATGAATGGAGGGAAAAAGCTTTCTTCATTTAAAAATATTTGATGCCTATTTAGTAACCACTTCCCAACTATCCTAAATACTCCCTGTATCGCTACTAATCTTAGGAAAAACCAATATTCTATATCTGAACATACAAAACCTAAATTATGTATAATATATAAAATTTAGATTTTACCAAAGTCATGCAGAGTTACCGGCAAAATAGCCCTCACACTCTTTTATTTAAGTTTTGAGTGTCCTGTTAAAGACAGCTGTTCGTAGGACATCATGAATAGAAGATGATTCGCATGTTAATTATATGCACATGTTCCACTGGCTACCCCAATTTTAGGAGATGCCGTGATAGTTTAGACACAAAGCTACATACTTTCAGTGCACATGTACTCCGATAGTAGGTACGTAAAGCACGGATTATTTCGATGCTTGGATCAAATTTTATTAATGAATTGTTTATTTTTTTAAAGTTATGTAAATAAGTGTGTGTGTTTCCTTGTGTTGATCTCTCTTATTTCTGTTTTTAATTTTGTTTAATAATGTGTATTTTACTGTACTGATATTCTGAGCATCACTCATCGAAAAGGTGAACACTGCCATGGTGAGTGGTGTTTTTTTTATTTAACATAGATTTATTGGTGGGAAACGTCGAAAACGAAGAAGTGTTAACCAGGGTTGGCGAAAAAGGCAACATCTCAAAAGAATCAGCCAACAACGAGTTAACAGGATTGGTCACAAATTCAGCCACCCAGGACTGCTCATCGCAATCGCAGAGGGTAGGACCGAAGGCACAAATGGCAGAGGCCGACCGAGAGACGCTTATATGGACCAACTGAAGAGGGACATGAGCTGTGGCTCATACGTGGAGTTGAAGAGACTGGCTGAGAATAGGGAGAAGTGGAGAAGAAAGTCCAAACTCGTTGCAGACCAATCCAATGGATTGTAACTCATTATATAAATAAGTGAATAAATGTGGATTGAACAAAAAATTAGAAATAAGTTGTTTTTTTATTTTCCAGATAACATTCAAAGCCATAAATTTCGCAAATTTTAATAGACCCGTAATTGAATTCGCCAATATAGTACAAAAGTAAGTAAATTTAGAAAAGAACATTAACTAAGTACGAAAGCTTTTTTTAACAACTTCAAGTTAGTCTTTTTAAGTGGCTGAAAGTTGATATTATTACGTAAGTACAGTGTAGGTACATGGAAATGTATTTAAAACTTTTTGCAAAGATAATATTTTTTAATTTTTTATAATATTTTTTCAAAGTTTGCCATTTTTGTTGAAAAATGAATATTAAAAAATCCCAAACAATAGAATGAAAAAATATATGATAATAATAATAATAATAATAATAAGATGATTTGTATATGGCGCTGTTTCATGGTCCGTGACCATCTCAAGAGCGCCGTGGCTATTTAGTTATATGCATACTTATTATCGGGTGTTTTGCTTTCAAAAGACAGAACGAAAGAAAAATATATATAAAATAAAAAAGTGTGCCGTCGTTTATTCTCCCCATCTATGATAATAAAAAATGATAATTATATTTGAAAACTATTTTTTATTGATACGCAACAATAAAAAAAAAATGACGAAAATAAAGAATATAATACAAATGAAAAACGATTTATGCATGGAGTCCCTGTTATAGAATATGTATCCCACGCTTGTTTGTTAATTTTTTTCCCGTGATAAGTAGATGTTAATAAAAGACGTCGAATGACATTTAGTTCTTCGATTAACGAAAGAGACGATACATCTCCCTACCTTGAAAGTATATTTTTTAACGTCTCTTAGTCTACTGGTTACCCTTATTGTGAAAATTATATAAATAAATAAACTAATATATTTATAATCAGTTTTGCTATGGAAACAAACATCAAATTGATGAGTATTTTCTATATGTCACCCATTCTGAATATCATATTTTTTATAAGTAACTATGTAGAAGACAACTTTTGTTTTTATTACATGTAATAATTGGCTACCCCGGCCGTGGATGATAATTTTAATTATATAAAATTGGGATAGATAAATACATAAATATATACATAAATTATTTGTATGCTTTTGAAAAAAAAATACCAAAATTCCCTGAAAGATCATTTCTGCGAATAAAAGTCGTGAATTTCTCTTTCTAATATTACATGTAGTGGGTAAATAATTCATTGAGAAATCCTGTCCTTAATAGGATCATTGAATCAAAATGAAAGAAAAACTTCTGAATGCGACCCAAGAAAACTAGAAAGAAATTTGAGAGATTTCTTTAGAGGTTTCTTGGAAAAGCACCTTCATAATTATTACCTGGTGATGGGATCCTAATGGCGACTGAGTGAAAAGTTTTATGACTCCTAATTGAGCCTTCCACCCATCCACCTACTTTTATCCGACGTTTACAAAAGACCACAAGAAGACTAATAAGAGAACCTCATTTATTTTTGACAACATTATGAGTACTAACGGGCGACATTTTCAAGAGGATATTAAGGGCTACATTTTTGAGAATTTCCTGGGAGGTAACTTGTGTTATTTACTTAAATAAAATTATAATAACATGAGTGGGTGTCAACCGTTATATATTTCATTTCCTAATCTGTAATGAATCGCTCACATGTTTAGAATAATAAAGAAATACTGATTAACCAAAAAAGCAATTCAATGTATTCTTATGAAAAACTAAATACCTTTTTCTTTTTAAAATGTTATACAACTTCATCGCCCTATAAATCCATTACAATATAACTCCCATTCAAATATCGTCCAAATTGTTCTTTTCTACCGTTAAAATTACACACACTTTATTCTTGACTTTAGTCCCTTTTAAAATACATAAAACTGAGTAAATTTTTGATAATCGTTTCAAAGAAACGGAAATAAGTTTAAATTAGGTAGCATTTACTTAAAATGTGACTTTAGACGGTGAATAATTCCTAACAATAAATTTTCTGAATTTCGTTTAAGAAATGGCAAATGACATCCAGTTCATCATTCATAATTTGGTTCTCTACGGTAGAGATCATCATTACTTTTTTTAACATTTGCTCATTATGATACACAGTGGAGTGCCTGGAATGAAAAAAATCTCCCTCTCTCTGATTAAAGAATTTGAGTGTCGTGGTAAAGCCAAGTATTCATAAAACATTTAATATTTTCATATCAACGATGAGACCTCTCATAATTTATGTTTAATTTTTTTGCATGAAGAGAACCATTTGTATGTAGCTCGCTATTTGTATGTTACTCGCTGGGTAGGTATATACATTACTCTGTTAAGATTTATATGTGGCTAAACTTATTAAGGAATTCAGAAGGCATCAATTTTTTGAAACTAAAAAAAATCTTATCTTCTTTTATCAGTGCCGTATCAGGTCCCCCCGACGTTGGCGATCACTCTGGAGAATGCCTCTCTGTCTCGTGCTCTGCGGGCCAGTTCTCCCATCCGTGTTATTCCATCTTGTAATTAAATAAAATTATTTCAACGTCATATATTTAATTGTTACTTTTCTATTCAATTCTAAGTGTGTTTTTCGGTCAATTAATGTTCAGTGCAATATTGAAATATAAATGATAAATATTGCAGTGATTTCTTTTACTGAAACGCATAAATTTTGTAGAATATCTTTAATATTTGTCTTCCTACTTCTGATACAGTGATAAAAAACGTAAACAAATACGATACTTTCATAAATTTTACATGAAATAACCTGATATAAATTATATTATGTCGGTTCAAATTTTCATTAAACAAGGTATGTAGATTCAAATAAAACGTATAAATATTACCCGAATATGAATACAACCACAATACATCATGACCTATTAACCCACAATCACCGGGATGAACATATAAAGGACAATATTTTTTACGTTTGTCATGCGAAGAGCTTTATAACCGACACACAAATAATATTTAAGTCTGTTTGTATAAATATTTATATATATGTACTCAACAGACATCACAATAAGGCAAGATAGAATAAAAATGATACACTCCATACATTCTCTAATCTTTTGAGCATGTTGAAGGCTAAACATATCACATAACTTGTTCATTTACAGTGATATGAAAGTTTAAATAATTACACGATGACGTCAGATTTGTATAGCAAATTAATACAATCCCAGTTTTAAAATAATACCCTCACAGTCCCGTTTTTTTTAAAGTAGCAGCAAAACCAGATATAGCTATACTATTAAATTTATTCATACAATTTTCACAATACGTGTAACCACGGGACTAACTGCATGTGATTATCACACATATTATCTTCTTCGTGTCGTGTTGATATTTTATTTTATTTTTTTTTTTATTTTTTTTTTCACAATATTTAGAATCAAACAGTCGTTACACAATATGTTGACAATTAATATATTTGACATGTAGACCAGCGAAGATTCCACTCTTACCAGAAATGTTTCAATCTTGAGGATATGACATATTAAAAGTAAGTGAGATATCTCATACCTTAATCGAAGATTTTTTAATGTCATTTACGTCATGTTTTTTGAATACTTGCAGAAAAGTGCGAGGAACCTATTCTTTGCCGAGAAATTAAAGGGATATACTAGTAAGTAAAATAAAATCATATTATAAACGATGAATGCACTCACGTACATAATTTCGCCGGTCACAATACGGATCCGACAACAATAGAGGAAAAAGGTAAAAGGCTAATGAAATAAACGAACTAAAATACCTGCCTTCATATTAAATAATATATAACGCGAGGTCAAAAAACCAAAGAAATTACATCTCCATATACCAATACCGTGCCTAATTATTATTACCAAGTCACAGGAACACAAAACAAAACGAGACGGAAGATCCCGAGTCAAAGAAATGAAAGGGATGAATAATATTGAGACACAGTTGTGAGAGAGATGGAAGTTATAACGAGAGAAGATTATGAAAGAGATGGAGCTAATAATAATAATGAGTTATATTATTATTATCCAGGTCTACTAAAAGGTCACGAGCATTTATTTGTTGTTATTATTATTATTCTTATTTCTGCCGCTATTCATAATTCGCACCGCGAACACGAAAACTAAATTAATAATGATGCTTGTACAGAATTTAAATGTCTGGATGAGGACTAAATGTAAATTAGTGTATTTTGAAAATTCATTATAAAAAATATATTTTTGGCGAAATATTTATTTCAACAGCCAAACTTTACATCATCCGATTCAATTGAATCATAGCCCTTCATTGCTGCTCATGAGAGCACAAGACCAAAACCATCTTTTTCCATTCTGAGCGTTTTTGTGTCAATTGACATACCTTTTTTCGCGATTTTCTCAACGTTCACGAGATTCCCGACGACATTGGACGTCTTTATTTTAATTTTTAGAGGAAATGTGCGAAAGATGATTCAATTAGCACTGAGCGTCCTTAATGAAGGTTAGCTTGCAACTTAAGCTCCAGGGAGGAGTGTGCAAGGATGTTTGATAAACACATTGTTTACTCTGTGCCAATAAAATAATATGACATGTATAATGAGTGACACACTTAGTTCATTAGTGAATTGAAAATATAAGATGTTTTATATTTTCCATAAAGCGACAAATAATTGGTCAACCACTCTTTTCTGTAAGTTTTCAAGTAAAAAATAAGGACATTCATTTTTCACCTCAAATTCAGTGATGATGTTTATCGTCTATCTTGAATGTCTTAATTTTTTTATTGGCACGGAGAGGACAGCTTGCATGTTTATTATGTGTAGGATGTATCGAGATGGTATAGTATGTTTTATAATATGTGACACCAACATTTGAACAGGACAATTGAAAACTTATAGAGAAGAGTGAGAGACCAAAGATCAAAATCTTTGCCGGGAATTTCACTAAGAAATAATATAGGTATGTGAAGGATAAATAAACACAAAGGAATATTTTTCAGAAAGTAGCGTGTGTTATTATAGATGATCATAATATTCTCATTAAACGTTATTATTATGTTAATTACAAAGAATACTGAGAACAGGAATAACGTTATTACAATATAACTTTACAAAATAATAATTTATGAGCGGGATTATAATTTATGCATATTTTAAAATAATATCTAATTAATATGTATACTGTATTTTGTTTCTAAAATAAACCTACATACATTTAACTTCTGTAAATCTGAAAAATCTTAAATGTTATATCTAATACCCTGAGAAATATAAGCCATTATTTTTAATTTCTCTGCCGGGGGTCTATGTTAGTTTCCTGTTATTGTATGTACATCTACGTAAAACTGGATTGAGAAACAACGATTGCTTTTTTTCAATTCAATACAAACATCTCTGATTGTAAAATTATAAAAACATTAGAATAAAAGAGGAAAGCCTAGATCCTCCGGAATTGATTAGACCTCCCAATCTTTTTCTTCTTCCATACAATCACAGCATATCCCACATGTAGGGTAGCCAGCAGAACAGCTGCATGCAATAAACATGGAAGAAGCGAAGAAGTGGAATAAGAATAACCTTTAATTTTTTTCTCGGAATGCTATGTTAGGTCACCCCAACTTCGGCTATGCTTTCACTGTGGCATAGACCACTCTAAGGCTTTCACGGCCGACGTCACTAGTAAGAAAGATTTCTTCCAGGCTAAGTGGTCATGGTCTATAGTCTATAGGGCAGTCTATAACCCAACGTTTCACCCAAAACGGTGGCGGGCATCTTCAGGGGTAGGTGTACGCGAGCTGTCTATCACATTTAATATGTTAGAATTATGCCTGCCAAATCTATGTGCCAGCGGGCGCAGATTTCTTGCGACTTGTATACCTATCCGTCGATGGCTCGTAGCAAACTTTGCTTCCGTCTAGAAGTGGGCTGATAGGAAGAAGAAGAATAAGTTTTTTTTTCTTTATCCTTCCTCATAAATTTATAAAAAGATATGTAATGTGCCCATCCGTTATGTATTGGTAAATGTGTAGTAATATATTCAGTACATAGTAAGCACTCGACTATGCATAATTTCCATAGAATTATTTGCGGCGGTCTTATCTCCTGAGGAATCTCTGTCGCGAAGATGTCTGATAAAACTACCGTCGTACCTACCTACATATTAATAATTATACATTGTAACTTATAGCTTTATATCTTTTATTGTAAAATTCTATCTACTTGCGTTTAAAAACATGATGATAATAATAATAATTATTATTATTATTAAATACAGGACACTGAAAATTATCCGGAACATACTTACGTAGGTACTAGGATTTCATGAAGTTTTTATGAAAAAAAATACAATAGGTACATATAGGTTGTTCCAAATATATAAGAAATCCATTGTTTCCTATCTAATTTTATATCAACACAGCATTTCATTCAACGGTATGCCAATTCAATATATCTTGACACACTTTTTACAGTTCCTCTATATACGGGAGGAGATTTTGGCGGCACCTGGGATCGAACCGCGCATCTCTTGTGCACGTGGCCGAGACTCTCTAGGAATCTCTAGGCTCCGACGGACTATCTTAATTAACTTTTTCTTCGAATCTAAAATAATAATGGTTGTCCCATAAAAAAACACCATAAATAAATGTTATGTGGTACAGTTAAATGATAAAACAAAATACTGTACCGTTACAGCATATGCCATAAGTGGGGTAGTCAGCGAACTAACTCGTGTAATAAATAAATGTGACAATTTTCTATTCCATGCCGATAAAATAGTAAGACAACTACTCGAAAACATTAATAAAAGATTGGGAGACCTTTTTTAACCGAGGACTCTAGAGGGTAAAGTACGTTACAAAATACCTACAAATAATATTATATTTACTGTATTAAAATAATGAAATGGATGCTTGAAGGAACCTAAAGCCATGAGCGATCTACATCTTAAACCTAATTATTTATGCATTGGGTACCTACCCACTGCCTTTCTACTCGGGGCTACCAACAACAAACAACAACTTATTATTACTATACTAATCAGGACATAACAAACAATATATCGGATTGTACTCTACTATATCATTGTAATTTTATATACGTACAACTGTGCAAGAAAGAGAAGAAGGATGGAACGAGTAGAATTAATTGGAGACACGAAGATTCGAATCCTGTTGCGCCACTCTCATTCGCGATTCGCTGATTTGAATTTGGAATAATTTGTAGAATGTCTCAGTAATCAATATATAAATATTTAAGTCCGTTTATAAATATGTTTATATTATGTTCTTTATAGACATCTTGATTAAATAAGAAAGAGGTTAAATTATTACTATTTACAGAATATTATCTTTAAGGCACATTTTAGGCTTAAAATATCATACATTATCTAATTACAATTTGTGAACATCAACTCATCATATTTAGTCATAATTACATATACTGTATTCTTTTGCAGTCATTTGTTAAATTGCAAACAATAAGTCTGCTAACATCCCTAAATGTGCGATACGTCATGATATTATATTGATAGAAATTTAGCAATCATTTGATAGGGAAGTTTATTTTTGTTTCTTGAGTGAAGCCGGGTACTAAAAGCTATCACTGTTTCTATCTACTTATTCATGTTGTATTATGGTTGTGGTTCTAAAATTCAAATTCAAATTGAAGAATAATAAATTTATTTTGTGGTTTAGAATGTTTTCCGTTTTCAAATTGATGGAGAAAATTGGAACGATAGGTAGCATTTATTATTAAAATTTAGAAAAATAAAACTAGGTAGGTACCTAGACCAAACTGTTTGTTGAATTTTTTAAAAAAGCATCTACCTTTATATATATTATTTTATTTGCTAAGTGTGTGTAAATTTATGAAATACGCTAAATGGCTAAATACATACATACATGTAGACACAATTGTCAGGCCTCCTGCTCTTTTCAGTAAGTTTTAAGAGTCCTGTAAAAGACAAGTATTAATAAAACATTTAAGATATTCAATTCTGCATGATATTTACATGCAGTTCGCCTGCTGCCTACCCCACTAATGGGATTTGCCGAAATAAGCGTGTGCATGAGAAATCGCGAAATGGGGTTGAACCAAAAGAAATGTGAAAGAATAGATCAAATTGACTTTCAGTCCTCTCTGCCTACGCTACACAGGATTCAGTGTGAGAATATAGTAGAGAATGTGTTTGAAGTAAAAAATAAATATTTTATTAAATCTCTTTACATTGAAAGTCTAGAAACTGTTGTATAGTTATTGCGTCTAAAATAAGTGAAATTAAATTTCTTACTAAATTTGATGGAAGATGTGACAAGGATATCGAAAGAAGAAAAGTAGCCAGTGCTAGGATTAACGGTGCACTTCGACCTATTGTCAGCAATGACAATGTGTCGAACATGGCAAAATTGCTAGTGCACAATACCATCCTGGTAACGACACTAATGTATGCAAGCGAAACGTGGACATGGTTGAAGAAGGACGAAAGTGGAATAAATGCTGTGGAGATGAGATCGCTGAGGAGGATGGTTGGTAAAACGTTGCGTGATAGAGTGAGGAATGAGGATATTAGAAGAATGAGTGGATGCAAGAGGAGTGTTGTGGATAGAATGCGTGTAAATAAATTGAGATGGTTTGGTCATGTGGAACGAATGGAAGAGGAAAGAATGACAAAGAGGATATACTTGGCTGAAATGAGGGGTGTGAGGAAGCGCGGGCGTCTGAGAACTACATGGCTTGAACATGTAGATCAAATTCTATAGTACGGCCGTGTTTTGAGTAAAAGAATCCGACGTGCGTGCATGAGAAATTGTATGACTGTGGAGGAAGCGAAAGAAAAGCGAAAGAAGTATGTAAGGACAGATCTAATTGGCGTTCCGTTCTCTCTGCCTACCCCACTTGGGATACGGCGTGAGGAAATAGATAGATAGAATTTCTATAAACGGAGTTTCCTGAAAATGGGGTAAAAGGTGTTCCTTCAGCGCACCACACGTTAAGGAGCAATGTATTTGGTTCATGGACCTAACTAATACTACAAGTGGCGGTGAGAGCTGCCGACGATACGCATCGTGAATTATTTGTGTCTCATAAAACATATAATATAATGTATCTATGTTTGTATGTGTATCCGTATACCCATCTTAATAATACATGCAGCACAGGAGAGATTGTATATTTATGCAAATAATCGTCACCGGTAGCGTTAAAAATAACATTCACTGATAAATTAACATTCACTGGCCTTATGAACATGAGGTCCGGGGTTCGATCCCAGGTGCCGGCAAACTCCCCTTTCACGACACAAGCTTTTAGCTTACTGTGAAAGGTGTATAAGGTTGTATTTGGGTTTATAACAAAACCCAGATATATCTTTTTATATGTAAAAAAATGTTCTTACCCATGCAGAAAATTTGTGCTATTTTTTAGATCCGAAAAGAACATTAGCTTTTTAATTGAGGAAGTTCTCAACACTCAATAACATCTCGATGTTTTAAAAACGTCGGTTCCCATGTCACAAACAAAGTCAATAAAGGATATTTTTCTGAGCCACAAATGGATGTATGGTTTTCTTAACGGTTCCAGCTAAATTCATAAAAATAGCTATCTTTAATTAATCGAACAAAGTCAAAAATCATTTTAAATGTAAAGTTTAGAACACTGTTGATTTTCACATATATAATTGTTTATTAAATCAATTATTAATGACTTAATACTAATATAAATTGCCGAGTGCTTTCGCCTTGCGGCATGTCCTCAGGGCAAGAGTTGCTCAGGGAAGGTTGTAAAATATTTCGTGCCCGAGGGAACGTTGTTTTATTAAAAAAGAAAAAAAGGAGGATCTCTGAAGTTATGATAATAAATTTATAATTTGCTTTGTTCGATTCGACACTTTCTCTTTCAACCCTCTAAAAAAATTTGAAAACCAAAAGTAAAACCAAACCTAACCTATTTTCAAGCATTCACTGTTATTTTCGACAAAACCACAACGCAAACATACGACATTCAACTGTTCTTATTAATGACAGAATATATACCTACTATACCAGCTGTCAAATACATACACTGAGACCTCTACCTTCTGTTCCGTATACGAATCTTAATAACAACATACAAAGGTATGTACCTACCTACCTATCAAGAATTTGAATTCAAATTAGGTAGAACAGAACAGAACAGAACAGACGGCGTGAATGTATGTACTGAGATTCATATCAAATTTTAAGTAAACACAAAGTACCGGAGTACCTTACCAACCAATGTAAAGTATAAATGCTACTGCGATTACTGTTGAATTGATACAATAGATCGCATGGAGAAAATTTGAACAATCAATGTTCCATATTAGGTATTTAAAAAAGCAAATATCTACCTATTTCTTCATTTCTGAGATCAAATTTGAAAGTTAAATAAGTACCTACCTATGTGCGAATGTATCATTCTAAGTGTAATGTAGAGTCATTGCGACATTGACGACCACTTGTAAAAAAACGCAGGGCAAAACAATTCTTCAGCATACCTAATGAGTTTTTTTTAAAGATGAATTAAGGTTCGGAATAAACCCAAACATACCCCAGACACCCTTACAGTACGCAATATGCTTGTGTTGTGAAGTTAAGTAAGTCGGCAGTGGATGGAATCGAGCCCGGGTCTCCCAACTGAAAGTTCAAGATTCTACCATCAGACTACCAACCGCCACTTGATTTAAATTGATTCTGCAAATCAAAAGTCGATTAAATATGGCTCAGAGCAAAACATATCACGATAAAAAATATAGATATGTAAATAAATCAATAAAGCCACAGTACAAACTCGAACACTAAAATAAATCTTAGTTTTAATTCTAAGATTTCTATGGAAACCATACACGAGGTAACACTAAGATAACAATGAAGTTAATTTACAAAATGATATAACTTCTTTGTTAATGTCAAAATTCTTAGAAACTAAATAATAAAAACTTCTTATAGAAATGAGCATCTAGAAGAAGTTTTTTTTCCAAATCACTTAAATTTGAAAACACGAGTTTTGAAATTAGCACTGAAACACAAATTGAAATAATATGTAGGTATGTATTGCGAAAATCAAGAATATGTACATTAAATTTAAATGTAAGGAATAGTGTGTGAATTTCGTCAAAAGGTAGCGAATAATTATATTAAAATACGGCAACACTATCGTTCTCTATATCCACCATCTTGCGATCGTTGCGCTTCGTGGTTGTTCATTGAATTAGATTTGCTGTGTTTGGTTATTATTCCTTCCATACAATGTTCTCAAGATTTCAACACTAATACTAGCTTTACTAAACCGGCATCGCTCAGGAAATAATCACCAAATCGACGAAAAGAAACATTAAGTTTTAACACCATTGGCGTCAAAAAAAGTTTTATATAGCTAGCAACGAACAGGGTAAACAGTTTTAAAAAAATAGCTAAAATACTGTCCTGTGAAAGGCATTCATAAAACATCGTAAATATGATATTCAAGATTTTTCAATCCAGTGATGACGTATGCCACTTATTCTGAATATCTTGTCATAAATTGACACGAATAAGACGAATTACCTGTTTATTTCATATATTTATGTAGGTCGTTCACTGGCTACCACAATTGTGAAAATGCTGTAAACATCTGATTGAATGAATGAGCAGTACTTAAACACTTGCGTAGTTGACAAAAAGGATTGAGGGCCATTACCTTCTATCCTTACATGCACGTTTCGTTTTCTATTCAATGTTCTTAACACGTGTCTATCCTGAAATTCCAACTAACATTATCATGCCATTGAAAATAAAAATAACCTAAAAACCATCTTACTACAAATTAAACGTGCAATATTTGAGTTTTATTAATATTTCATTAGAGCGACGAACGTTTCGATATGAAATAACTTTGTCAAACCGATTATGATACTGTAAAACTGATATGGAGTTTTACAAAAAAAACACCGACAAAATTTAAAAAAAATTATATGTTTTCGGATTTGTTATTCTGTATGTAAATTTGTATCCCTATTTTTTAATAACAAATGTTTTGGGTTGTGGTTTTATAACTGTTTTTAAGGGTGACTAAAGTGTTTATTAAAATATGACAATATAATGATAACTTTGTATTTAAATAAGGGATAAAACAATAAAAATAATGAAACGTCATATGTATGAAACAAAAAAATATTGACAAATAGTCAGTGACATATAATATTGATGGTTTTGTCAAAGAATGTCGTAAGAAAAAAAATTGATGAAAGTACAAAAAGTTAAATATATACTTTATTATGAATGCCAGACTATGGAAACAAAAAAAATAGGTATGTCTTTAAAAAGCACAGTGGTTTTTTCAGTTTTTGTGGTAATTATCTATAATTTTTCCTGATCACTCGTAAACGAGTGGATGGCCTTTGAAAATAGAATAGAATAGAATCTATAATTTTTGAGTATCTAAAAATATATATTCATAAAAATTAAACAAAGTAAGTCCATGTTAGATGCAGAATGTTTCGAATTTATAATAATTAAAAACCTAAATGTTAATACTCTGAAAATAATCAATGTGCTTGTGAAATAAAAATAAGAGTAATTTGGCGATAAAAAATTGAGTTTCAAGACTACTGATTGTAAATCTAAGACGATACTATCCGATTTACGATAAGTTCTGCTATGAGAGTATTGAGAATGAAAAGTTGCGATAGTTTGGACATGTGGAACGAATGTCGGATGAATAGATGACTCAGAGAGGGTGTGAGAAAGCGCAGACGTTTGACATCTACGTTATTTGACCACGTGAATCAAATTCTTAAGAACAGCCATGTGTTGAGTAAGGGATATCGGCGTGCATGTATAAGAAATTATATGAACATGTTAAGATAGACCAATATGTCATTCTCTTCTCTCTGCCTACCTAACCTTAGAGAGAAAAATAAAAAAATATATCACAAAAATCCAAAAGTTTTTAGTATGTTGTCAAGATATTGATATTTTGTGGCTTACGTTAGTTTACATCAGAGCAATAATAAAAAATATTTTCTAACATATTTTTATTTATGTAAAGCTAGAAATCCATGCTGTGTGCATAGATAAATAAATTCGTCGTTGCATATTTAAAAAGAGACATGTGCACACACTTTTATTGGGAGATACTCTTTTAAAACTGTTCATTAAGGCATTAAAATTGTAGTTTGTACTTTTTATTGGCATGTGATATTATTCTTTAAGTATTGAATTTTAATATTTGATACTAACAATCACTTTATAAAATGGTTATGATGTCATTATAAGCAGTTTATTCTGGAAATGTCAAAACATTTATGAATTCACATGTCCCTTTTTGAATATGCAACGACGTAATGATAAGCAAAACAGGAAATTGCATAGACAATTACAAATTGTCCTGAGGGTAAACATATTATTATATCTAGATAATATCATGTGTCGCAATAGTTTCATTATACCACACATATTATGTATGTATGTAGATTTGTAATTTTTAAACAAATCTATCAGAAAGTATGTAAAATAATACATTTTGTTTGTGCCTAGTAAATTACAGGTGTGTAGGAATAATGGTGTACGTACTAAAGCAATGCTTGTCTTATACTTTCAGCTTTGTTGTGTAAAACCCCGTGTAGAGATTATTTGAAAAGCAAAATATATTAATGTGGTCTATTTACATTTTTTAAATCAATCACAAATCAAAATTATGGATCCAAAAAATGGAATGAACAAAATACTCGTAATTGGTTTATAATGACCAAATTTATGTGATCCAAATTCCTGGATATTCATAGCGCGATTCCAGAGGTGGTAGGTAATTTTATAGAAGAGCGTCAAGAATTTCAAAAGATTAGGTATAAAATAAGCAAATAACTCGATTAATATATAACACAATACCTCATAAAGATATTTTTTTTGTTTTCTGGGTTGTCTTATTATGATCTAAGGTAATACAAAATATTTTCTCCGCTGTTTCACGATAAAAAGCAAAAAGAAAAATTAAATTTTAGCTCGCTCGGGGACTAGGGACTAGCTAGATCTGTGTTAATTGTCTATGTATATATTAAATCATAAAAAAAAAAAAAAAAAATACAAAAAGTGAAATTAGAAATATCCAATAATGAAACACTCGATGATAAAAATAACATTTTATTAAACTAGATCTAGTTTTTTAGCCGCCCCGTTAAAAAATAATATTTGTCGCTCTTTACAATGACACTTCATAAGTTAGGAGCATGTTATTCCAATCTACCCTATTTGGTTTTGTGAATCAATTTTCTAAGTGAGAAAATTATCCCTAGCATCAAAAATTCTACCAACGTTTTCAGATTTTCAAAAAGGTTTAGGAATTTGGGATATTTCACAATCTCTTAAGTTCTGTTAAAGATTATCTTAAAATCGCATATTTGATTTTTATAGTGGCTTTTCCAAAACTTCAAGATCTTTTTTGTACGAATAGAAAATATTTCGCAACTATTTGGTTTTGTAAAATAATATTTTCACAATTCCAGGTATTGAATTTTGGCACCTCTCAGACATAGATTCCGCCGCTTTGGGCATTTGCCCGGCTTGCCCCATCTAGATCGGACCCTGTTTATTTGATATATTACATAGACATAGATCGGGCTAGTCCCTAGCTAACATTATAAATAATATTTCCATTTCATTGTGTACCTACATATACAAAAAGGTTGACCACGCATCTAAAAGATATTCACAATATAGTAGCTAGTGATGAAATAATATTAAGTTTACCGGATACCAGATAACTGATACTGGGCTCGTGTCGTTTTTATGTTTGCTTTTATAAGATCTAATTATCTTTAGAGTGATTGGGATGGTCAGTAAATACATTTTGAACAAACCGTTATTTTTAGGTATAGTGGGTCGGTACCTTTTTATGTGACAGCAAATATCTACATACAATAATTTGCCTTATTTATTTATTTTATTCTTCACTGTACGTTGGTTACAATATTACAAATCAAAACAAAGTATAAAAATATCAGTTATACATTCGATGCACAGAGGGCAAGTTTATCGCTAAAATGCGATGTCTTCCAACAATTTGCTTCCATTAAATAATTTAAAACCTACCTACGTTAATTTTATTTTTAGAGGCGCTATCCGGTTAAGATTTATTATCCCACCGGATACAACCGGTTTATTTACGGATATGGATTTCATCTCTAATAAATTATTGTAACTGCTTTTATTTGTAGGGGTTCTAAATTGACACTTTCGCTTGTATAACAACAACATGTGTGACAACAGCGTTTCCAATATCAAGCCTCATTGGGCACCCCACAATATAATAATAATACCTAACAATGTTGAGAAACGTTTTTAAATAAGATTTGTATTTACGATCAAATAAATACGTAATATTCGTTTCATTCCGTCGGCGTTGTGTCGTTCCGAACAAGTAAATATGATGACTCCAATAATAATATTTAGTGTTTAATTTGGATTTTGTATCCGACCAATCTGACCTGTCATGGCATCTACCATACGCGGGGTAGCCAGCAGAACAACTGCTTGTAATTAACATTTAATTTGTCCTCTCTGTGCCAGTAAAATACATTCTGAATGGGTGGCACACCTCATTGCTAAATTTAAGATTTTAAATGTTTTAAAATGTGATGTTTATGAATTCTTGCCTTTAACAAGACATTCCTACAAAACCTTGTTACAGAAAAATGAAAAAAATTTCATGCAAATCTTTAACAGTTTTATTATTAATCAAACCACGTTTTTTGACAAAAATATTTTTAATAAATACTATAGTAATACAACTAGCTGACCCGGCAAACGTTATTTTGCCATACCTATACATTATTTCAAGATTACTTATATCTCTGTTTAAAAATAGGGTATGATGGTAGAAGGGTGAATATTTAGGACTGTATGTATTTTTTATGCCTCATCATAAAAAAAATTGTCCAAAAAATAAAAATAAAAAAATCGCGGTGGACCGCCCTTAACTTTTAGGGGTACGAAAAATAGATATTGGCCGATTCTCAGACCTAGCCGATAAACACACAAAATTTCATCAAAATCGATCCAGCCGTTTCGGAGGAGTATGATTACAACACCGTGACACGAGAATTTTATATAATATATTAGATATTCTACGTAGACGGCGTGAAGTAATGAAGAAGAAGACAATATTCTACGTAAAAAATACTTATTACAAAATGGAATGATACAGATATTCGGTAGCCTGGAGGTAGAGTCTCGGCCTTCAGAACAAGGGGTCCGTGGTTCGATCCCAGGTGCCGGCAAACTCCCTTTTCACGGCACAAGCTTTTAGCTTAGTGTGAAAGGTGTATAAGGTTGTATTTGGGTTTATAACAAACCCAGATATATCTTTTTTAAAAAAAAAAAAGTGCAGTCTTTCATCCGATGTTGGATTCATAATCGTACATTCAACCAATAACACCCTACATTAGGTACATACCAACCACCTCAAACAGAATGATACAATTATTTGATTGTGAATCATTGAGTGAATGAGATTATGTTATTGTATGAATGAAAAGGCTGTCAAAATTAATCGAAAAACGCATGGGTCGGACGTAATATGTAATATGTTGTGAACCAACAAAAGCGGTCATAATCCATGAGGGTTTCGAGTTGAATCCCTCTCAGGACCATTATACAATAGAGGGATCGAAACCTTATAAATATTTTATCCGTTCATATGTACGAATGTTAGAAATATTCCGAATATTTGCTTTTACATCTTATATGTTTATTCGCATTTGCAAATTTTACTTTGACATTCGCATTTATATCAGCGAATATTGGAATATTTTTGCATGCTCCATGGTGTTACCAATAAAAAAATAGGTTACCCAATATTTTTTGTAATTTTTGGGGTGTTTGTGTGAAGGTTTCAAGTGTTCGAGTGAGAAAATATCATAAATAATAATATATTTCACGTCAGCGATGATGTATGCCACCCATCCTGAATGTCTTTATCCTTTATTGGAACGAAGAGGATGACTTGCATGTGACAAATCGAGTTTAAGGCTAGTACTGTTAATAAATGTATAATGTCTGTAATGAAAAGGTTACATACATATATACACTTGCTTTTAAGAAAATATTCAAATGGATAAAGGCTCCGTTATAAATGATATATTTTTTTTATAGAATGTATTATTTTCATCAAAGATTTATTCAAGCGATATGATATTTTAGACATATTATAAGCAAAGAATATAAAATAATTGATGTTTTTTGGCAGGGAGTCTACATTTAGTTTTCTCTGAAGCCGTACGAGTTATAGGGAAGAATTATAAATTCATTTTAACATACACGGTAGATACTTGCGTTCTATAATTAGACACTGTAAAACTTCCAGAAAATAATGGGAGATCCAGTCTGTTTCAGGCAGTTCGTATATATTTATTTATACAATGAACGACTATAATATAAGCCTTTGACATGAAAAAACTATACAATAAAAACAACAATACATAGACATACTTCATATCTACTTATACCTATATCATCACGGTGTTTCTCACAGGTGGAGCAGCCAGCAAACTGACTGCGTAAAATGAACATGAATACACGTTGTCAGCTTTGTGCCATAAAAAAAAACATTAACATGGCTGGCAAATTTGGAGATGTGAAATATAATAAATCGTGATATTTTACGAACGTCTGCTTCAACAGAACACAGAAAAACATGCATAAAAGACTTATCCTTATTCCAGGGTTTTATGTGTACGAGTTACTAGTATAGTCTTGGAGTTTCATGTTTAAATGTGTTTAGTTCATTGTGTATATGTGTATCGTCGCGTTAGTACTCATAATACAAGATTCATAATATATATTATTTTGGGACTAGCTCGAGCAGTGCGAATTGTCTATGAATGTTATGTTATGTTATATGTAAATAGATGAGCATGTATGACGTTATACATTATGAAACCATTTAAGCAAATAATGCAGGAATACAGAGGGGAGTATCTATCCTTAAGGCTTACTCAGTAAAGGGTGTATTGGTATTTGTGGTTTCATTAAAGATATTTCTGTATTTCTTGGAAATACTTATTTTTGGGCTCCTCATTTCAATGCCCAACAAGTTTCAAGACAAACTTTTATTGTTAAGATTTTATTTCAGTTTATTAATAGGCTCTTAATTATAATAATTAATCTTGATTTCAAAAAAATCAATACACTATTTACGATTAATTAAAATTGACGTTGTAACTAGGTCCATGATTAATCTTGTTATAAAACATTTAATATAATATAATACTATGATATGAAATTAATCTATATTTAATATATTACGTCCTGTGGGGTTTCCGGCAAAGAATAGGTCGCCCACTCTTTTCTGTTAGTTTTCGAGTGTCTCGTAAAAAATATCATGTATAAAACATCTTTACTTTAATGAAAGAATATTACATTACCCTTCCTGAGTGTTTTAATTTGTTTTGGCACGAATAAAGTAGCAAGCATGTTAATTCCATTTAGTTGGTCCGATGGCTTCCCCACTCTAGAGATTTGCCGTGATGGAATGGCAATGGTAGTGGGTAGTTTACTTTATTTTATGAAATTCTGTAATAAAATCATTTTATATTTATTATTGGACGATTCTAATGATAAAATTATTTTGAATTTTAATTGCATGTAAAGTTAGGTTCGGTGCGTTAATTTATGTAGGTTCTAAAATAACAATCTCGTTTTATCAAATAGCCAGAAACTAAATGATTATATTAATAAATAAGTAAGTAAGTATCTATATATAAAAGAAAATACGTCATATATTTCTCAGATACAATACACGGATTCAAAATATTCTCAATGTAGAATATAAACCTATAAGAAATAATCGTTTGCCTCGAATACTCAGTCGCGAAATACGGAGCCCTAATCTCATTATTTCGTGGATATTCTGGTCGAAAAATAGGTATCTTTTCGGTGCTCTGGAAAACGCAGGTATTCGTAAACATATCGTATAAGATATGCCATCACAGCATATCCTAAGAGCCTGTGTACTAGCATAAACGTGCTAATAGTTACGTTCTTCGTGTCAATACCTATAAATTTAGACATTGAGATTGGGTGACATTCGTACCTGATCGCTTTTTTTTTTTTTTTTTTTAAAAGATATATCTGGGTTTTGTTATAAACCCAAATACAACCTTATACACCTTTCACAGTAAGCTAAAAGCTTGTGTCGTGAAAGGGGAGTTTGCCGGCACCTGGGATCGAACCCCGGACCCCTTGATCACAAGGCCGCGACTCTACCTCCAGACTACCGACGAATTTATTTTTGATATTTAAGTTTATTTTATTTATTTAACTAATTTTATTTGATTCTGTGTTATGTAGTTCACTTATTATGCTCACTAGCGATTATATCATTAAATGTTTTCAAATTTCAAATTAGTAGGTACATTTTTTTCTTATCAATATTTTACAATTTGTTTTTGGATTTTCATTTAGGTATTATTGATGTAAATATTGGTTTCATCAATAATTGTTTTGTGTTTCTTGCTTTCGATTTACATATTGTGATAATATTGGATATTTTATTATTGAGTCCATAATGTATGTAATTTGATTTTTCTTAAACTCCTTTTGTTGTATTTTGTTGATTAATTGTTGAATTTTCATTTATTATTGTTGGTTTAATCAGTATTTTTCTTTTGTTTCTTGCCTTGAATTTGCATATTGTGATAATATTGGATAACTTCCTGAGTCCATAATGTATGTAATTTGATTTTTTGGTCCTGAAGAATAAGATAATATATAAAAAAAAATATCAACCAGAGTTCTTATATGCCATCCTGAAGTGAGAAGAAGGGAATAAGGGATGTCCTGAAGATTGATATCATCAATGGCAATAAATTGTTATAATCAGAACACTTATTGATACTAGCTACTACTAAAGATTTCCATTTAAACAGATATTCTCAAAGTTTAATACAATTTATCTGCAGAAAAAGTGGAAGGCCTTTAATTAAAAATAATTGTTTATTGTCGTAATTGTATTACTTTGTTTCAATTTTCCTAAATACAATAATTCGTTCATTCGAGCTTAGTTTCTTAGGGTTGATTTTGTCCATTGTGGCGGTGGTGCGTATGGCGAACTCGTTGTGTCGTCCTGTCTCCCTTGGTGGAGAGTAGGTTTGGTAGGGATATCCCTTTCGGGAGGGTTTAATAATTTGTCCACACCATGCTGGCGCTGGCGGCTCTCGGGCTCACGCCCTTTAAACGCCTAACTGCGCGTCTCTGGACACCTCACCTCGGCCTTCTGTACATAATACTTATGTATATATTTTTATTATTATATTTTTTTTTAATTCACTTTTTGTATTATTTTTTCTCATTTTGATTATTTTTCTCCTTTTTTTTTACTTGTATATATTATATTGTCCTCAATAAATATTATTACCACCCAAAAGGGACATGGAAGAGAGAAGTAATATAAAATATTCCCACGATGGCGGTTTTGGCCGGCTGGCCCTTCATTCCTCCCCAATGGCCCGCCCGTGAGGACAATTTTGGTTTGAATGTGCGGATAAGTAGGAGTTAACGACTCCTGAGATATCCAGGAGTAAGGTGGATCTTTTTTCAAATCCGTTCATATTATCACAACATTTCTCACAAGTATGGTAGCCAACGTATTAACTGCATTTACAAACAAAGAAGTTGTCCTCTTCTTGCCAATATAAGTTAAGATATTCAGAACATGTGGCATACCTCATCGCTGAACTGAATATATTTTTTTAAAGGTGATGTTTTACGAAAACTTGCCACTTACATGATGCTCGAAATCTAGTGGAAAAGAGTGGGAGACCTATTGTTTACCGGCGACTCCGTGAAATGTTAATACATACGTAGAAAAAGAAATAAACATAATACGTAAATCGTCTTCCCAAATTTCAATATTTCAAATCAAAACGTATTTACATAAAATCTGAAACGTTATTATAAGCAACGGTAGTTTTATGATCATAATTTTTAAAGATGTACCTTCCTCGTTAGAGATACCCTATTAAATACTCAAACTAAGTATTTGTATCAATATGCATAAGTAGTAGGTAAGTAAAGGTTCTAGAGTAGCGGTATTCATTACCATGGTACCTCGGTACTATGAATTACGACTTCCTTATTGCCGCAGACGTTCTCATCGGAGAAGTTTACACTGGAATATTATTAAGGAATGTTAATGGAAATATCCAATCAATAATATCCTTTGGAAAGTATCTACTGCATACTTTCTAATAGTACCTACCCGATACTTCCGATACTTTTTTTAATATCATTACATGACTACTTCTTCATAGTTTATGCGCAAAGATTCTAACATGTTTCTTGTTTGAATAATTGATGTAAAGTGGTGTACGAGCATGTTAAAAATGACATTATTCGCTGTACACAAACGCATTCAGAGAAGATCTTTAGTTTCTGTATAACATGATGGTCGTGGCTGGAATCGTTCGCTCAAATCTTTCGAAAATGTCCGATAGTAGTTCACATTAAAGATTCTATCGTCCGTAAGATTTACGATGATTTGGCTGTCATCCTTTCCCAATATATTGTTTTTCTGACAAAGAAAAGAGAGCGTCACAAATGTCATGGGATGAAGTGACCCAATCGGTACAAAAACATAGAATGAATGGATGGAAAAGGCTGGTTTGTACCCTATGAGGGACGTTGAAGGACGATTGATTCATACGATTAAAATGGTGCTATTCTTCAGTACACAAGATTTTTGACAGCCCAAAAGATCAAAATACATTTATCCAATGGTAGTCGCACCAGAGCATTAAGCAAAAGAAAGATTTGATGATGACTTATGACACGATGATCTGTCACTGCATACTGAAGAGGTAAGATCTAAAATCTATAAATCTTCTCAATTTTTAAATATTACTTAAATTGAATTTTTCTTTCCAAGGAAGGGGTGGTTCCAGACAGGTTGGGTTGCATTTAAATAATAAAATAAACTACTACTACACTACTGTCACCCCTCTCTGAACCCGACGAAACCTCTTTAAAAATAAAATGGGTATTATTCGCATTTTGTAAGCATTTCATTCCTTTAAATGTAGATTTTATGTGTTATTTAACCATTGATATGTTATATCGGAAACATCATGTTGAAAGTAGATTGTAGAATAAACCGACCTATGGGTTTCCGTTTCTAAAGTGTTCGACGTTATTATATCGAATAGCGTGTTATAAAGCTACGTTATTTTTAGAAAATTTAACAGCGGTGATGTTCGTTATTTCCATAGTATCCTCTACGAGAAGTTATTTTACTCTTTATTTTTTGACGAGCCTACCACCTGGATGTGGGTGATTTCGCTCGAGTTAGGTCAAGCTAATTTATGGGATCCAGTCATAGCAATAAATGTTGCAGAGTGTTTTTTCATATTCATTTTTCAAAATTCAAAACTTATTGATATTTTAAGCAAAACAATGTTTTTATAACTCAAATAAATAAAAAATGTAGTCGGAAGCTTTTGAAAGCATAAAAAATACTTAATAAAACTAGTATTACATAATAGGGAGAGGATGGAGGCAGATAAATAAAGATACTGCCGATTATGAATTAAAGATGTGTTAACGTTTAAAATAAAATAACGCTTCGTTTTAAAATAGCAGTGCTATATTTACGATACTCATCTTTAGTGCTGGTAGTGTAATCAGTAATAGGACATTCTATAAGAGTCCTTTGCGGACATTTCGGGTTATTTATTACAAAAGGCCGGTTGCAGATTTAATGTGAATTAATACGGGGGGTATAAAATGATCATACGGACGGAAATGGCTCCGAGGTAAAAGGGAAAAGGGAGTGGTAGTTTGGAAATGTAATAATAATAGACGTATTTATTGGAGAATTTATAAAAAGGTCAATAATTGATATATTTATATGCTGTTTATATCTTGGCCCTTTCATTTCTCACGACTTGGTTGTACGGAGGAAATCTATTACGGTTATTCGACGGGACTTAGTTTTTTTTATTCAGGGAAATATTTATGTTTTTGACTTGAGTTATTGGTGTCTTAAGTTTGCAGGACGCAAAGTGGAAAGTTATAGAGGAAAATACTGTGAAGTTTTTTTTATTTATTTTAATATTATTCAACAGAACAACTTAATAAGTACATTATAAATAATAATATTGTGAGGATTTTGTTCATGTGACGACTTTTTTATGTTTATGGAATTGGGTATGTGATGAATGGAATTTGATAAATCCTAAATTCTAAAATATTGAATAGAAATTTATGCACGACAGTTTTATCTTATGAAATAAAATAAAATAAATATTTAGTAAGACTAACGCACGACCGGTTTCGCGGACTCATGATGCGAAACCGGTCGTGCGTTAGTCTTACTCAACAGTAACATTAAACAATAATAATAAATATGTATTTACTTTATTTTATTTGATAATTTAAAATGAAGTGTTACAAAGTTAATGCCGATACAATCAATGAAACAGTTTTATCTATTAAAAAATAAGTATGTTTTGCTTTCAAAAACTTGAAAATGTTACTCCCTATGTAGTATAGGGGTGACTAGTTTCGGAAGTAACCAACAGAAGTGGGGCTTTTTGAATGGAGAGGACACTAGCTGCGACTGCGGGGAGGAGCAGAGTGATTCTCACTTATTGCAATGCCCACTGATGCGAAATACATATAATGTGAGTGACCTGATGATGGCGAGTGACAAGGCAATTTACGTCGCTGTTACTGGAGTGGCAACGTTTAAAGTCCCCGAAAAGTAGGTCAGTACGGGACACTCAAAAACTTTCAGTTATTGTGTTTCATGGATTCCACGGGGATATCACGGGGCAACATTGCATTAATTTATCATGTATAGAAGACTATTGTTTCACCCCTATGTTCTCTAGAGGAAAGTAAATGCAAATTCAATAAGTTTGTACCAGTATCATACCCGATCTACCTAGTATTTACCCTTGTACATGTTATACATTATTTTATAATACATAGAGTAGAAATGCACTAGCTTGTTGTTAAGTTAATGTATTGCTATTATTATTATTATGTACAGTGTCTGTTTCAGACATGTTCTGTCACATACAGAATACAGACAAATGTATAAATGACAATAATGTAATAATTATTATAATATTATATTATTAATAATATATGTATACCTACACGTTTAATACAGTGAGATAATTATTTGAAATTAAATTATTAATATTTATTCTTATACAGGATGTGATAGGTACAACAGTGCAAATTTCGCCATTTGATTGAAATATCCAATCCAACCCTAAGGCTCATTAATGCTCCTCCTGGATGCACAGATCACGAGCCATCAGCCTCCTTCATTCCGAGTGTTTTTGTAACAATTAAGTTATTTCTTCACATGATATTATAGAGCCGTGGAGCAACCAGCAAAGAATTGGTGTCTCACTCGTTTCTGTAAGTTTTCTAGTATCGAATAAAAGGCAGGTGTTCGACATTTTACATCTCAAATTCAGCGGTGAGGTTTTCCACCCATTTTGACGTCTTAATTTTTTGCTGCCACAGAGAAGACGGCCTGCATGTTTATTATTTGTTTTGTTTTAAGTATGTTTTGTATTATTGGTACCTAATGAGTTAGTTAGAAAATATCGCGCTTCTGAGATAAACTCGCCCATTGCACAAATTTATTAGTTCATATTTTCATGTCATGTTTTTTTCTACTTTTGTTGTGCAATAAAGCTTTTATTATAATATTATTATACTTTGTACTGTAAAAGTAGTTTTGGCCGTATATTATTTATTTATTTATTTATTTTGGACAATAAACGGCATTCGCCTTTTACAATACATGACAAATTTACAACATTATA
This sequence comes from Athripsodes cinereus, assembly GCA_947579605.1. NCBI lineage: Eukaryota > Metazoa > Arthropoda > Insecta > Trichoptera > Leptoceridae > Athripsodes > Athripsodes cinereus. The sequence continues at coordinate 14,569,437 of OX388319.1, read as the reverse complement.
CAGTCTTCAAACATCAAAAAATATATACACTTCAACTAAAAATAAAACAAATATTCTCACACCATAACTACAATTAAATATTACAGGCATCATTCGGTTAATTAAATATTATATTAATTAATAAATAAAAAACTATTGGATATTCTCGCAACATGACCTAAGCATGACCATCGTCATTTGTATATTCCAGAGATTATTTTTGTAAATTTTGTATTTCTTCACAAATCAACTAAAAAGTACCCCCGTATTCTAAAGGATATGGACATCCTGTACAATATAGATAATGTGATGCACAGTAAGTAAGTGTCTAATAATAATTACTATTGACATAATATTATACCTTACTAACTACAATACAAATAATAATTGAATGACGTACGTATATGATTGGCAGATAGAATCTCTACCTATTTACGGCGTGTCCCAACTGGGGAAAGCAGAGAGAATGGATCGCCAAATAGATCTATCCTTACACATTTCTTCCACATTCATAAAATTTCTCATGCACGCACGTCGGTTCCTCTTACTCAACATACGGCCGTCTTTGAGAATTTGACCCACGTGATCAAGCCACGTAGTTCTCGGACGCCCGCACTTCCTCACACCCTTTCTTTTACACAAGTAAGTCTTCTTTGTCATTCTTTCTTCGTTCATTTGTTCAACATGTTCAAACCACCGTAGCTTATTCAAGCGCATTCTGTCCACGGCACTCTTTTTACATCCGCTCATTCTTCTAATTTGCATACCTACATAATATTTTATACTTTGTATGGTGTTTTCATTCAATATCAAATCATCATTTACTTAGTTAGTATTCGTTAGTAAATAGTTTATAGGTTTTTTATAATAACAATATTTTACCTTTGCCCTTTTCGGACTGTTTTTCGCTCACCTGTAACAATAGAAAGAGAAACAAATTATTATAAAAAATGTTAAATAAACGTCTTTAAAAAAAAAAAATAGAAATTTAATAAAACATTTCACAAAGAGCGGAAATTATATTGTCAATTACATTTCAAAACCCATCACAAAAACATTGTAAAAAAGTTAAAATAATAGCTCAAACAGAACTAAAGATAAATATCATTTCCAACCATTTAATTTTAGGTTTGTAATTTGTTTTTATCAGTCTTTTAAATCAGGTTGAATAGTAATAGCCTAAAGGCTCATTAATTCAAAGAAAAAAGTTGTTTTTACCCGGGACCCTATAAACAATATGAAAATATAACGAAAACTATGAAAAACATATTATAGGTAAAAAATATATGTGTACCAACCTAAAAACTTGAATGTAGGTTGGTGATATAATTGATAATATTTTTTTAATTATGACGTAGTTATATTAGGTATATAATAGACAGCGATGAGGCATACTACTCACCTTATATTATATTATGTATTACATAAAATTAAATTTGAGAATTTATAGAACGTAAGTCGCCTTATATTGGAAGGCAAGATAGATTGAAGACGGGGAGTTGGCATAAAGCAGATGTCCTGGCTGCGCAACATTAGGGAGTGGACCGGAATCCGGACCGTGGATGACCTGTTCAGAGCAGCACAGGACAGGGAGGTTTTCGCCGGAAAGATGGCCAACGTCGGGGGGACCTGACATGGAACAGAAAGAAGAAGAAGAAGAAGGTATAACTACGGTAAGAGTAACAGAAAAACTATTAAGGCACGAATGAACAAATTAGTTTATGTGGGGGTTAGTTGGAAGATTAGTTAGTTGGAAGAATAGCCTCGCTCATAACAGAAATTTTTTTGTTCAGTAGAAATTCTTCCATGTTTATTTTCTGCTGTTGATTTTTTTGCGCAATGAAGTTTTTTTTTATTATAATAACGTGAGCATTGCAGAGCATTTAAATTACTCACTCTTGGAAAATACTGGAAAACACTATTGATGAAAGCCGAAACCAAAGCCATCTATAGTCTTTCTTTAACGTGGTCATTGATAAATTGCTATATACTACACAATCACGGTATATCCCATAAGTGGGGTAGCATGCGGACTAATTGCAGGTAATAAACATATCCTCTTCAACACAATAAAAAATGAGTTTTTTTTATATAATATTGGCCCTTGTTTGGATTATTTCCGCCTTTTAAAATCACACTTAGATTGAGAATGGTGGAACGCCTCATCGCTGAATTGTAGATGTTATTTGTCTTATACTTATTGTCGTTATGTGAATACTGTCTTATACTTAATTGTATTTTTACCTTAATAATGTTTTTTGATACAAAACAGTTGTTGCGTAAAATGAATTAAATCATAATGGCATATAATTGAACGCTTTTTTATTACTTCTCTGTCTACCCTATCAAAGTATCAGAAATAGAAAACATATTTATTCGACTAAATACATACATATTGCATAATATTTTTATGTTTTTATCTCTGTGATCCGCTATTTTACTTCTGACTACTTTTTTACTATACCTATTGATTTTTCTTATTGGATTTGGGCTCAACGTACAGATGAAAAATCAGGTAACATAATAGTAAGGTAAAATGAAAATATATAATATCGTCAAAATTATACAAAAAGATGTTATATCGACAAAATTACACAAAAAGATTTTATATCGACAAAATTATACAACAAGATTTTACGATCGTCAAAATTATACAAAAAGATTTTCAATCCTCAAAATTATGCAAAAAGATTTTCAATCGTCAAAATTATACAAAAAGATTTTCAATCGTCAAAATTATACAAAAAGATTTTACGATCGTTAAAATGAGACAAAAAGAGAAGAAAGAGAAAATGTTAAATTATCAAAAAAAAAATTAAAATTACACTTCATGTGTAACTTTTCCTTTACAAGACTATCAAAAAACTTACAGAAAAGAGTGGAAAATCAATTCTTTGCAGGTTACTTCACGAGACACAAAATGGCTTTAGGCTATCATTAACAAAATTATATTAATGTGAACTCAGTTTTGGTTGGAACCTTTTCCGTATCACATAGTTTTAAGACTATAGAATTTATTACAAGATAATTCCAAAACATCAAAAGACTGTGCGATTTCGGAAATAAACATTAAAATTATAAACCTATGAGTAGCATAGATATACACATTAAATTTTCCACATGGAATCTTTCAATGTAATATTGCTATTATTGTACCTACTATTATTAATAAGGTGACCAACCGCCCTCCTTTTTGATATTATGGAACTAATCAAATTTGTTACCACCATGAAATATTTCAAATTCATATACTCTTTCAAAAACTTGTTGACCGGGAGGAGATTGAGACATTTGAAATATGAGATCATTAAAAAAAAACAATCTTTACTTTTGAAACATGGACCAAAAAAATCAAATATTTGAGTATCACAAAATATTCTTTACCAATCAGAAACCTCGATTGGAGAACCATGTCTACACAATGCAACATTGTGTAAAATCTAATCGGAAGAAGTGAGAAAGGTGTCCCAACGCTTACGAATTGGTTCTAGGCTGGCGTAAGTGATCACTTTCGATCAAATATTCTTTAGCAAAAAAAGACCGTCTTTTTTTACTTAATCCTACACTAAATCTAGAAAATGTAATCCTTTTTGGTATAAAAAGCTGGTTACCTTATTATTGTTAAGGTTTGGTTCTTTTCACATTCACTGATGAAGCCGTAAGTGGAAATAATTCGATTGTAATCAATAACCCTTCCAGTTAAGCACCCGTATGGTTGTGTTATGACATATTACTTAGAATTATAAATAAATTGTAGAGTACGAGAAACGGCGTACATATATCTATGAGAAATTGTATGAATGTGGAGGAAGCGAAAGAAATAATTGTAAAAATTACGCGAAACTTTGAGGCGACTACAGCACTATATTTAATTCATAGTTTCCTTGACGGGACAGAGTTCAGCGAGTCATAAAGATGCCATGCCGTGTGGACCGTGAGACACAGTTTGAACTCCACTCTCTCTGGGACTCTGAGCTTATGTAGATCTAAAGGAGTGGTGTAATGAGGTATGGTTTGTTGTCTTTGTGAGGTAGGTATGTATATTTTAATATATTTTTGATAAAAATATTTATTTTCGATATGACGGTTTTTCGCTGTTGTCATAAATATACAGGTACCATGACAACGGTGTCAGAGCCTTTATCAAAATACACCGCTCTTATGAAAACGATATTCATTCATTCTTCTCATAGATAGTCACTCACAACTTGAGCTCTAAATTCCGCAGGCTCTAAATCGCGTCGTCCGTAAGAGTGTGTAGGTCCTACAGTTCTCCTTTTTGGGACACTCATATTATATCAGATGGTCGATAATTTATGTCAGTTCACATTGAAAACTGGTGAGTCCATTTATCCCAATTTGTGCAAGTTAGAAGCAGTACAGCCATCATATCTTTGCGATTTAATTTACTCCATAATTTCCTGGGGTATGTAATTCTAGGAAATTCTTCGCTATGAAAACGTTATAAGAGTGGAAAGAAGCGATTCAATTGGTGCAAGAATGATCTGAATTCTATTTGCCCTATACTCTCTGGAGGATCGTTGAGGTGCTTTTTTATTGGATTTAATATCAAATATTTTTTTAACACTATAATATCAGATAGGTTTAATTATAATTAAAATTATTATTAACAAAAACGTATTTCATATTTTACACGGGTGAAAGGATATGATATGAAAATCCAATGAAATTATTTATAATGTCATCAAAATATTACGAGAGTTAATAATAATACATAGTTGAATAATTCTCGTTAACATACCTATGCTGCCAATAAAATTATCGTAGATAGGTAGGTATTTAATATTTGTGCATAAATAGTAGATAAAGTTTTACCAATATTGAACACTATAAATCATGTCCATGGAATCCTAAGGATTAATTGGGAACCACCCATTTATGTAAGCTTTATAATGTCCTTAAAAATCATATTTTTGTAAAACATAACGTATGAAAAATTGAATAATACATATAGACAATTCACGGAAATCGAAGTAGTCTCTAACTAATTTGAATCTTGTATTATGGATATTAACGTGACGATTAAGCTATACTATACTATACTATACCCTCACGCTTCATCTCAACGGAACGCTATATACTTACTTCTTTCACTTTTCATACATTCATAGAATTTTTCATACACTTACGTCTATTTCGCTTACTCGACACAAAGCAGTTCTTAAGAATTTAATCCACGCAATTCTAATCCACGTTCCCGGGTACCTGCGCTTTCTCACACCCTCTCTTTCGGATATGTATATCCTCTTTCACCATCCATTAGTTCCACATGTCCAAATCATCACAACGTAAATATAATGCACTTATGACATAAAACTCCTAGACCCAGGGAAATTTTTCTCTTTTCCCTGAACGAAAATCAAACCCATGTCCTCACGACTCCCAGGCAAGAGGGTTACCTTTGAGTCATGATAAGTAATTTTTTGACACGGATAGGACGATTTATATGTTTGTTCTGTACGGTGAGATTTATTTATTTATAGCATTTCCTTGTCAATATTCATACGAAAAAATAATGAGTAAATACAGATTTATACTTCATATTTTTAATCCCGCAATGAAGTATGTCAATATAAACCAGATAGGTACTACAGGATGGCCACGTGTTGAGCACTTTGAATAGCAGAACATGCATGAGGAATTATATTACAGTAACTGAAGCGAAAGGTTTATGCAAGGATAGGAAGTAGTGGCGCACAATGCTTTTTGCATACCCTTCGAAGAAATCGGCGTGATGGTATTAATGTATGTAGGTATGACATGACAATCCTGCATAGGTACTTCACTATTCTATAGAGAAGAAGGCATATTCCCATTTCTTCCCTTCCCTTTTTGCACGAAATTTTTTTTTGGTGTGTGGCCGCTAAATCTAGAGTGCTTCCTCGGGACAGCATTTCTCGCTTTAATGCGACATTAAATCCTGTTTGTGCATGTGTGTGTCGTTATGGAGATACATATCTCCATGTACGGCACGAGGTATGTGGCGGGCGCTGCCCTTTAAAAAACTTATACTACACTATACCCTCACGCCATGTCCCAAGTGGGGTAGGCATAGAGAACGGAACGCCAAACAGATCTATCTTTACACACTTCCTTCGCTTCCTCCACATTCATACAGTTCCTCATACACGCACGTCGGTTCCTCTTACTCAACACGCGGCCGTCCTTTAGAATTTGATCCACGTGATCAAGCCACGTGGTTCTCGGACGCCCGCGTTTCCTCACACCCTTTCTTTCAGATAAGTATATCCTCTTTGTCATTCTTACCTCGTTCATTCGTTCAACATGCCCAAACCACCATAGTTTATTCACGCGCATTCTGTCCACAACACTCTTCTTGCATCCGCTCATTCTTCTAATATCCTCATTCTTCACTCTATCACGCAGCGTTTTACCAACCATTCTTCTCAACGATCGCATCTCTACTGCATTTATTCCACTTTCGTCCTTCTTCAACCACGTCCATGTTCAAAAAACTTCATTATTCATAAAATAAAAAAAAATGTTGTAAACCTCTGCCACTTAAATTTGAGCATACTAATGATTGGGTGTGTCGTATTGTGTGGAGGTAATGAAATTAAATTGACGTTAAAATAATAGGTTTTACATTATACATGAGGAGGTACTTAAGCTGATACAAGCAGGGGCAAGGTATACGATATACCTTGCATTTTTCTGATAACCTGATACTTAGATAATTTTTTTACTTTTTAGTATATTTTAAGTACATTTGAGTTTTAAGTAGTGCACCAATTTCAACAAAAATAATGCATGTTTGCATACTCATGACATGCAGCTGGTTTGCTGGCTACCCCACTTATAGTATGTATCGCGATATACAGTATAATTAGTGCATTCTTCAACTTGTTCCAGTTCATTGTATTTAATTCACTTAACCTTATTTCTTTAGAGGATTGACTATATATATTCTCAAAAATTTAATAAAATAAGAATGATTTTCGTTACCAACCACTTTTTTCTAGAACATTGTCAAAAGCATTTCTCTCCATAATCCATTGCATGTTTCCTAAATATACATCACTATTACAAAACGTCATAAAACACACATGGACAGAAACAATACACACAATCACAAATCAAAGACAATGCATTATCCTACTCAACCCGCACTCATCATACAACCCCTTGCTATATATGGTATCAAAAACCCTCCACAAGAATTGTATATCCATTTACTAAACCTATCATTTTTTATTCTATTAGACTCCCCGTTATTATACCTGTAGATATTATATTATGTGAAGCACTTACGGAGTGTTAAAATAATGAGATTCCGCCTACTTTTAATGCTACCCTGATATATTTACTTTCATATTTTTATAAAGATTACTTCTACTACAACATACTTTGTAATTTACCATTATTCACCATTATTAAACATGCATACAAAGTGTGTCATTATATTCTGATATAACCTCCTACATTTTATGTTATCTTAATATACGCCGCATTTTTTCACAATCTATTTTTAACGATATCTAGGGAAAAATATTAAACACATACATTTATTATGTATGTTAATTAGAAAACTTCACTCAATTTAAATGCTTTTCCGAGGAAGCATTTCAAATACTCAAAGTGAACAGTAGGAACTGATTGCTAGTGCAATTACATGAAGTATTGTATACAAAACTGAAACAATTATATAATGTATGAAAGGGATTTGGTTCATCGGTTTCAATTTCTTCAATTTATTTTTTGACCAGTAACTTAAGCCAGTTCACAGGTCATTTGATACGAAAATTGGAAATCATTTATATTATGCTCCAAGCTTTATTGATTTATCAAATAAAATATTAAAATTTAATTGAAAACATGACCGTTCCCCGAAACAGGAAAAATAATTAAACGTGCTTCGTGTATCCAAGAACTCTTCTAAATTTTTCTGACCTAAATAACATTATGCCAAGGTAGTGAAAAGGTCAACAGATTATTAAGAACGATTTTTAATTAATCTGAACTTATTATTGTGCCTCACATCTCTTTCCATTGACTTGTTCAATCCTCTTTCACAATACACCATACATATGAAAATGAAATCAGAGTTCTAGGAATATTGTGGATAGATGAGACTGGTTTTTGTGATATCTTAATATTTATTCATCAAGGAATGTACTAAAAGTGGAATGGAGTAATCGGCGGACCACATAATTAATATGTAACTCATCCTCACCTTGCCAATAAAAATAAAGACATCCAGGATGGGAGGCATATCTCGTCGCTGAATTTCAGATGTAACAAAGGGTGTTTTTCGAACATCTGCCTTTGGTAACGTTAAAAAAAGTGATGGTCCTATTTGTTCAATTGATATTATTTTGAAATAGATAATTTGATAGTTTAACAGTTCCATAATATTTACCATTATTTAATTACTATTTGCTATATTACTGCATACTACAAACGGACGCAGTACAAACATCATAAATTTAGAGTAATTACCATTATTACTACATATACATACATACAAACATACTGTATAGTGATAGCAATAAATAATTAGGGTAAATAATATAGCTTAACATCAGTGGCGGGACTAGATTTTTATATTGGTCGAGCTTTTATAATGGAAACTATTTCATTACAATAAAAAAATTAAAATTTGTCACAAGAAAATGGGGTGAATCAAAGTTTATTATTTTTTATGTATAATTTCGAGAAAAAGCCCAGATTCCACCTTCCTTTCTCTTCTCTTAAGCCAGATTTTTACTATACATAGTACAAGAATCTAGAAAGGTTTGAAATAATTTTTTTCCATAAACATTTTAAAACTTGTAGGTTGAAGCAAAACCACAAATTTTTATACTCATGTAACATTATTATCCTAAAAAATGTCACCTTGTACTCTGACCATAACAGCATTTGGCCAAGGCGATCTCAGCAGGAAAAAAAACTAACATAATGCAAAAAAAAAAAATCAAAAAAGAAATAACAAAATCAAAGAAGAGTCTCAATATTGTAAATATAGTTATTGTATGTTATGTTGAAAATGTCAACACGAACATTTAAATCATTAAATAATTTTATGTATGCAACTAAAAGGCTACACGCTGATAATGATGATGGCGGATGATTTCTTCTGTGTCATTTAGTGAAGCATTCATTTCAAGGAATACGTTACATATATGAAAAACACATAAGCATGTGGCTCTTTATGCATGTACGGAAAGCACGCCACTGCTTTACCTCTGTTTTTGGCTGCGCCCACACCTGATAATGTATGGATTATGTAGGTACTAGGTATGCGCTCTAAATAATTATCATGATTTATTAATTAAAGTGAAATTAATTATTAATCATTCGCCTCTATATCCCTGATTAATTTTAGAATATGGAAGGGATGATGGTTATATTAATGATAACTAGTACTTTATGCCGTCTTTGGCTCAGGAAAAAAATAATCATATCTTTCTATCTATTCCTTCATGCCGCATCCCTTATGGGGTAGGTAAAGAAAACGAAAAGCTTCTTCGACGCCTCTTTCACTTCCTACATATTTTTGCAGTTTCTCATAGACACAATACGCGGCCATCTGTGAAAATTTAAAACACGTGTTCGGACGACGTGATTCTCGGGAGTTAAAAAAAAATCTAAAAATAACAAAACAAAGATTATTTTTATAAAAATAAATTTGTTTTTTATTCTTAACTTTTCTCGGAATCACGAAGAAAAAAAAATCTCTCAATTTAGTATCAAACAAGTAAAAGATATTTACCTATCTGTCTCAAGGAAATCGAGTTTAGATCAAATTCTTAAGGGGTAGGTATGATCAATTCGCGGAAAATTTCAAAATAGTAACTCTATAGAATTATTTCCCTAAAGGAAGTAAGTGATTTTTACTAAATACAGACTAGGATACAACAATAGTTACGGAGAGAAATTATTTATTCGAGAATAATCAATAAAAGAAGCTGATGTTTTTAATAACAAAAAAAAAAAAAATTTAGTGAAATTTGAAACAATAATAGTGAACACAATAAATACCATTATTCAATAATTTCCGTAGTAGACATACCACACAGAGTGGTTATAATAACATTTTCCGTGAACTGATCATCTCCCAAAGAAATTTGACCAATTCTCAATTTTTATTAATTTCTATTATTGTAGCATAAAAAGCGTACTCTTTAGCAAAACAATCTATGCAAAACCACACTATTTGGTTAACAGCACGTTGCATAACCTCATTTGTGACAAGAAATTCATCATACCCATGACCAATCTGAAGAATGATGGATTCTTCATAAGTTATTTTTTATCTAGTCACCGACCATAAAAAGTTCGTTAATCTTGTAAGTGAAACGATCTAAATGTACATACTTACATAGATACGAATGAACTCAGATTATTATTATTACAGAACGTGACTTTCAATATGAAAAACCTTATATTTCATTCGTTTAAATTATTTGAATTAAAGCCCAATTTATGATTTTCAAATACCTAATAATTATAATTATCGATGTTCAAATATTTACCAACAATAATGAATTTGTGTGCAAAGTATTTGAACTTTCATTCTATTTTTGTATCATAGATTTTATAAAATACCTATTGTAATATAATTTCAGGCTATTTTCAAAATATAATTGATAAAAGTACTGAATTATACACAAAACACAAAATATTGTTTATTTTGATAGTTTGATCATAGCGTGACTCAATCCTTTGTTAAACTAAAGTATTATTTGCTTTTGAAGTGTCGATGGCAAATTAATTATAATTTGTTGTATTAAATTGTTGTATTAAAAAAGTATAACTTCAGTTGTATGATTTTTGACAATTTTGAAAACAAAATAAAATGACATGCCATAACAACTGCGGAACGAACTATTTTTGTTTTCTTGTTAATTTTTCATCGATTACAAAGGCGCAATTTCTTCCAACTTACTCGTATATTTTTTTGCATTGGACCGATCAAATCCAGCAGGTTGTGTCCCCGTCAATATACGATGCGATGCACCTGGTTGTGAACAGAAAAAGATGGCGCAGTGTTGTCCATGAGGGGCTATCTAGAGATTACGACTCCCGAAATTGACAAAAGTGAGAGAGAGAGAGAGAGAGAGAGAACCTGAATGCCGTTTTTAAAATGAAATGTAATGTTTTGTCACTGTGGTATAAACATAATGATATGTAGCTAGAAATAATGATCGATCTATCCCATTAGAGCATATTTCACAAATAGAGTTGCCAGCAAATCATCTGCATGCAATTAACATGCAGGTTGTCCTCTCCGTGTCAACCAAAAATTTAGACACTCAGGATGGGTGGCAAACTTGATCGCGAAAATCAGCAGATATTAATTTTAGTTGTTTTTTAAGTGAATACGATTTTAAACCTACAAATGAACTAATTCTAATTTCCGCCGTTGTGCAGGAGTTAATGATACTAATTCTGTACATATTATTACAAACACCATTCCAATGAACGAACGAGGGGGGGGGGGTTAATCCATTAACCAATACTACATAATACTATTATTGTTTGTACACAAAACACATGGAAGAATTGACCATAAGTACATCCCAATACTATAAATATGTGACAGCGTTAATATGCCTGATTGTTAATATTTGTGTCCTCTATAGATTCCTTGTAAAAATAAGAATGGGCGAAATAACATAAGTGATTCTCTTTCTTAACCACCACACCATCTTTACAAGTACGGAAATCAATATAATTATTTACTGAAATAAATAAACATGTAAATTGTCCTTTCTGTGCTGATAAAAAAACTTATCTATTATAGATTGGAGGCATGTTAAACGTTTCATTCGTGATGTTTTACGATCAATTGCTTTTTACAGGACATGGCGGAAGGCATATGAAGAAAAACGTGATTTAAAAAAAATATAAAATCATCTTCGCAGTAAGTTTTCGAGTGTCCTGTAAAAGGCAGGTGTTCGAAAAATTAGGACAATTTACATCTTAAATTCAGCGATGAGTTTTACCATACATACATACATACCATCATGCCGCTTCCCTCGCGGGGTAGGCAGAAAAGATCGAGCGCCACTTCCTTCTATCCTTGCATATATCTTTCTTTTCCGTCACTGTCATACAATTCCTCATGCATGCTCTTGGCAAGTTTTACCACCCATCACGAATTTATTGATTTTATATTGGCACGGAGAGGACAGCCTCCATGTTTTTTTATATGCAGCTTATCTGCTGAATACCCCACTTGCGGGATATGCCGTGATGGTATACTAGTAAAATTATAAAAAAAATATTATAGAATAGGTAGAGAAAAAATGTTAGAAATAAAGTTACCAATTATCTTTGCTTTTCGTATTTCATTTATTCTAGAAGAAGCTGGCATGAGCAGGTGTCAAATTTGTGTGTTGAAAGGCTTGGTTTGGAGTGGCCAAAGGTTCTGAAAGCAGCGGTGGACAGGGATCTCTGGAGGATGTACCTAGGCGCAATGGGCCCCCGACCCAACTAGGACAAGGGGAAGAAGATGTATGTATGTATTTATTTTGTATTGTTGATGATGAGCAAAAAGAATAACCAAATAAATAAATAAAGTCTTTGAAAATAGTTTTCGCCCCTGAAGTGGAAGGGTTGTACTAATGACTATTAAAGGAATCTAGGGTCAGTAGATTAATTGAATTATATCCAAGGCGTGTCCAGGGATTTAATGACACGTGGTCAATTTCCACAAAAACTTGGGGTGTCCAACCCTCTCTCACCTCTTTTCAGAGGGTGTGTGAACGTTGTAGTAATTCGATACAATTATTTTTAATCACCTTAATTGCATCACAAATTTAATGTAAGTGAAAAAATCAATATTTAAGTTTGTAGGTCATTAAGTAACGTTCAAAATAATGTTATAATACAAAACTCACTTCGGTTACATTATAAAATATTTTTATATAAAAGAATTTTTTTAAGTATCAACTATTTCTATAAAACTTTTTGATTCGTCAAGTCCTCGGGAAAGAATATAACTTTCATTCTTTTATGTAAGTTTTTGAGAGTCCTGTAAAGTCTGGTGTTTGTCACCAGCTATTCTGCTGGATATCCCACTTCTTTTTCGCCATTGCTTTTATCCCTTTTATTTGGGGTCGGCTCTCCTTGTCCGCATCTTCCAAATTTTCTGGTCCCCTACATCCTCCGAATGCAGCTCTACCTCCCTCAAGTCCCTAGCGATTGTGGACATCCAGGTGGTCATTGGGCTGCCCGGTCTTCTGAATCCTACATCTTTATCCATTTGTTCATCATTATTTAAATAATTTTCAAATCTATCTTTTCTATTTCTATTTAAGTAAATTTGTGTTCAAAATGATTAAACTGATCACATGATATCGAACGTGCAAGATAAACTGACCCTACGCATATCGAGTGCATTTCCTATTTAGATACTACGTTCATTATTCTATGGGACTATCTATTCATTAACTTTTACATGGGGTTAAAAGCGATGATATTGTATTTGAAATTACTAAATATTATGTACCTAGGTTCATATTTACCAAAATAATGATAGGATAACAATAATAATAATTCTCTCAATTTATTTATTCCTACACTATAAATGAATTGATATCGGTGCAACAGGATATAGTTTAATATTATATTATAATGTACAAATGTTGGACTATTATCATAAAAATACTAGCATTATGTATTCGGAGTTCTTGACCATTGATGTGGAGGTAAAGAACCACTTTCTCACTCAAATTTGGAATCTGTTTCCTAGTCTCTTTTTTCTACTTATTCTTCTCATTTGTTCCTCCTCTCTTCCTTCCTTAAAGGTTTTTTGTGAACGTTTCATGAAATAGAGTTAGTTGGAAGAAATCAAGCAAAACTTTCCCTCTGTATATTGACTGTAAAGAGTCAATAAATAAAATAAATAAATTTAACAAACTACATGCAATGGCCAAATTATCACTAAAACGTATTTTTTCATCCTAGCGATAGAACCTAACATAAGATTTATTATAAAAAAGTTAATATTGACTTCGAAAAGATTACTAAGTTTAATATTTTGACAAGATTAGATTTTAACATGGCAGGGCTAAAGAATCTATTGTTCAGGAGGTGTTGTGATTCTTGAATGGGTTCTTGCGGTGGGTTTTCCACAAAACGGCGCATCTTAAAAAATTGTCTAGTTATTATTATTATTATTCAGATACGTACATATAGTGGTAACAAGCAAAATATAGAACTGTACGAGTCTTGACTAGTTTATTTCATCTTTTTACCAAAAAAGTTTAAGGATTAAATCGAATCACTTAGTTTCTTTAGGGCAATCACCACACACAATTGTTATTTTAACATCTTCTGTGAATTGATTAATTAACATCTTCTCAAATTTTTATATTTCCCTGCGACATAGGTCATACATACATAAACAAACACAACAAAATATAATGAAATTTTAGTTTTCATATTGTCAAGTCAATACAGGAAAACAATAGAATGTGTGGGGTGTATACTCGTATTGCTATCACTCAAAACACTCACAAAATTATATTCTGCTATGGGTAAGGGCTACTTAGATAATAAATCCTCACACATATGTACATAATTAGTATTTTATATGTTCATATTTACATATTATTTCGATTAGGTAATTATTATTTTTTTACAGTGTGTTAAGGGTAATGGAGATAGCTTGTTTTGTTAATAGAGTAATAATTTCTATGATAAGACAAAGTGCAGTTACATAATATACGAACCATCCAAAAGTTATTTATTTATTATTTTAATTTTTCTTTCCACATTGTCATAAAATATACTATCATTACATACAATGAACAGTTGGCGAGTTTATTGTTAATGTTTTGCGGCATGTTTATGTATGGAGTTAGATTAGAAAACTGTGAAAATATGAAGTAAATTGAGGTTCTAAAATAAAAATGTTTATATAACAATTTGCAGTCAGCGCGCTTTGCGATATTTCGGGCACATTGCAAGAAGAGAGCATGACAACCTGGAAAAAATAATTATGACTGGGGTTGTAGAAGGGAGGAGGGGAAGGGGCGGAGTGCCAATAAGATGGAGCGACCAAATTAAGGAGGCCACACAGAGCTCACTTCACGGGGCCTTACATACGGCGGAGGATCGCACAACATGGAGACAGATGGTTTACAGAACGAGGCATGATGGTCACGATCCTCAGGATTGAGGGACCGACAGAGATGATGATGATGATATAATAAAAAAGAAAAAAAGTCTTTTATTTTGAAAATTTCATTAAGCAAATACATTTGACTAAGAAAACTTAAAATATTCATACCATCACGGTATATCCCACAAGTAGGGTATTCAGCAGATCAGCTGCACGTAACAAATATGCAAACCGTCTTTTCCGTGCCAACAAAAAAGTAAGACGTTTAATATTGGTAGCAAACGACACCGCTGAATTTAAGATGTAAAATATCTTTATTTTTTCGAATCCTTCAATTGAAACGTAAATTTACAGAAAAGAGTAGACGAACAATTTTTCACTACCAAAGTACCATCTTACAATATGTAGATTTTAAGGTAATATCAGAATATTAAATTTATATCGGTGTTATATCATGTATGAACCTGTCTACCTTGCTGATCATTTATGTATAAATTTTACTAATACTTACTCTAATATGTACATATTATCGGAGTCAATATTCAATATTATCCCGTGGAGCACCCGGTAAAGAATTGGTCTTCCACTCTTATCCGTAAGTTTTCGAGTGTCCTGTAAAAGGCAGGTGTTCGAAAAAATAAGACATTTTACATCTTAAATTCAGCGATGAGGCTTGCCACCCATCCTGAATGTCTGGATTTTATATTGGCACGGAGAGGACAGCTTGCATGTTTATTATATGCAGCTGGTCTGCTGGCTACCCCACTTGTGGGATATGCCGTGATGGTATAGTGGTATAGTAGTAGTAGTAGTGTTATACGAAACAGAAAATATAAACGTTGCATTTACCGAATGAAAGACCGTAGATTTCTAATGATAGGTTTTTCTGATAAGATTTTCATCTTCTATTTAGGTAATTACGAATGAGGAAATCTTTTAGAAAGAAAATCCAGGAAATAAATAAATACTTTTTATTTATCAACCCTATGCGAGAAAGAAAAAAATACATTTTCTTTCTAGTTAGTTCAAGACGGATGAGCAAAAATAAAAAAAAAAATGTTGGTTTCAACCCTAATTGATTAGGTACCTACTTTTACACAAAATGGCAAAAAATATGCTCATCTTCTATAGGAAAACGACAAATTTATTTATACCTACTTGTAGATTATTATTTACATTCGTATAATAATTATAAAAAACCATAGATAATTAAAACAAAATGCTATGGTGCAAATATTTTTAATTGACGTTAATTTCCCCGTCATTAATAAAATTTCTATGCAAGCAATAACAATACTAAGTACTAGCTGTTTATCGCAGGAATATCAAATAATCATGTTTTTTAAAGAAATTATCGATTCGTTCAGGCATCATACGAACTAGGTAGGTTTTCATATAACAAATTTAGGCATTAAACCAATTACATATATGCGTTTACTCGATTTTCATTTGATCATTATGAGATAAGGCTACTGAAGTGCTTATATTTCTATTTATCCCATCAAGGCAAATCCCACAAGTGGAGTAGCCAGTAGATCAACTTAATGCTATAACCATAAAAGTCCTCATTTGCGTCCTAATGAAAAGTAAGATATTCGAGATGTGTGACAACGTTATGACTGCTGAGGTTACGATTTTAAATATCTTATTCGTGATTTTTTACAATTTTTTTTTCAGGGCGCTCAAAAACATGCAGAAAAGAGTGGGTTATATTTTTTATCTACCTCTTTTCCGGATATTCCACGGAACAAGTTAACAAGACAACATATATGTAATGTAATAATCTTCCGTATTCTACGCCATTTATATAAAAATATTTTCTTAAAACGTGTATGAGGCTGACAAGGAGAGGACAGTTTACATGTTTATTATAAACAGTCAGTGTGTTGGCTGCCCCATTTGTGGCACATATCGTGATGGCATAAATAAATATTTGGATTATAGAATATAAGATTACTGAAATAACAAATTATTAGAATTCTAGACGAAATATGAATAATTTAATTCGAAAAGTATGGAAGTCTAATAATTCTATTCCTAGATTAACGTTTAGTAGGTAAAAATATTAAGGGGAGTTTATTATCAATCTAAATCTATAGTTTCTATTTTTGTGGTTTACAAAATATGACATTTAATATTATCTAGTGAATATAAATTCATTATATGCATATATAAATTTTCAAATCCGTCCGTGCGTACACTATGCAGTACTCATAAATGCGTAATAACTATTTCGACAGTAGTTCGACAGTTATCCCTGCCTTAGTTACACTTTACTCGGTAGAAGAGATTAGCATAGTTCCGAATTTATTTCTGACTAAAATTATTATATCCCTAATAAATGTAAAAATTTGGAGTTAGTTTTTTAATTTAATTTGGATTAACTTTTGACATACTTAGTTAGCCACGTCTTAATATGTATTTTCTTTGAGAAATCCGCTGTTAAGGTTAAGGCATTATTTATAATTGCCTTCCTATAGAGTATATTTGTCAGTGATCAAAATAATCAATTACCTATATGATCAAAGCTGGGTTTAAGTTTAGTATGAAATAATATGAACCAAAAACAACTATGTCAATTCACTTGGTTTAATATTTATGATAGCTAATAATATAATAGCGGTATATTAAAAATTGACAGGTATGAATGGGCTACAAGGGAGACGGTGATTTCAATATTATTATGACACGTGAACCGACGAAGCCTAATGACTGGTTCACATGCTATAAACAAGTTTGCTGAATTCAAACTTGTGTGTAAAAACCACAATATTATGATTTTGTATACACACAACAGTTGTATATACTAGTAATAGCAATCATTCTCTTTAAAAGTTAATACAAAAATGGTGACGTTCTATGTCAAGTAAGTATAGTTTGCGTCATATTAAATTAAGGCGGCAACTAAAACAAGAACCCGTGGGCCCTTTTTTCGGAAAAAGCAGAAACAATTTGCCAAGCTCTCACAAATTTTCATTGAGTATCTTGGTTAGTTGCGCTACTATCCATTTATTATTTGAAGGATCATATTTAATAATGTAAGATCAAATACAATTTCAATCGTAAATTAGTGTTAATTAAGTTTATCCCTTGGAGCACCCGGTAAAGAATTGGTCTCCCACTCTTCTGCGTAAGTTTTCGAGTGTCCTGTAAAAGGCAGGTGTTCGAAAAAATTAAGACATTTTACATCTTAAATTCAGCGATGAGGTTTGCCACCCATCCTGAATGTCTTGATTTTATATTGGCACGAAGGGGACAGTTTGCATGTTTCTTACATGCAGCTGATCTGCTGGCTACCCCACTTGTGGGATATGCCGTGATGGTGTAGTAGTAGTAGTAGTAATTAGTGTTAAACGGTATGAATAAATGATTGAATTATCTGCGAGCTTAATTCATACAGTTAGTTGGTTGGCTACCGCACTAGTAGGATATGCATATTTACATGTAAATAAAATACTATTTTAAAAGAAGTGGCGCAAATTGATTAGCCGTAAACGACATCAGTTGACATTGTTAATTTCTTCAGTAATGTGCGGCAATCATAACAAAAACCATAACAAATAGTATATTCATATCACCAACTCCCTCTCAATCCCATATCATCAACCCCTCTCGAAATTATAATATCCGTATTCACAAATCCATAGGTCTAGTTAAGGCATACTTAGTGGCGATCAAAATTACTGTGGTACCTACCGAGACACCAAAGAGACGTACAAATTGCAACAAATTACCTACTAGATGGAGAATCGCAATGAGATGACCGAATTGAGTAAAGCAGACCGTGGTTTCTTTAGTCAATCGAGCAATGGACATTGCTGAGTACAGAAGATAGTGTGTAGCAATGTATTTGTCAGGAAATCATGACCTACAGCCATGAGGAAGTTCTCGAGAAAGATACACTTTCACAGCTGATAAACAAAGTTACAAAACACATATCTGTACATTTTTTCGATATTTCTTAAAGGCAAATGCATATTTCAAAATAAGTATTTTTTAAAACGGTTATTTAGATACAAAAAAAAAATCGCTTTAAATTCTTGATATTGCAAGTTGAAAAATTAACTAGAATAAAAACTGGATAATTGTTTACCTACCTATCAAAACCATTACGGAATCTCCCACAAATAGGGTGTCCAGCAGACTAAATCCATTAAAAAAAACTGGGAGATCTACTCTTCGTCGAGGATTCGACGCGGCACAATATTGTTTTACAACTCGTACACATTCATAAGAAACATAAAATGAAATATGTAACATAAAGTTTGAATACTTACACAATATTGTAAACTATGTAGAATGAAATATTGATTTAGGAAGGCTGGAAACCATATTGTTTTATCAGATTATTGAAAAATTAGTTTCCTTTGATTGATTGCCCATTATCATAATAATAATATGTATGTTGTATTGTATGGAAAACAAGCCATTAACTGCTAAAACACCTATACAAAATGTTACACCCTAATCGTAAATAATGGAAAAAACATATTTTATATTTTAAATTGAGGTAGTCATAAGCCTAGTTGTACAGTCTCTGAATAACAACTGAGGGTTTTATGGTTTGTGATTCTAATTTCTAACCTTTAACCAACATCTTCCCTTAGTTCTAAGGATTGTAACTCTTTCTCTGCTTATTTCTATTCATAATTAGTTGGAAAAAGGTATGATATTCTATTCTTTTTAACTGATCAATTCTTCTTTTTTTCTTTTCAGTCCCCTCCCGTCTACTCCTGGACGAAGGCCTCCTTGATCCTGTGCCGTCTGCATCCAATTGACCCTAGCGTGTCGATTGATACAATTCCTCCACCCAATTGGGGGTCTTTCAATACTCCTGGTTGCTGTTCGTTCAATTATTCATCCAAGCCGTCCCACCCGTTTCGAGTGATTTGTAATGATTTGATTGATTCCATTCAATAGGAGAAAATTAGAAAAAAAACACAGGTAACATCATTCAGACTCCGCTAAAACTTAATTAAAATAATTCAATTGAAGTGCAAATGTATTATTGCGTGATTGAGAATATTCGATTAACAAAAAAGCATCAGAATTCACATGAGAGAGCTTTCAACGTATGCAACTTTATAGCGATTCAAAAACTCGTCCAGTTTCCTGCACGTAATTAACACTGATGGAAATGTGATTAGGTAGTAAATAACAGTTTGAACATTGAATTCTAGAGCTTAATGCAGCTTTCCAATTCTGTTATACGAAATACGATAATTATCGCTGTAAGCTTCAATGCATTTCTGGAGTACGAGAGGAGCGATTGAATTGTACACAACATAGGTATGTATTCATTGAAAAAATAGTGGAGTGTAAAATTGGTATTTCTTTTTTACATTTATATCAGGATTTGTACCAGTTTTCAGATATTTTATGAGTGATTCACTGTGTCGGTGTTTAAGTAGTAGAATTCCATCTTCTTCTCAAAGCGCCATGTCAGGTCCCCCCGACGTCGGCTATCACCCTGGCGTAGGCCTCTCTGTCCTGTGCCAGCCGGAACATCTCCTCCACCCTCCGAACTCCGGTCCACTCTCGGATATTTCTCAGCCAGGACATCTGCCGTCTTCCTACACCGCGACTACCCTCAATTTTTCCATAACGAATGTCATAAGAATTCCATAACGAAAGAAAAAAACTAATGTTTTCTTCTACTATATAATTAAAGGCAAGATGAAGCGACCAAATTAAGCAGGCCATACAGAGTTCACTACACGAGGCCTTGCACATGGCAGAGGATCGCTCAAGGTGGAGACAGATGATCTAAGGTATGATGGTCACGATCCTCAGTATTGAGGTACCGACGAAAATGAATGACGATGATGATGATGATAAATAAAACATATAGTAGAAGAAAACATTTGGTTTTTAATTTCGTAATTACAAGTGAATTTTATTAATTAATGTTTCGTGGTATTTCTTAATTTTTGTCATTTTTTATTTAATATAAAAAACAATATTAAACGGTAAGATGAAAAAAATCAACAATATACTCGTAGTGATGCTCTCGCCACAGAATATCGTTAAATTTTTTATATGAATTGATTTGTTGGTTTTGTTATGTAACTGATGATGTGCATAAAAAAGTACACATTTAACATTTCAATCGACCCTTATGGTATAGGTCTTCGCATTTCGATGTTGCTGTTACTACTTACATAATATGAACTGGAATGATAATGTAAAACCATTAACCACTAAAGGTGTTGGTTACAATGGATTCGTTCATTCCAACACTGAATACAATAATAATATATAGCGCAGTTTCGTGACTAAATGAGATCCTTGTATCGGGAATAATAAAAAGAAGTAAGTAATTAATTTCAAACGTTTACAACACCAACTGGTTACAACATTGTTTTTAAGTCCTGATGTAACTATTCTGATTTATACACGAGTATATTATCAAGGCAGTAGCCAACTGTGGGGTAACCAATGATTTAACTAACTGCAGGTTATAAATATGCAAGACATGCTCTCCGTGAAATTAACGAAGGATTCAAAATTGGTGGTAAACCTTCAAGCTGAATTGGAGATACTCAATGATTTATCTGCAATATTTATTCATTTATTTTATTCTTAACAGTACACAGTACATTGAACAAGAAGACGCTTCTGGAGAGATCATGTGGGGAGGGCGAGTTCAGATCGAGTGGTTAGAATAGCAGCAGACGAACGCATGATAGGAAACAGACCCCCAGGAAGACCCCTCAAACGATGGAGGGATAGCTGGGCATCCACCTCCCAGGAGCAGGCTTCGAGAATCACAGGACATAGTCCTAACTGAAGCAGAAAAAGAAGAAGAAGACAGTACATTGTTTACAATAATACAAATTAAAACAATATCATAGAAAATATCAGTTATACCTACAACTGATATTTTCAGTACAGAGGGCGAGTTTTTCGTTAAAATGGGATGTCTTCTAACTAACCCGATATTGTGTTTCTTAATATTAACTAATGTTAATATCATACTGAATATTAATACAAACTGTTTATTATTCATTACCAGCCTATCCTACCTCCTCACGCCACATCTCTTAAGAGGTAGGCAAAGAAGATGGTACGCCAAAACGAACTATCATTGCGCAGTTCTTTCGCTTCTTTCACGTTTATGAAGTTCCTGGTGTTTATATAATATACAGAACATCCAAAAATCACATTATTGGTTAGGAAACATTATTATGTAACTTATTTTTGATTAAATAAATTACATAAAAAAAAACAACTTTATGAATGAAGTACCTATGTAAATGAAAAATATAAAAGCTAATCAAAAATGTTTCTATTTTTACCATAATATTTTATGAATAAAAAATCATTAAGGATTTCATCAAATCCTGAATGAAACTTTTGTTTGAGACACATCGTGATCAAAAGAAAAAAAATATTAATTTTAGAAAAAAGTAAGATCGGACTTGTATTCGGATTTCACCGAAAAAACATATGTTACAAAATATCGGTTACTACCCACAACAAATTGTTGATATTAAATTTATAGAAAACCGGACTAACAAGGCCATTTAACATGTAGATATTACGAGTATGTAGTCGTAATTTCAGTTTATTTTTCTACCAATATCGAATCATTTTATCAAGACTGCGGCAAATAATGAGTCTGCCTCTTTTTACGTCAGCTCTCAAGTGTTCTTAAAAAGAAAATTATTTTTAAAAACTGCATAATTTTTTTTTTTTTGTATAGACAATTCACACAGACCGAGCTAGTCCCAAACTAAGATATGAATCTTGTATTATGGGTACCAACACGGCGATACACATATACAATGCACTAAACACAAATACATGTAACACCCAGACCCAGGGCAATCTGAAAAAGGTAATTCTTCATTTTGCCCTGGCCGGGAATCGAACCCGGGACTTCGTGACTCAAAGGCAAGTGCGTTAGCCTCCGCGCCACACCGGTCGTCAGTATTTTATAAGATATTCAACAAATTCAATTCATCGATGAAGCATGTCACCAATTCTGAATGTCTTGTGCATTAATGAAACGAAAAAGATGACCTGCATCGCTGGCTGTCCAAATTCATGAAACATGATAATATAATTTATAGTTTAAAAATCGTCTTGCCGAATTTGATATCAGCTTGGTAGAAAATGCTTTTTCGGTCTTACGCAAAAAAGTTTATAAACGAAAAGATATTATTTTCATGAATGAAATACAAAAATAAAATACGTATAAGCCGGCATTTATGTAAATTCAACAGTCTTTTTCTTATATTCTTACCGATCTATTGTATTACTTCATCCTTCTGAAATTGCATCCCCAACTCACCCTCTACCCTTATGAAATGATTTGCGAATAGTATAATGCGTCTTTTACTTATTATATCTTTAATATTTACTTCAAAAAGAATGGAAAGAATATACAGTTTATTAAAATATTTTATTGTTGTAGTTAACCCGAGTAAACATTATATTTGAATATATATTCAAATAACATTAAATTCATATATTTAAACTGACAAGTCTCGTTGCTGAATACAAAATTTGTGCACACTTGTGCACTAGATTTCCATATCACATTTTCACACATACAATACACCAAAAACATATCCATGTAACATCAAGACCCAGGATAATTTGAAAAAGTGCATTTTTCATTTTACACTGGCCGGGAATCGAGCCCGGGACCTCGGGACTCAAAGACAAGATTACACACCGGCCACCCAAAAAAATATCCTCTTTTTTTTTAAATATATCAAATTCCAAATGGTGTGAACTCCAAAAAAATGGTATCTTTTTCAATCTAATAAACACTGGTTGGTTGTCAGATATTGCCTGCAGGCAATAAAACCGCCATTTGTACTACTTAAATGTACAATAAAGATTATTTTATTTTTATTTTATTTTATAAAAATTAACCTTCAAAAAGTCCTTGGCAAAGACAGGTCACTCACCCATTTCTATTAGTTTTCGAGTATCCTGCAAAAGGCAGGTAGATAGGCAAAAACATCACGAATAAGATGTTTCACACCTTCAATTAAGAGGTTAGGTGTTCCACACATCCTGAATGTCGTATTTCGATTAGCGCAGAGAGGACGATCTGTATATTTATTACGTGTAGTTAGTCTATTAGCTACCTCACTTGTGGGATATGCCGTGGTAGTATGAATATATTGATAAGTTGATTCTTTCAAAACATGGATAAATATTCCAAAATATTTTCAATATCAGGTTTTCGAATTCAATAAATAGAAAATTGAATATTGCTTTCCATTCCTAGTGTATCAATGTCCTGTGTTTGTTCATTACGACACAAAAAGACGTCGTTTTCAAAGCATCAAACTTTTCTACGTCTACTTCTTGGTTCAGAAAATTCATCTCCCGAATTCAAATATTGAACTTTGCATTATTATTCTAAATCAAAATGTCTTAAAATAGCATCAACAGCTACAAATCACTGTGCTTAAACCCAATTGGAACACTTACAAAATAAATTTACTTGCGAGGTCATATTATAGCGTGTCCATCGACAACAATCACAAACTCACTTATCCCACAATCAATTATGTATTTCACCAATTGAGAAAAGATTTTGAAACGTATTATTGCCTCTCCTCTCATCTTATTCTTTTCAACCTATTCCCATTCAATCCCAAGAGTTCACTCACGAAGGCTTACTCCATTTTTATCCATGTTCTTCGATCCCAAGCCATCTGCATCTAATTTATATCAATCTATTAAACCTAAATGTCTTTCCATCTCAATGGTGAATTTCTCACGGTTCGAATGGACTTAGTTTCCATTCCAGGAGATTTACCGTCCACGTGCCCATCACCGTTCTAAACTTTCTATGATAACGGTTCTCTTCTGAAGAGTAGAAAGATTACCAATGCTTGTCTTAAATCATTATTCACCACTCACGTGGACAGATTTATTAGTTTTAAATCGGATAAATTGAAGAACTCAAACTTTTTTACCATCCGGATGCTTGATGAGTTCTTCATTGTTGGTCAAAAATCATTTGAATCACAGCTGTTACTTTTATCTGTTCTTCACAAAAGTAAAATGTGACAGAAAGGTAGATGGGATCGACTATATCAGACAATATTACAATATTCAAAGAAGGATTTCTCAATATTGGTTCTTGGTGTGTACACAAAACAATAATATCATCCTTCCTCGGCGAAGTTTTCTTCTTCACGGTTCAAGGTGATAAAAGTTAGATACACAGAATTTGCATCGGAATGTATAAAACATCATTTTAAAATTCAAATAGCTACAGTAATAAAAACAATAATACCAAGATGTGTATTATATACAAATAAAAATTGCGCTGTGAATAATATACAAATAAAAATTGCGCTGAATTGGGGAAAGATTTGCTCAATAGGAGACATGTTTTTAATTTTTTACTTTGTGTCCTCCAGAGGCATGTTAACAGGCGAAGGAATACGCTATCATATCGTATTTTAGTTTTCAAATGTTTCATTTTCGACATTTTTCAATATTAAAACGATTACAGAGCGTCGTGAGTGACATAGAAGGGGTGATTTAATTGTCAAAAAACACAAAGAATGAAAGCTCATTTTTTATATTAAGTTTCTAAAATCAATATCAGAAAGTACTTAATTTAATAAATATTATTTTAGAAAGTAATAAATATTAAAGATTATGAGCAAGAGCAGAATCAATATCGAGTAAACAAACTGTCAAGATGGTAAGGATACGTAGATAGAATGAATGATGAATTTATATTTCAGATAAAGAGGATATGAGCAACTCAGCTGGTTTATAAAAAAATACGTAAGTTTGTATGTAAGTATGTAGGTTAGGTGTATGTAGGTACAAAATATAAGTGACAGTAAAAATGTCTCCACTCACCAGCATAAAACACCTGACAGATGCGAGGAGGAGGTAAAAGAAGTAGAACCTAGTAATATTAAATTACAATATCAAGTTGAAGGTAAGGAAGCCATATTGTTTCCGGTTCATAGAATGTATGTAGTAGGAGTAACATTAAACATGGCGGCGCGGCGCGGCGGTCGCACATCCGGAATATGTATGCGCGCGTGCTGTGTGATGGTACAATGTTTTTAATATGTAGTACAAAGTACATTGTAGTAAAGTTTAAACTCACGCTTTGTTGTAATATTACTACTCGTAATACGGCACTTCCTGATTAAATGCTTTCGTAAATTATAATTGTTTCAAAATCTTAGAAAATTATACATATTTTAGTTTCCTCGTGAATACATACGAGCAAATATTTGCCAGGATAGAACTTGCTAGCGTATATTGTGAAATGCAGGTAACTCAAACATTTATCATTAATTATATTTTAAATTTTAAACTAGCTTTGTAAACGAGAATTCGTGGGTTTAATTCTCGAAGTGAACAGTTTCTGCTCATAACAACGACATTAGCGCTATAAATGTCGTGAGAAGAGCGGAGAAGACTTGTGTTCACGGAAGGAATGTCAAAAAGAAATTGAGATTTTTTAGATGGATAATATTAAGATGGTGGTGGTATTTTTTCGATGTTAAATACTTGACATTTTTATAACATAAATTGTAATTTACTTTTGGTGTTGGTTTTGCACAATGACACATTGAAAAATAGAAGCCGGGTATTTATGCTAGTAGTGTGTGACGAATAAAAGCACTGTTTTGGTAGAAGTTATTTATTCGTGTGTATAAAGCGAATATATTATATTTACGTGCTGCTGGTTACCTTATTCGTAGTATTTTTACTAGGTGAATGAATTTACCTGAAAAAAAAAACAATATTAGTGAAATATCTACTTTTTCTTTCACTACAGAAATCTTGTCTTATGCCATGGAAGCCCCAAAGCTAAAAAGTCCCCCACACTTATTAAATATGTTTTCAAGTTCTGTAAAAGGCAGGCAACATCGCATATTTACACATTTTTAACTCAACATTGGTGCACACCGCCCATCCTTAATGTCATTTTTTTTATTGGAATGGAAAAGAGAACTTGCGTGTTCATTACATTTAGTTGGTCTAATGGCTAATTGTATGTTTATCAGTCTATTGATTACCTCACTTGTGATAGACAGCGTGATGGTAGAGATAAACTTACAGCAAGTATAGTATTCTTTAGCTCGGCTGATATGTTCAATGATATGTTCAACTTAATATTATTACCTATTATTACATATTACAGATATACTCGTATCTTCATGTAGAACGTCGGACTATTTCTATGTACTACTAAGAACGAATCAAGATTAACAAATTCCTGAAGTCCAGCCGAGTGTGGAGTGATTTATGTTATGTACGTACATAAGACATACGTATACAGTACATAAAGGCAAAACATGGAGATGGGGTGCCTTTCGTTCTAGTAAATAATGTCATAATAGTTATCTCTAAACAGATGGTTAACGATTAATCTATTTATCTATCTCCTTTTTCCTCTTGCTCCACATTCAAACAGTTCTGCATACACACACGCATGGATATTTTGTTCAACAAATCGATGACTTTTTAATTTTTTTTTATTTAATCTGATTTTAAGACCAAGAATTTAGTAGCTTGACAACGTGAATCAAATTCTTAAGAACGGTCCCGTGGTGAGTTAGCTAAGTCGGCGTGAGTTTATAAGGTAACTGCGAAGATAATAATAAATATTTGTTAATTACATAATTGTTACTATGTTAATAAGAAAAAAAATATAAAATAATATCCATATCAAAAAGTAAAAAAACAGTGCATCGACAATGAGCAACTTAAGGGCAGGACTTGTTGCAATACAATATCTTCCAGTCAACCCTAAACATATGTTTCTAATGAGGCGAGCTTTTGTATGAAAAACTCTGAAGAAATTATTAAGTTCATATAAACTGTTTGTGTGTGACATAAAAAAGGAGTAGGGGAGAGAGGAAGGGAGAAAAAATTGAGTGAAAAATGTTCTTTCTTAGAAAGATTAAACAAAAAACACTATTAAGGATAATAAAATTATAGCCTCATATAATTTTAGTTCGTCAGTAGTCTGGAGGTAGAGTCTCGGCTTCGTGAACAAGGGGTCCGTGGTACGATATCGGGAGTTGACAAACTCCCCTTTCACGATACAAGTTTTTAGTAGCTTACTGTGAAAGGTGTATAAGGTTGTATTTGGGTTTATAACAAAACCCAGATATATCTTTTTTCAAACAAAACAAATATATAATTTTAATATGAAAAAAGTAAATATGAAAATAAAGGTAGAATTAGCGTACCCTGCTCTCTGTCTACCCCACAAGGAAGAAACGTGAGAGGATAGATAGATTTATAGTTAGACGATTTAGTTACAAAATATGTTTTAACCCATTAAACCCTGAAGTGTTTAAAATAATAATTATCGTTTTTCCCTTTATATCATAATAGTAATAAAACACTGTTTATCATTTTAAGACCCTGCCACGAAATACTTTTGTACTTATGAAGTACAAGTACACCCGACTTGTGAAATAACAGCGTTTCTAAACACGTTGTTCGCGTGAGATGTAACAAAAAGTTTAATGCAACGTTTTATATTATCCAAAAACATTTTCTATCGCGTAATTGCAAACTAAAACTTCTAATAATAATAATAATAGACAACTTATAATGCGCCGTTTTGTGGAATAAATCCACTTCAAGGGCGCATCCTAAAATATTGTGTTAATACTAGCAACTTAATCCTAATCTAGATTTATGAATATTTAAAATTGCTAGTAAGTTAAACTATTGCAATTTTTGTTTTAGCATAAACATTTGTGCCATATTATTTTTAACAGTAAAGGTAATTATTTCATTTATTTAACATTATTTTTATATTAAAAAATAAATATTTATCTTCGTTAAGGTTTACTGGATTTCATAAAAATTTGTATATTTTTTTTAAATTTCATGTGAAAACATAAAATACAGTAAATATCCGATAAATGTGTAATACAGTTAGTCTGCTGGCTACCCCACTTGTGGGATGTGTCGTGATTTTACGGTAGTTGTTGAAGTAGTAAACAATATACAAAATATCGTATTCATAACATATTTTGGATTATTTCTATGGTAAAAACAATGCATTTTTCTATAAAATTGTATGTATTGTAGTCAATGTACAGTAAAGAATGAATAAATAAATAAATAAAAAATAAGAATTAAAAGTAATGGAAGCGTTACCTAAAGTATTTTTTATTTTCTGTTTATATAAAATGAGCTTATAAATGATAAAAATAATATCAAACGAAAAAATTGATGCTAAAAAATATTTGTTTTTAAGTAATAACTTTTATGTTATTATAGTTTATGATAATTATATAACATTCAGTTCTACATATATGCAGAAAAATAAGAAAAAATGGAGATCACGTTCATGTGCCAAATGTTTGACATGTATGGATTGCATGGTTAAATCATAAAATCTATATAAACATAAGAATGCACTTATGAAACACAATAATATCATTAACAGATTTCATTAAACATACAATAGTTATCAAATTTATTAGTATTTTATAAATATAAGTTAAGAATAGGTATCAAAAACACCGAAAAAATTTATGAATTCATATTAGAAATACTCCTTGCAATCCCTAGCAGTAAATATGTAGATATCTTCAGTTACAAGCAAGTGTTCAGAAAAAGAGAGGTATTCTTGACGTCTCATATAACTAAAGTATTCTTAAAATTCTTTACTCAGGTGTGTTGGTATTACAAATTTTTTTACCAGCCTCAAAGCAGAACAAACATATTGGCTAAGTCCCCTGTAG
The DNA here is from genome assembly GCA_947579605.1 of Athripsodes cinereus. Taxonomy (NCBI): domain Eukaryota; kingdom Metazoa; phylum Arthropoda; class Insecta; order Trichoptera; family Leptoceridae; genus Athripsodes; species Athripsodes cinereus. The sequence goes on along the minus strand of OX388319.1, from coordinate 14,539,623 downwards.
GAAGGGCTGTTCAAATGTTAAAAGGTCTGGATAGATACATTGATATCTTTGGCGTGAAGTATGCGGAGTTTGTTAGAAAAATTGAAGGTATATTGTCAAGTTGTGTGGTTGTCTAGATATTGTTAGTTTTCTTCTGAGATCACATTGGCCTTCAGCTGTAATGATACTTGTTAGAATCGTCTTATTGTCGGTAATAATAAAAACCATACTTAACTTCTCACATACAACGTATTTCATATATTCGACTCATCACCCTTCTCCAATTAGTGTGGTAATTTATACCAACAAGATGTTATAAACTGGCAGGTCGTCTTCTTCGTGTCAATAAATAAGAATGGATAGCATGCTTCATCGATAAATTTAATGATGTTTGTGAACATCTGCTTTTTAAAGAGCACTCGAAAACTTTTAAATGTTTAGCGAATTCACTCCTTGCCGAGAACTCCACGGCACACAATAAATTTACCATAAAAAATAGTAAAATTTCAGATTGAGAAACATTATTTTGTCATTTGGTAAAAAAATTAAAATTCTGTGTTTTAATTGTTTCTCTAAAGTGAGAATAAAAATGATTATTATTTTTTAAAGCAATTAAAAAACGTTTTGTGATTATATATATAATTTTTTTATTATTTTCGCATTTCATAAAGTGACAAAACCCTTTAATGTGATGACATTTTAATCACAATAAAGTGTTATAATGAAAAAGATCTTGAAAATGTTTTCAGAAATATCGTTTAAAAATAATACCTTTTAATCCAACTTACTCTGAACATAAAAATTGAAACGCGTGCATAATTTAAAACATAAAACACTGATGTTTCGGAAAACTGTATTAGTTGAAAGAAAAATGTTTTTATCTCATATATGTTTTTGAAGTTATTCTATGTTCAAAGGCTTTCCACTCGTTTACGAGTCGGAAGATAATATTATCTTAGTATTTAAAAAAATATAAGTGGTGAATTTCTTAACATCTTTATGGTGTCTACTATAAATGGGGTAGCCAGCGGATTCATTATATATATTTATATATGAACACACAGATCGTCTTCTCTACGCCATACTCAATAAGACATTCAGGATGAATGACATCAAACGTCATCGCTGAATTGTAAATGTTTTATATTGTGATTGTGATGTTTTATGTATACGTGCCTTTACAGGATAATCAAAAAATGGTAAAAAAGCAGGAGACCTATTCTTGGCTTGGGAGTCCATGTGTAGTGAGCAGGCAACACTTAATTAGTATTGTTGTGGTCAGCTTGGATGACGTCAGGAATCGTCAGTGATAAGAATTATCACAAATCAAAAATCATTCTAATTCTCTCTGCCTGGCTGACCACACATACGTTTACATTCTCTCTATAAAATCTAGTGTAACATAATTCGTAATTGTTAAACTGTTTTTATTACTAAAGATGATTTATTATTAAAAACAGTTTTACAATTACGAATGATGTTACACTAGATTTTATAGAGAGAATGTAAACGTATGTGTGGTCAGCCAGGCAGAGAGAATTAGAATGATTTTTGATTTGTGATAATTCTTATCACTGACGATTCCTGACGTCATCCAAGCTGACCACAACAATACTAATTAAGTGTTGCCTGCTCACTACACATGGACCTTAAAAAATTCACTTAATATGTGGCTTTTCAAGAGGACTAGAGAACTACGATCAATCGTGAGGCAGGAGGCTGTTAGGTCACGACTCTCAGGATTGAGGAATGTGGTGCGGAAGTAAGGGAAAGCTAGTATCTACATTTAACATTGTAATATCATCAAGATTTTACATACCTACATTAACAGTAATGGACGGTTACGTTCATCTTCCGATCTTTGTTTATCATTCAGAATACCACCACTTCTACTGTCAGTACATAGGTCTATTCGAGGAAAGCAATAAAATTGAAGAGCGGTCGTATGTAAATGTATCCAATTTCCTGGTTTTGTGGGAGCCAAATCCTAAAATGGATACCAGTATTATTATTATTATTATTATTAAAGTAAGGTAAATTTCAATTTCGGGTTATTTCTATAGAGAGAAAAGGGTTACTCTGTGTTGTCTCCGCTACCCTAGCGGGGTAAACTATAAAGTTTTTGACAGTGAAAGCATTGAGTAGTTCATGTATTTGGTATTTAAAAAATAATTTGTATTTATAAACAAGATCCCATAAATACAGAACGGCTCTTGCCCTGAAGACTTGATTCGTCGAAATCACAAGGCGATGTTTGTTGCCATTTACTGGAGTACAAAGATATACACAGGATACGAAAATAGTTTGGGTAAACGTGTACTCAGAAATAGGAGTACACGGATATTATTAGGCATTTTCTGTCACTGTAAAAATCATTTATTCTCTTTTTTATCTTGATAAAAAAAAAATAAGAATTCAGTGCGGGTGGTATACATCCTCGCAGAATTGAGCATGTTAAATAAATTCGTGATTTGTAAATTCCAAAAGTCGAAAATGTTTAATACTCTTTCAATAGCTGAAGCTTTTACCCAAAAGAGTACATGAGTTCTTAATTGAAATAAATATTTTACGACGGGCTTCCACTATTGAAGACCTGTGAATATGTTATTATTATTCGGTACATATTATATTGAGTATAATAATATGTAGATTCGACTTTTGTAGTTAGGACGAATTTGAATTTCATCAACTTGAGGTTACAGCGTTCTTTAGTTGTGGAAGTACACAAAAATTGAATCATAAGGTTTAATCTTTTATATGACATTTCCGTCACTATACATATCTAGTAAAATAATAAAAATACTAAAAAACACTGTTTAACTTTCACTATGAATAAATAATATTTGACTCATAGTATTCATAGTGAAAGTATTACAGTGTTTTATTTTAAATCTATTTTTACCGGGTTAGTTGGAAGACATCGCATCTTAGCGATAAACTCGCCCTCTGTGCATTGAATTGTATAACTGATATTTATATGACTGTTTTATTTTGTAATATTGTAACTAATGTACAGTGAAGAATAAAATAAATAAATAAATAATAATTCTATTAAAATGAATTTCTACAAAGTTATTCCAAGTACTACACAATCATTAAAAAAAAAACATGTAACTTGTACGATTTTTCACAAAACGGTGTACTTATCTTTCAAAACGTTACCTATCTTTCAAATTGTCTAGGTTATCGTTATTATTATATTATTAAAAAAATAACAATGATATCGAGCTATTGTCATCTTTTGATCACGAAAGACCGTGAATATAGGATTAAAGATAATTTTATTTAAGTATGTACCCGAGAACAACAAAATTCTTTTTTTTTATCAAGGGTCTAAAGAGGACGCCCTGGGGCATTCCATAACTAAGGTTTTGTGAAGCGAGTAAGTGGCGCGTCTTATTTCAAAATATTTATAAAAAATGTCGTTAACGAAGGATTAAAATTCCTTAGATAAAGAATATAAAACAATAAATAAAATAACATTAATAATAATATGAATAAGTGAAATATATTTGATATGAAAATAAATGGTGATAAAATATGATTAACTATATCCATTAGTAGAAATATGTTAAGTTTGTTTTAGGTAGGTGCCTACCTATTTTTCAAAAGAAGTACCTACTCAAAGTGTTTTATTATCACCTGCAAGTTCGAAACGATGCGTTGTTCCTTTTTATACTCCTCCGTACGTTTCACTTGAGAATATAGGCGATATTCTATAAATCCATTACAAGCAGAGAAATTGGGTTTGCGACATGACACAAAATCTTTGAATATCCGTTGACAGAACACTCAAAAATTAAAAAAGAGCGGGAGTAATATTCTTTTTTCAAAATTAAGAACAGAGTGAAAGACCTATTCTTTCCCCGGAAAACAGACTATATCCATCTACCTATAATTAAACCATAAAATCATCCTCCACACGTAATATAAGTTTGTATTATTTCAATGTTCAATAAAAAAGAGATTAGAAGTATTTTCAACAACAATTGACATTAAATATTAAAAAGGAATCCATTGGATTTTTGTACCAAGCAATATGTACGAATAAACTATTAAATATTTATGAACTATACTGATGCAATTAACTGTTCCAAAATACAACCACATTTTAATTTGCTTTTAATTACATAGTACTTACCACTTTAATTAATTTGTGACCAATCAATATTTAATAATAAACCAAGTAAAAACAACTAAAATCTCAAAATAAAAACTTCATTGAACAACAGATTTTCGTTCGGCAAAGATCTCACACAACAACATAGTGCACTGTGGTCTTCGTGACGTAATAGTACGCTGTCTTGCAGTGGTTCGCTGAATCGCACCATTACATTACGTTTCAAGAGAAATATGCTGTTAAGACTTCTTTGTAGTGAAGCAGTAAATTTAATTTCTTTCTTTCGTGGAATGTAATTTCAGAACTGATATTAGAATTATACTAAATATTGTTTTCATCGTATTTTGTCTTTATAATGTTATATAAAAATAATTAAAAGTTATTTGAAATTAAAAAACAAATAATCTTTTACTATATGTTTTTAATAAAAGAGACGTCTTCCGTCTAATAAGGACATTGCCAATCTTCTATAAGACGAATGATTGACACTGCTCTATAGCTATTAGACGAAAGACGTCTTTCTCAATTAAGAACATATTATATGTAATATAGTAGAAGAAATCATTTGTTTTTTTTTAATTTCATTATGGTATTTACTTCCTTAACACTGATAATGTGAATAAAAGCTATTTCTTGTGCACACAAGTAGGTACCCAAGAAGTGGAATACCATGATTGAATAAGCTAATACAAGCAATTCCTTTAACTGTACATTAAACAAACACGAGAGAGATGTCTTTCGACTTCTTAAGTGATTATCAATCACAAAAGTTTACAAATATCTACCTGAACACAAAAATTAAAAATTAATGAAGTAACAATGGATGATGTGACTACATTAACAATTATATTGTTTTGTGATTTTTCAACCAAAAATTCGACATTTTACGGTTGAGTCACGTGCATATCGATTAGATTTTGTCTGTATTAATTAAATATATATCACCGCAGATTTCATTTTTAATTAATTACGGGTAATGACAATCGTGGATTTTATATTATGTATGTACAGCATGATTTTGTGGTTAATATGGTTTATACATTAACTATATTGTGGTTTCAATTAACGATTAAAAAAATATAAAATTTTTGGTTCTATTGGTGGTTCAATCAGTGGTATCAGAATAGGCATAAATTGTAATGAAGTAAGAAAAAATGGCAAAAAAGCGGTTTGTTGCCCCTCCTCCTTCGGAATTCAATTTAATTTGATAAAAGTTGGGAGATTTTACCAAATTATATATTAGTCTAATGAAACTGGAAGCTAGAAAAAATGCGTGATTATAAAAACTCGGTACTGAACTAAATTCCTCTGCCAAAACCTAATAAACATTTTGTTACACTAAAAAATAAAAAAGGAAATTTACGATGGAAACAACCAAATTTTTCTAAGCTACTTCCCTCCTCCATTTCTAGAAAAAAACTTGGTTTGTTTTTGAATAGGATGGTTAGTATTACTTGATGCTAAATTCAAGATGTAAAATGTCGTATACACAAACGGTTTATATATTTTATAACAAACTTCAGACAAACATTTTTTCCATGAACTCGACGAGTGAAATCGCTGTGTAATTAGTATCCAGGAATTATATTTTATTTATCTATTTACATAGCATTACAGCACGGTAATGGCATCGACTAAGCATTAAAAAATACTGAAATTTTCCCAATTTATTTCAAAGATTCATTTTGGCGCCAGCATCCGTGGCAATGCTACTAAAATAAATAAAAATAAAAAACAATTTTATTGAGGTCGTTTTGCACCCAAGCCAAATTGAAAATTTCACTCGGCTAATGAATTTAAATTACAAGCTGAAAATTCACAAATTGGAGTCCAAATTAAAAGTGCAACTCAGGTAGGTACTTAACAACTTTGTGAAACTAATACGCGAATATATCAGGTGTGTTTATTCAAAAAGTGAATAATCCGTATTAAAAATAAAAAATGCTTATAAATTATAAAAAAAATACTTTCAATTTTTTTTTCATCTCATAAGTTATTTTTTAAAAAAAAGATATATCTGGGTTTTGTTATAAACCCAAATACAACTTTATACACCTTCCACAGTAAGCTAAAAGCTTGTGTCGTGAAAGGGGAGTTTGCCGGCACCTGGGATCGAACCGCGGACCCCTTGTTCAAGAGGCCGAGACTCTACCTCCAGGCTACCGACGAACTCGAACATCGAACTGTAACATTGTTGTCATAAATTGATAAATATAAATAAAATTCGTTTATATATACTAACTACTATTATTTTCTTTTTTAAGTAGGTAGATATATATTATTAGGTTCCTAGTTTTTCACTGACATTGAAAAGCATTGCTTTCATTTTTTTTAGAAAGATATATCTGGGTTTTGTTATAAACCCAAATACAACCTTATACTCCTTTTACAGTAAGCTAAAAGCTTGTGTCGTGAAAGGGGAGTTTGCCGGCACCATAGTCTGTAACTTTAATTTATTGTTATAGTATCAGTATAAAGTAACGTAAATAGACACAGTTGACTTCACAAGTACGTATTCTTCAATGTTAGATAAAACACTGTAGTCAAACAAAAAAACAGTGTTATAGGGAAAAAATGTGAAATGTAATGACCAAGACTAGTGCAAATAATACGGATCCAATTAGCTGAGCACGTGGAAAAAATGAACGAGGGCAAAGTGACTAAAATATATAGGTACCAGTCGAAAGAAAGGATGCTTGGACTCGAGATCACTCGAGAATCGAAAGGTTAGATTACGTAAACCAGTTGCTCTAGGATATACATGTGCTGAGAACAATGAATAGGAGAGCTTGTTTAAGGAACTGTCTGAATATCGTAAAAGCGAAAAGAAAGGTCCAGGGACATAAATAAATGGCGCTCAATCGTTTTTGTCTACCTCGCAAGAGACGTGGCGTAGTGGGATAATGATGATGACTAAGACTTTATATTTCGAAATATTTTTTTCATTATCATTTTGGTAATGGAAATATCCTTTTTGGCGGGTAACTCTTCATAGATTTTACTTTGGCAATAATTAGTCCAAACTTAAATATAGGCCAGCCAAAACGCGATTCCATATATTCTATCTAGGTACTTACACTAATTATTGTACTGTATCACATATGTATTAAGAGTCCTTTAAAATTGAATTTATTTAGGAAACTGAATTTGTATATTATTTGATATTTGTAACATGAAACACTTCTGGATAAAAAATATGATTGGTATGATATAATAAAATGTTGAAATTAAGAAAATCTAAATGTTTTATGTTTATCTACATATTATCGTCACCTATTTATCAAAAATTGGGGTAACCAGTGGATTCACAGTACATAATAAACATGCATGTCGTTTTCTTCGTGCCAATGATAAATAAGACATTCAGGATGGGTAGAGTAGGTACTTCATCGTTGAATTGAATATGTTAATTGTATTATTCGTGTTTTGTGTGAATACCTGCCTTATACTTTTCTTTAAAAAAAAGTTGAATTCTTTTTCAACGGACACTTCACGGAACAAATTTTAAATATCTACCAACTTATAAACCTCATGTAGGTACGCAAAAAAAAATAATGTGACAAAAATCAATTTTTGAGGAAGATTAAAAGAATATATGATAAGAATATGTCAATAACCCTTTCACAACCACGTATCAATATTTCTTTGTATTTCGATGCTCTCCCCCTAGCGATGTAGGTATATCCTGAGTCGAGTCCTTTCTGTCAAAGATTTATAGGGTAGTACCTAGTAGTTTATTGTCGGAATGCACTTAATGTTTTAACGGTTGGCCTACTTCAGCACCCCATTATTACCTACTTTTATTATGTTAGCATATTTGTAGGTAGGTACTGAGTGTGAATAGAATTTTATATCAAAAACAACAATAATAAAACAACATTAACACTATGCTCTAACGCGCGCAGTAGGCCTTCAAGGGTTAACGTAATAAGAACATTATAGATGAAATTATACAATAATTAATTAAGTTCATCTTTCAGTTCGATTGTACTTATACAATCATTTTTTACACACAATTTAATGCATTTTTTCACCTAATTTATCCATTTTCTGGTCCCTGTGAGGGCTGCCCCTGGCTCGCTCATCTGAGATCCCTATAGGGAGCCCATGATGAGTTTGATAAGAAGAAAGAGTGATATGTGATGTCCATAATAATTTAAAATATATTGTGAAAATTGTCAAATGTACCTATTGTAAGAAGGGAAATAAAAGAATTTCATTTCATTTCATTTCATATAATTTATTATCAAACTCATCTAGCTAACACTGATTAGGATGACTCCTATGATAAAGATTATATACCTACCTACTCGAAAAATACAATTCAGGAAATAATTTCCTACAAATGCACATATTCGTTAAAAAAACAAACGCAGACATCGAATGCTCCAGTACATATTATGAGAACATGCGAAACGTTCTAAGTAAAACTAAAAATGTTTTTATTATTTTGTTAATTTATACAATTTTCAGAGAAAGTTAAAGCAGCCATTTATTATTTATCGTGTCGAAACCCAAAAAAAATAATCAAACTGATCTTCAGCCTACTGTGCAAAATTTAAATTTAAAAAAATAATAAAAGCATCTTAAATATAATAAAATCAAAAGAAATGTTTCTTGATTAGAACATTTTACATCCAGTACAATTTTTTTTTTAAACATAACAATAATATGTAGGTATAGACAATTCACACAGACCAAGTTAGTCCCAAACTAAGTATCCATAATGCAAGATTCATATTTTACAAGACGATACACAGTCCCATGTGTTTTCTACACCATTTTTATACTCCTTCCAAATCCGGGCATGAGACGTTAGAGAAATGAATGAGGAAAAAACACACCCAACTCATAATAATTACCAAAGTAATAATACAAAAAAAGGAAAAATTAACGTCAGATATAAATGTTACTATATCTTTTTAACTGCCATTCCGATAAGTTAATTAAGCCAGTAGTCAACATTAGTAAGTAGGTACCTACATAGACATGAGGATATTACTCGTGTAAATATACAGCAAACTCATTATTAGTATCAGTATAAGGAATTTCTGCAAGTTATAATAATAATATTAAACATTTTATCATATGTCATTTAACATGCGTTAAAAATCTCTTTTTAACAGGGTTGTGTGCGTTACAGAATACACCCTATAATATTGAATAAAATCCACACATAAATATTCTAATGCGTTCGTATGTATGTTCGTATGTCCTTAATGGACTCTGAAATAAGGAAAGACAGAAGTAAAATAATACACTCTATACGAGGTCTCATATCCTGGGCACGTTCAAGGCCAAAAACATTTAAAATATCTTATGTATTGATAAAGATATTATAATAATAAAATTTGTATGGATAAATCTATGAAAGTTTTTGTAAGTAGCAATATTCATAGTCGAACATTTTTCAGTGTACTGAATTAATTTCACAATGGATGTAACGAGAAATACATCAGTACTGAAACTAAACATATGGGGATTATTTTGGTTATAAATTATTGTGTTTGGTTATGATAAAAACTCCTGAATTATGCGAGTTAAAATTGCATATTTTTGACATCTTGGGCTAATTTCATAATGGCCGACATGAATGACATAGAATCCAATACATTAATATTTTGGTTGGTACATTGGTTCATTAGTTTGTTTGTTTTTTGACTTTTATGTCCTCTTTACGATATGTCTCATCCAGTATGCGAGCTGAAAACATTTAATAAGTATTCTTTTATAAAGATTGAATTTATAAATCATGATGTATCAACAATCTTTTGTTGATGTTTTGTAAAATCACAAAAATCTCATATTATCTACAACAATCGACAATATGTGTTCTTATTTTATTGTAGGATATTCTTAGTTTCTTCTTATTTCTAAATATAGTTATCTGTTATATCAAACACAGAGAATTTAGAAAGATTTATCATATCAAATGAAATGTATCATCCACACATAAATATTCTAAAGCGTTCGTTAGTTCGTATGTCCTCAATGGACTCTGAAATAAGGAAAGACAGAAGTAAAATAATACACTCTATACGAGGTCTCATCTCCTGGGCACGTTCAAGGCCAAAAACATTTAAAATATCTTATGTATTGATAAAGAAATTATAATAATAAAATTTGTATGGAAAAATCTATGAAAGTTTTTGTAAGTAGCAATATTCATGGTCGAACATTTTTCAATGTACTGAATTAATTTCACAATGGATGTAACGAGAAATACATCAGTACTGAAACTAAACATTTGGGGATTATTTTGGTTATAAATTATTGTGTTTGGTTATGATAAAAACTCCTGAATTATGCGAGTTAAAATTGCATATTTTTGACATCTTGAGCTAATTTCATATTGGCCGACATGAATGACATAGAATCCAATACATTAATATTTAGGTTGGTACATTGGTTCATTTGTTTGTTTGTTTTGTGATTTGTATGTTCTTATCTTATTGTAAGATGTTTAGTGTTTTTCAAAATATAGTTATCTGTAATATCAAAAACATAGAATTATTAATTCAGTGATATTTCAATGTTCTTTTGTCGAAGTATGCTAAACTTCAAAATCTTAAAAAATCTTATATATCTACAACGATACTATTAATACGTCTTCTTATTTTATTGTAAGATGTTTAGAGTTTTTCAAAATATAGTTATCTGTTATATCAAAAACATAGAATTATTAATTCAGTGATACTTCAATGTTCTATTGTCGAAGTATGCTAAACTCCAAAATCTAAAAAAATCTTATATATCGACAACGATACTATTAATACATGTTTTTATTTTATTGTAAGATATTCAGAGTTCCTTTTTATTTCAAAATATAGTTATCTGTTTTATCAAAAACTGGGATCCAACTCAAATACAATGGCATGAAATATATCATTTTTAATCATCTCATGTGCCTCATTTTTCTCATTTTTAATTAACCCATAGATAACATAAGTAAACTTGCATTTAACATAATACGGTGATAATTTAAGTAGGCACTTTTGTAATATATTACCACATATTATGCCTCCATCTATTTGTTTCATTAGAAGTATTTCATTTATTCAAAACAAGCATCTAAAAACATGAGATTTTCAAAGTTTAGATATTAAGATATTGGCTATTGATAAATTAAATTGTTAGAATTGCATACCAGCTTTATAATTCCGTTTTAAGGCAATGTCCTCACTCCAAAAATAAAATTGTAGCTAAATATAAAACGTCATTTGTGTAACATCTATTTTAGGAATATAATTACATTTCAAATAAAGAATTATGACCGCGATTTGTAATTTCACATAATAAAATTATTATTGTTTGGTTTGCGGTATTTTTAAATTTCACTGGGGTATTCTAAATTCAAAATAATTATAGAATATTATACGTTCTAAATGCAAACATCTCAAAACTGTCATATAAGTGCCACAAATGTCAAAATCCAACGCTTTATCTGGGAGGCGTTCAGGGTAACATAAATATCGCTCGATGTTCAGTGACCTGAGCGACCATGAAGTTGCAATGAGTGGTGAATGGCACCCCGGATAATCGTGAACAACTTTGAGCGTTTTTATATTATTATTATTTGGATGATTTGTAAAGCGCCGTTTTGTGAAAAAAAATCCACCTCAAGGGCGCTCACATCCCAAATGTCATCGTACTGGCGCCATTTTCGTAAGATTCATTCGCGGTAGTGCGTCATGCTTTACTTGATTACGTTTTTAATTTGAATAGTTAAATTGGCTTTGCTTTAAGAATGTTTTTAGGATAATGCATATAATGCACAAACCGTAAAAAATAAATTATTCACTAACTATTCAATAACTAATCTGCACTAACTATTTTAATTTCTCTTTCATTTCACTTCTTGAACTAAAAAAATATGATTTTCTGTTTTGAAAAATTATATACCGACACTTATGTTTGCAAGCGAAACTTGGACGTGGTTGAAAAAGGATGAGAGTGGAATAAATGCTGTAGAGATGCGTTCACTGAGAAGAATGGTTGGTAAAACGTTGCGAGATAGAGTGAAGAATGAGGATATCAGGAGAATGAGCGGATGTGAGAGGAGTGTTGTGAACAGAATGCGTGTAAACAAGTTGAGATGGTTTGGACATGTTGAGCGAATGCAAGATGAAAGGATGACGAAGAGGATGTATTTATCTGAAAGAAGGGGTGTGAGAAAGCGCGGACGTCCAAGAGCCACGTGGCTTGATCACGTGGACCAAATTCTTAAGGACGGACGCGTGCTGAGTAAGAGAAATCAGCGTGCATGTATGAGAAACTGGATGAATGTAGAGGAAGCGAAAGAAGTATGTAAGGATAGATCTATATGGCGTTCCGTTCTCTCTGCCTACCCCTCCTGGGACATGGCGTGAGGGTATAGTATAGTAGTAGTAGTAATTATATAAGACAAGAATACACCATAATTACGATTAACTTCGCAATTGTTTTGGCAACCGTCATCACTCAAACGTCAAGGTAACTGTCAGAGTGATAATCATCTTGCTATGATTTCGGTAGATCACCCGACGACATGCCTGAACGCAACAGTGCGAGTCGTCGGGTGACTCGCTCCGGGCGCGTGAACGGATAGAGCGTCGTCGAGTGATCACTCGGTGACTGTTTGAACGCCTCCCTGGGTTGCTAGAAAATAAATGTTGCCAGAAAATTGGTTATTGGTTATGGTTATTAATCTTTACTTTATTATGGTTTTATGAGTATTCGTTACTTTAAAATCAGTACCTGAAAAATAAATAATTGTTATTGATAATACATATCACACCAACATCAGTAGATTGGATTGCAGATTCTATTTAAAATAAGTTTTTGGTATATCCTACATTGAATCCGTTTGGTAATACGTGCTTATTTATGCATGATTTTGGCACGCATAGAGCAGATTATTATTATGACATATAGCTATTTTGGTGCTAAATAGATCTTAGACTTAAAGCATAATACTCAAGGTGTAACTAGACGTTAAATTAGCTGACTGAAACATAATAATTTAGATTTGTAGACTGTAACTAGAAGTCAATTTTGTACACCGTAAATATATTTCAAATTTCCAATCTGTTAACGCCAATTAATGTTTGAGGAAAATGTTTGGTTGCTCCCGGTGAATAATAATTAATATGCTTAGTTGTTACCGGTACTTAATCCTTTTTAATTAAATGACATAACATCTGATTATCTAAAGGAGCGCTCACATTTGTTCACTTCCAGTGATCACTCTGGATGATCCTCCAAAATAAAAAGGTGTGAACAGGCGTTTCATCAATAGTCAATCGTTTCATCAATCACTAGCGATTCCGGATGAAACCGATTACTACCCGACATAATGTTGACGAAAGGTCCTTTCACTGAAACGACCATAAACAAGTTTTATCCTTTAATTTGTCTTATTCTCTATGAATTTGTATTGAAAGTCAGAATCGTGTACCAAATTATCATACTTTCGTGAATTTTATTCATTTGATTTAAATTTTATTAAGTGCTATTTTTCATTTATTTTTACGACGTCAAACTACATACAACATGACCGTGAGTGTCGGATGGCAGTGAATGTATAGGATGAACAAATGTGAACAGGTGAAGCAATGTGAATGCTACTTTAGTATTACAAACTGAAAAAAATGTAGACTGAAACCAGAAGTCAAATTTGCACACAGTTACTGGATGTTAAATTTCCAACATCCAGTAACTGTAAAACGACAATTCATGTTTGAGGAGGTCGTTTGGTTGTTACCATAGAATAATAAACATACTTTGATGTTATTGGTAGTTATTTTTTTTTATAAAAGATATACCTATCTGGGTTTTGTTATTTTTTTTATTTTTTAATCTAATGACAAAACATCTGAATATCTAAGTAACTGAAAATAAAAACTTAAAATACCAATTCAAATGTGGGAAATTTTATTTAACTATGTTGGTAGGTAACCAACCAATTATTATTATTTTTTATCAAAATAGAGCATTTACCCGTTTTTTTTCTGTTATAGGCATTTCCTAATTTTTTACTTAAATAAGGGGATGTGGGTTTTAAACACTGAGTTTTTAAATTGGGAAGAGGTTAAAGTACCTACTTTTTTTCAGGTAGGCACCTACTAATATTGACGTGTGTGATTACAAACTTCATGTTTTGAAATTGGGAAGAAATTTTTTTATATAGGTTTTGCACTTTTTATTTACTTAATCAGTTTTACGTAGTTAGTGCTTACTTCACTTTTTTCAATAAGATTGTGTAGTTTTAACACATTTATTTGGATGATTATCTGTTTTTAAACCCGAGCGATGCCGGGTTATAAAAGCTAGTCATAGAATATTTATCTATGATGATGATAAAGATTTTGGATGATTTTATTTTGACGCCGTTTAACAGTCCCTAGACCGTCTCAAGGGCGCCAGTGAAGAGTTCAGTTTATAATTTATATTTCTCAACTGAAAAGTGATCACTCGTAAACAAGTGGATGCCCTTTAAAAATAGATATTAGAATTTTACATAAAAATATTTTCACATAAAATACGATTAAAATGCAAAGGGCGAGTTTATCGCATAGGCGTGTTTTTTTTTTACCCAACGATTGTTAGTTTACATGTTATGAACTACATATATATGTATGGAGTAAAATGTAGGTATATTTGTTTATCGTCATGTTAGCACCTACCCAAAATACAAGATTCATAATATCTTAATTTGGGACTATCTCGATATGTGTAAATTTAAATGTTATGTTAACTGTTGCTGTTGTAAAAACTACTATGAAAATGTGAGTCACCAAAAAATATTATACACAAAAGGGAGTAAAAAAGTTCACACTATTAAATTGCAAAAAAGGACCCGTATCAAGAATCTGAGCAGAATATTAAAAAAAACCATATAATATATGGTATTTGAATATGCAATCTATATAATGTTCTTAACGTTTTCAGATGTATGTATGACTGACAAACTGAACCAGTTAAATATGGGTTTATCACAATATGTATTACAATAAATATTTAATTATTTTTTATCGTGTCGAAACCCAGAAAAAAAACCAATCAAACTGATCTCCAGTACTGTGCAAAACGCACAGCAGGTGGAGATGCGTCAAAAATATCCTCCATAGTGCAAGTGACATGGCACAATGGACACTCCAGCAAGTGTGGAGTAATATTTAATTATAAGTATCAACAACAATATTTCATTGTAGTAGATACTTGATGCGAGATAGTGGTGCATGAAAGGATTTTTGGAGATCAAGATATTAAACGTTACAAAAATTACAAAATTTAACTATGAGAAAGTTTTTTTAGCTCTATCTACTTTATGTCTATTATGTTTTGATTAATTTATAAAGCGTACGTAATGGATTTTGTAAAAATTGTTTATACATTTTGTTTTTAATAGGTTTTTATAAATCTCTTTGTAGCAAATAGCATAGGTTTATCTACGCGATAATTCTTTGTTACTAAAATCGTCTTTCAAAATAAATACGACATTCAAGATGGGTGGCATACCTCATGGTTGAAATTTAAGATGTTAAATTGTTTATTCATAATGTATTACAAATACCTGCCTTTCACAGAATACTCGAAAAATTACAGAAAAGAGTAGGAAACTAATTCATTGCCGCGGACTCCGCAACTCTACAAGTTTTGGGTAACGTATCGTTTAAGGCCTTGTGGACCGTGAGACACCAATTCCTCAGACCTTAATAACTGTTTAACTTCTTTCTGTTGGTTTCGGATAAAAAATAATATATCTCTGATTTAGTAATTTTTAATTATTTATTGTCGTCAGATAATTTTCTCGGCAAGGCAGGGTTTAAAAGTTGGTATTATTATAATGAAAAAACTATCATTCGTGTGTAAAGATAAAAAAAGAACTTTTTATCATCCCTCACGATATGAAAGTTATGCAGAAAACAAAACAAAAAATATATGCGGAGGGTGAAAGATTACATAGTCGCATTGAGGGTGCTTGTATGGTTTTAATATTTTTGGGCCAACTGAATATATATATTTACGTCAACAGAGAATATGCGAGAAGATCTTTTTCTTAATATTAAATACGAATCAATAAATTTATAATAAAAAACAATAATATAACATACATTTTTTTAACATACATACATAGACAATTCACACAGATCGAGCTTGTCCCAAAGTAAGATGAATCTTGTATTATGGTTACTAACGCGACGATACAAACGTATACAATGCACTACATACATATTATACATGTAACAACCAGACCCAGGACAATTTGAAAAAGGACATTCTTCTCCCTGGCCAGGAATCGAACCCGGGACCTCGTGACTTAAAGGCGGGAGCGTTATCCCGGCGCCACACCGGCCGACAAATTTATAGTAATATTTCTACTAAATTAGTTTTTTCAAATTCGAACGTTCTCTCGTATACTCTTAAGCATCTTCAACAATGTCTAGTGCCATTGTGTTTTATTTTAAATTTGTTAATTGAATTAAAAATTGATTTCCACAGCGCTAACATCAAAACTGTTGAAAAAAAAGTCAATGTGAATATATCTTGTTCAAACCGAAATTTAAATTGTGTACAAAATTAATAAATATTAAATGTGGCGCATTTCAAGTTGACGCAAGTTTAGTTAAAACTATTCAATTTTTACAGTCAGACTTGAGTATGTCTCTAATCGTCAATATCGACTCGAGAACTGAAGGACGTTGTAGAAATAATAATAAAAATAATGTTATATGTACGTAGACATAATCCACATATAAAAATAATGTGATAATATACCTACACAATATCAGACATATCTACTAGCAAAGAGAATGCACATTTACCCTCGGCTAACAAGATATGTCTAAAGTTTAGCTCCAGTAAATAAAAAATCTTCTCATATTTTATTTATGGTGGATCCACTAACACTAAATACATATTGTATCGTGTATTTCGATTATGACTACCACAATTACATATACCACCTATTCGAAATATTACGAGTACTAACTCTTATTGATACATAGATTACGATTTGTTTGTTTTTTTTTACACACAGTTAGACTACTAAGGGTTATTTATTATTTATTTTATTTTTATATATTCTCTATGAATCCTACAATTTTAACAATAAAAATAACAATTAATTACAACAATGAGCAAATCCAATCAACATCCCTTCCTTGCCAACTAATAATCAGAAATTTTATGTACTTATGAAGATGTTTATAAGATAACGTACAAAAAGATGAAGAAAGAAAAAAATGCTAAAACACATAAAAAATATACTTCCACAAAATCCACAAATCCAATCCCTTAAACTCGAATTAAATATGTCATTAACCCACTCTGTGCTATGCTGTGGTTTTATCGATGGAGATGAATTGACATATAAAAGGAATAATTTTATTCAGGCATAAAGTTGGAATAATGATAACATTTATGCTCATCATTAAGTTGTCTCTTAGTCAGGTCTAATAGATGAAATAGCAGCTATTCCTCGGCTGTGAGTACGATAGAATATTATTATAGCGATATAATTGTCTCTCTGTTTCTACCATACGCCGTGGGTAGTAGTGACTCTTTGCCTGGTTTAATAGGAGAGGCACTTGAGAGCTGGTAACTGAGGTAGGTACTATACTGGCGGTGGTAACTATGTATGTATTGCAAAAATAACAGTAGTGAAAAATAATGCATGATCGTTTGAAGAGGGAATTTGAAGAGGAACTTATATTCCAGGAATTTCAAGATGACAGGATGGCCGTTAGAAATCAATAATTTATACTTTTTAAATAATCTGACTGGAAGTTTTTGAGTGTCCAGTAAAAGGCAAGTGTTCATAAAATATTTAGATATTTTCAGGATGAGTGGTATACGTAATCGCTGAATCAGTTCAGTTATCAAATGTTTTATTTGTGATGTAATACCTGCCATTAAAAGGACACTCGAAAACTCACAGAAAAGAGAGGAACTACTTTTTATCCGGAACTCTAAAGATCAATCTCTTACGATCTGATCATTTTTCAATTTATTTTAAATATTTGATTTCTTTATTAATCATATTCACTGTACATTGGTTACAATATAATCTATTACTTCTGAGATCTTACTGGCCTAAAACTGCAAATATTATTAATTAGAAAATTTCAATTCAGTTTTTTTTACAAAATACGAAAAATGAGATGTCAACTATCCAAATAAATTTTAGGTCTTTGAATCATATATTTAAAACACATTCAGAACAGATAGCATGGTATAGGAGTCTTTTTCTGAGATTTCTGGTATTGAATTCGAGGTTTGTGGATTCAAATAAAAATTAAAACAAGTAATGATCAAATGATTTTTTGGCGCAAACAGGACAATCTGCATGTTTATTACATGCAGTTAGTCCGCTGACTACCCCATTTGTACAATATGTCATGATAGTGTATTAGTAGAACTTATTATAAATTTTATCATAGGCATCCAAGTGCCGAGCAATTTAAATCACGATAACTGACGTTGTCCCTGTGACGGTAATAAAAACAACACGCGTCCTGCGGAAGGAAAAAAGGAAGGACGGAAGAAGGTGGAGTGAGGGATAGGAAGGGGGAGGATAAACTTATCGTGCAGTAAAATAAATATAATATGTTATTATATGAAAAATATGGAAACGTGATATAATAATAATAATAATACTATAGAAAAAGGGAATCCTTCACAAAAATGAGTAGTCGAGGAACAAAATATAAATCTCCACTGCGCATATCATAAAATTTAATGTCATGTTATATGCAGAGTTCTCTGCAAAGAATAGGACTCCCAGCTTTTTCTGTAAATTTTTGAGTGAGCTGCAAAAGGCAGACATTCGTAAAACATCACGAATACGACATTTGGCATTCTTAATATTGCGATGAGGTATGCCACCCATCTTGAATGTCGTTTTTTTATTGGTCGGAAAGGATAACATGGATTTTTATTTGCGATGATAACTTGGTTCGTATCACATAACGGTGCTAAATAAGATAAATTGAAAAAAACACAGTAAGTATGTAGTTAACTTCCAAATGACTTTTATTAACTTCACGTACCTACTAGTATTCGGAGACTCTCGACTCCATCATCAAGCGATTAGTAAAAAGTGAAATAAGATACAGAAAAAAGGTGCTAAATGAAGTGTCTTGCTTATTCTTACAACTTATAACGTGTATGATGCTGCTTATTTATTTAGGAGTGTGGGTAGATGAACACAAAACGCCCTCTCTACGCTGAAAACTGAGATATATTGGTATTCAGGTTGTATGGCCTCTCTCACAGTGTATATAAGTAGACAATGACTTGTTGTCTTCAGGATACTCAGAATGTAACTTATTTTATTGTCTCTGCGATTCGCCGTCTGTATACAGATTGTATTTGATATAGTCGTGTATTAATGTGTAATTTTTTTTGTTATCAATGTACAATAAATAATAAATAAAAAAGAAAAATATTTGTTTCAGCATAATATACTAAACAATAAAATGAATTTAACATAAATTATTCTAAAAACAAAATAATCTACCTCCCACGATGACACATTAATAATAATAAATAGTGAGCATTGAAAATCAAAGGAAGCTTTACACATTAATAATTATAAAATCGCTTGTAATGTCCCAAATAGCGACAAGTTGATTCTTAATTTTAAATTTTTACTGTCTGAAGTAAAAGATAAAGATGAAAAAATATAAAATACAAGACACTTATTCATTAGCAGGAAAATAATTCATAACTAGCTCGAAACCCCGGCTTCATCCAAGGAATAATAATCAAATTGTTCAATGTACAGTGGATGGACGGTGGGCATTGGATACACTCTACTCGGGATAAAAAGTTGTGGATCAACAATGGAAGGACTATGTCTAACAGCTATCGAAAAAGATCTGGGGGCCTAAAATGGCCACATTGAGCAATTCATCTACAGATGATTCATTTCCAAAATTGCCAGCAGATCCGTAACAATTCCTCTAATTCTCGTAAAATGGTCACGATTGTACGCGATTCACCCGCAATTCATTTCATCAAATGATTCATATTTGGTGGAATGTTGCCGTTAAATCGTTTTACAATTCCTTATATGATTCTATTATGATTCATTTAAAGTGGCCTTTTTAGCCCCTCTGATAATAAATGATATCATTGTTATATGTAAAATAATAGGTGCATCAACTTATATTATTCAAGTCTATGAATAGAAAATGGTTTTATAAGAAGTAGGTACAGTTGAAAATATCAGCAGTTACAATATTTTTACGCAAATATACATACTTTTTAGACATGATTAGTTGGTAAATAAAGATTTAAACATCTATAAATTTTTATCCATATATCAAAATTCATTCAAAACAATACAAATAACATTTTTTTTATGAACCATTGAGAGTAATATAATCAATTCTTATTCAAATAAAATTAATAAAATAAATTTCAGGACATGGCGTTATATAAACTGTAACAATATTTTAGCCAATAAATGATATCAGTAAATATGTATTTTCTTCATTTAGTACCTAAGTGTGCTAAAAGGATCGTATTATGTACAGAGAGTATTTGCTTTTTTTATTTTTACATAACGACTGCGTTCATCAAGAACTAACAATCATACATACATATTTACAAACGTACTCTAATATTTTTTAGATAGTACTAATACTAGATTTCAAATACATACCTACGTGCCCTTTATTTAATTTATGTATTACCTACAAATCACTCTTCCAGACTCTCTATCTCGCTAAGAAAAATATCACATAATCACTGCGATACTAAAAAATAACAGTGATTTCATATAACAGTGCAAAACTAATAGTACACTAAATTAGAACTCAAAACAGTCAAAACACCTATTCTGCTCATTTTTTATAATATTTTGGAAAAAGAGTTTTAGAATAATATATAATTTGTAAGTTTTCGATTCGTATAAAAACTTGAATTTTGTGCAGAATAATCTAAAACTGTATGAAATAGAAGGGCAGTCGCTGGTAAAAAAAGGATTCCCACTCTTTTCAGTAAGTTTTCGAGTGACCTGAAAAAGGTAGGTATTTGTGATACGACATCTAACGTCTCCCATTAAGTGATGAGGTATTCGACCTGTCCTGAATGCCTGAAACTTTTGTTGGCACAGAGAGGATGTCTTGTATGTTATTTATATACAGTTAGTTCAATGACTATCCAATTTGTTAGAAAAGTTGTCATAATATGAATGAATGAAATTTAAGCTTACCTATTTAGTGTCATGAGAATCTTCTGTAATAACTAATGCATGCAGATTTTTCTTGAAGTAGCTTTCAATAGGTAAGGTCTATGTGAATTTTACCTGAAACAAATGAAAATAAATATAAATTGATGCAATATGTAGACGAACATAAATAAAGATTACTTGGATATGTGCAACGAATTTCACTTTTAAATACAAAAAAAAGATAAAAGGAAGAAGGGGTGTTGGCAGAAGACGTGCATCTTCACACAAAAACACCCAAGACTGGATGAGTATTCAAGGAGTGGAGGAATGTGTTGGTCTAACGCTTCTCTCTCTTTTAAGCGAGAGATAAAAATGCATTGACCAATTGATCAATAATTGACCAGTGACACGAGCTATATAAGAATAAAAAAAATCAACGATAGATTATATAAAATTCATCAGAAAAGATGACAAAATGACGTGTTTTTTATTCAGATTTTTCAAAAACGGTGCAATCATCATTTTAACGCACCGAGAAAAGAAGAGAAAAATAAAAAAAAACGCATAAATAAAAACACGCTTGTTGTTATTTCAAATCTCCCCTAACTCTTGGCAATATTCCAAAACGGGTGGGTTATGTCGACTTGGAATATATAATTTTTTTATATACTTTAAGAAAAAATAAATAAATACACCTAATTTCAACGCGTATTAGTAGTAGCGCGACTAAAAACGCCTTGAAAATTCGGCATGACTTATCTTGAAATAAAACTACTTTTTTTCTAAAAAAATAAATAAAGCAATACCTCAAAGTAAAGAGAAGAAAATCGTCTAATAAGAATTCGCGAATGTTCGAATACAAATATTATTATGAATCAATGCACTGAGCAATTATAATTTTACTCGATTTCAGATGCTTTGTCATGAAAGCAAATAAAAATAAAGCATTCAGCAAAGACGTGTAGATTATGACTTCTTGAAGAGACGCTGATCTTGGCTGGTATATCCAATTAAAGTTAACCAATAAGGGTACTGTTATTTCATTTATAAGGTTTCCTGCAACCTATGTAGAAGACCATTTTCACAATACCTCATTACTATGACTACAACATCAAACCACCAAGAATGTTATAAGAAAAGGTGACTTTATTGCTGCAGATTCACCCTGAAGCACCCTGAACTTCATGAAGGAGCGTTAGAGAACAAATAAAATAATTGATTAACTTGTCTCTGTACAAGATTATTTTTTTTGCAGAAAAGATTGAGAAACCTATTTATTTCAAAGTTTTGGGTATTGATTGCAGTATATTTACAAAAAATAAAATCATTTGACTTCTTAAATTCAGCGATATTTTTTTCCACCAATCCTGAATGTCTTAACTTTTGTTGGCACGAAAAGGAAAGCTTGCATGTTTTATTGCACACAGTTGGTCTGCTGGTTACCCAACTTGTGGGACATGACGTAATGGTATAGAATAGGATAATGTATCTACAAAAATCTAAAGTTTTGGTGTGTTATTTTCAATAAATTTTTACGTAAATTTTACATGATGGAAAATATTCAAATCGCAAAACTCCGAGTTCACGGTATTTATATTATGTAGTCACTGTGTGTAATGATAAAAATAATTTGAACCGGAATAAATAAAAACGATCTTTGTTTTCACAGATTAAAATAAATAAATAAATAAGACGTTAATACGCGCGTGAATATCTCGAGCTTTTTCAGGCGTATCTAGCAGTAAAGTAATTTGTCAAAATAAATGTACGAGTATTTAGAAATAAAATCTACTATTGTAACAGGAAACTATGAAATACGTGATCTTTGTAACTATTGCTCTCTCATAATATATCAACACTTTTTATCGATGAGTTTTTTCCCTTATTTTTGGTGAAAACATCGAAGCAGAGAATAAAAAAATTGAATATACCATAATCATGATTACAGTATATTTGTATTGCCGTCATTCAATGGTCATTCGATTAAAAGCTCTATACCATTGTGGCATTATTCACCATTTATAGTATAGATTAGGAATTCAAAGGAAAATGTGGTAATGTGGTCAATCAAATCGTTCGGACCAAATAATTTCATTTCAATCAGCTTACACAAGCGTTGGTTTAAAAAATGTTCCATTTATGACTTGGTCATGTGTATAGGATGTACAAGATTTACGTAATAGAGCGAGAGAGAACATTACCACCTAAGTGTTGTGGAGTGAAATAGTAAAAGTTTATTGTCTAATAGTAAATTATGAAACATTCTTCTGAGAAAGTTAGTATTACGTTACTAATCTATATACATATTATAAAAGCCTTTGTTTTCTATATTGAAGGTAGACAGAAACTACATAATTGCATACGTTAAACGTGTAGGTAATCGTCTTATTAAAAATAAGACGTTCAGGTTGGGTGGCATGCCTCCTCGCTGGTTAAATCAGTTTTCTTATCCTCTGATGTCCCTATAAAGCTATGTGAATAAAAATCACGCGTAAAAAGTCTCCTAATAAAACAATTGAATTAAGTATTTGATCTATTTGAAGGAACTTGTCGGTGGAATTTTTTTTATACTGATGATAGACTCCAAATTTATAAGTTAAAGTAAAAAAATAATGGTTTTACTGAAAAATTGCGTCTTGTAATATAGTGTAGTAATCTCGCTTCGACGTAAAGAATTGTAGACAGACTGAAAATAATTAATGTTCCAGAAAACGTGTCTGTTTAGGTTTATACGAAACTGATTAAAAAAGCACACAAAGTTCATCAGAATTTTGTTACTGAAATGAAAACAACACGTGTTAAACTTTATTTCACTAGTTATTTGATACTAGCTTTTAAAACGCATAAAGATATCTACAGAATACGGTAAGCTTGTTAATGTTATCAAAATATTTATACCTCGTAGAGAAAATAATATAACTTTTCCTTCCTTTTCCTAATTTTCGGGTGCCCTGAACAAGGCATTTGTTCGTAAACGTATTTTGAAAGAGGATCGCGCGTATTACAATGAGACTATGATAAAATGTGGATAGTAAGAAAATTAACGTAGATACATTTTTTTTTTTAAAAAGAAAGATATATCTGGGTTTTTGTTATAAACACAAATACAACCTTTTACACCTTTCACAGTAAGTTACTTAAAGCTTGTGTCGTGAAAGGGGAGTTTGCCGGCACCTGGTATCGAACCACGGACCCCTTGTTCACGAGGCCGAGACTCTACCTCCAGGCTACCGACGAACTCTTCGATATATACAATTGAACTAAATTATTTATGCTAGAGATAGATATTTATATTATTTCTTCAGCCTTTTGAAAATAAAACCTTTCATGAATATTTTATTAACTAAATTATTATTTTATTATTATTACACTCATATGTGAGTAAAAAAATCTTGCGAAGAGGATAATGTAATTCCTTTATAAAGCTTATCCCTACAAACATGGGTAAGCTTTGATATAAAACCTAGATTATTTTTTATTTAAGCTAATTTTTAGCATATCAAAATCTCCTGAGAAGTTATAAAAGAAACA
Source organism: Athripsodes cinereus (assembly GCA_947579605.1). Lineage (NCBI taxonomy): Eukaryota > Metazoa > Arthropoda > Insecta > Trichoptera > Leptoceridae > Athripsodes > Athripsodes cinereus. The sequence goes on along the minus strand of OX388319.1, from coordinate 14,514,832 downwards.
TCTCAATCTTTTTTAAACATGAGTTTTGAAATAGTCTAAGAATGCTGTATTTATTCTAAAAACAATCTCAGAAATAACTTTCAACATTATATTATTGTTTATCTATTTTGAGATTTAAATGAATATGAGTGGATATAAACATTATGTGTACCTATATGTTGTAACAGTTACAATGTAACCTATAGGCATTGACGTGGTCGGTAGCCTCATGATTGTGTCTTGGACTTTCAACCAGGAGATTCCGAATTCCATTCCCTCGCCAACTATCTTCTCCACTTTCATGAATCAAGCATAAATTATTGCTTATTGCGAATCAAGCATAAATATTGTTTAAGAAGTACGTAAATTTATTTCAAACCTAGATTCATATTAAAAGAGTGATGTTTATAGAGAAATTCCATTGAATATAACAATGTATTTTTTAGATAGACGTCAATGACCACTGCTTTCTGAATTACGTCCTTTTTAATGCTAGTCATAAATGTGTTTTATTTATTATTTTAAAATATAAAAATAGAGTAAGTATTTTTTTCATGATTTCATATTGATGGAAAGGACGCAACGTAAAGAATGGCTGCTATATTGCAAAGTCAATATTCGACCGTAGTACAAGAGCCTGATAATATTATGAATAGGTTAAGGAAGATGTGGTGTAACTCACTAAAGATAATTTTTCAAAATATGAATCTAGGTTTGATACGAAACTAAATAAACCCCAAACATCCTCATAGCAAGCTTGTCTCGGAATATCTCGATTGAAAGTCCAAGATTATACCATAAGACTTCCACTGTGTTAAATTTCACAAAAAATTGCCTTTAAAAAACATTATGAAACTGAAAAAAGAGTGGGAAATCTTTTCTTTGCTGGCGTCTCAGAGGAATAAATAAATTCATCCACACTTATATGAAGGTTTTCTAGTGTAAATATTGTTTAATTTTTTAAATTCAATGACGAAATAGTCATTCTATCCTTCAATGCACGCAGAGGACAACTTATATCTTTTCTTATTCATTATGTGCAGTTATTTCACTGTCTACCACATTTGTCGAGATATTTATTACATAATATAATATATTCATTGTGTCGACGTTAATATAGTAGAATTCTATAACGTACCTAATAAAAAAAAACAAATGTTTTTTCTACTAGGTACATGTACTGTCGAGACAGACGTATTTCATTTTCTAAGGACATTGTCAATCTCAATGACTCTCTCGACAATAAAGCATAAACTAGAAGAAAACATGTTTTTTAATTTTGACATACTACACAATATTTAGTCAAATAGAGACATGGTGCTAAAGGGACCCTTTACATCCTTTTAGTACTGAAGAAAAATAATTTATGTGTCTATATTTATTTATTATTGCGTCTTGAATTTTAATTTTATTTGTATGTTGTGTTTTTATGCTCTTTCTATTGAATTAATGTTTTCCCTTTCTATTGTACTATTGTATTATTGTAATGTTGATGAACCCAAGTGTCCTGTAAAAGACCTACGGGAGATTCAAGATTATTTTTTAAGTCCCATTTATGTTAGTTTTGTCACTTTTCCTCTAAGCTGACGCCACTAGAACCCTCTATTTTCTTTTTCATAACAAAATGATGAGAAATATCCGGTCTGAAAACTGTTATTGAACGTCGGGAAGGATAATGTACATAGAACACCAGCATGGGTAGTCAACGAAGTTATTAATGATGCGTAAAAAATAGAAATTCCAACATTTTTTCATCCTCTTTCGTTTTATCGTGTAATAAAAATTTACAACCTAGAAGTTAAAAAAAATGTAGATATTCGATTAGCGAAATGAAAGTAGGTTCAGAGAAGATGTTACTAGATGATCTGTGACAGTATTTAATGACATTCTAAAGTGTGTAATGAAATAAAGTAAATTATGTGAATGACGTAAAAAATATATTTTACAATATGAAGTCATGACATTTTTGTCGAAACAATATATTTTATTTATTTATTTATTTATTTTTATTTTATTCCAACATACGGCGTTAGCCTTTTACATGTATAAAATATAATATATGACAGACACAAAAAGCACATAAAAGTAAATTCAAACAAGACAGAAAGACATAAAATATTAATGCATAATCGAAAACAATATAAATAAATTAATATATACATAATATAAATAGATCAATAATTAAAATTTAATAAATATAATTAGTATAATAAAATAATTAATATATATAATTATTATAGTGTTGTCATTTTTTAAACATTTTTTTTCGTTATCGTGGTGTGTTTAATACGTAGAAAGTTGTGTAATTGTAACCGTTTTTCATACCTATTTTGTTTAAAAATGTTTATAGTTTATTTCTTCTATGCTTTGACTTATTTAAACTCGCAAATAATGAGCATTTTATTGTTCTTATCATAAAATATACATTTATAACTTACATATATAGTACCTTATAGTGCATTGTAGGTATATTTTTTTTGTGTGAATCGTCCCGTTAGTTCCCCTACCCATAATACAAGATTCATCTTAGTTTGGGACTAGCTCGATCTGTGTGAATTATGTATGTACATGTATTATATATACTCACGTATAAGAAAATAAATACATATCTACAACGTGTCTAAAATACAATTTTGATCATACCAAATTATCATATTATTTGTATGATGAGTATACTTCTATTCTTCGTGTTTTGGCCAGTATTGTGATTTCAACATTATTCGATTGATTTGAAAATAACTGATTACAAAATGTATTCTGATTCTAAGCTTGAAGTTCGTATATAATATAATATTATTTGAATAAAATATTTTCTGCTTTATGCTTATAAAAAGTTCATAGAGTGACCAGGAATTAGATTAAAATCGTTCTAGTGGAATATTAAAAACCTAGCGATATGAATAATATCATTCAAAAATAACAAAATATTACAATTTTTCATTTGTGTTACAATTTTTTTTATTATATTACTTAATTTCGGGTCGTTTGGTCCATTCAGATATCAGATGTAATTCTTTATTATATTTCAACAATAACTCTTTATAAAAATGTTATATTATTATTGAAGAATTCAATAAAAAGAAGAAGCAATTGGATAATATTGTTTATTTTATTATTGAATCATTTGAATAAAGATCCATTGGACAAATGTTGGACCTTTGGACCGTGATTCAATTCAAATAACGCTACTTTATTGTCATACCAATCTTTTGGTACCAACAGTAATTACTATTTAAGTATATTCATATTTTAATAATGGAACAAATACCAAATAATATGAATTCAATTTGAAAAATGTTTTTTTCACAGCTCACCTTTTTATTGGCGGAACCGTGGAACGGCCGGAAAAGAAAAGGTCTCCCACTCTTTTTCGTAAGTTTTTGAGTGGCCTGTTTAAAGCAAGTCTATCGAAATAAGAAAATTTATATCTTGAATTATTTTTTGTTTTTTTTTTTGGTGTGTGGCCGCTAAATCTAGAGTGCTCCCTCGGGGAAGTATTTCTCGCTTTAATGCGACATTAAATCCTGTTTGTGCATGTGTGTGTCGTTATGGAGATACATATCTCCAGGTACGGCACGAGGTATGTGGCGGGCGCTGCCCTTTAAAAAAAATCTTGAATTATTTAGTGATGACATTTGCCACCCATCCTGAATGTATTTTTTCTTGGATCATGTCGGACAGCTTGTATGTTTATTACATACCTACGTCTGGTCTGCTGGTTAATCTAGGTACTTGTGGGATATGCCGTGATGCAAAAGAAGTTTTATTGTCACTGGGAGGAATTCGTGGGACGAACTCACCTAGGGGGAGCTGCAAGAGAGGTCGTTGCTTTCTGGGAGGGAATGGGAGTGTAGATGTGAATTTGGTGTTTTTGTTGCTGACCGACACGAAAAGAAGAAAAATTGGTTAAATTCAGTGGTGTGTTTTCTTTAATTTATTCATACCATCGTGGCATCTCCCAAAAGTAGGGTAGCCCAGTAGACTACGTGTAATAAACATGTAAGTCATCCTCATCTTGACAATTAAAGTAAAGACATTCTGGACGGGTGGCATAACCAATCGCTGAATTAAAGATGTGGAATGTCTTACATGGGATGTTTTACGAATACCTGCTTTTTCCAGGACGTTTTAAAACATATACAAAATAATGTTTATTTATTCCGAAAAAAGCGTGGCTTATACCTACTTTATTAAAAAAAAAATTCAAAAGATTGACTATACATAAAACCGGGTGCAATATCTTGCGAATTGATTATAAAAACAGATGTTTTTTCCACGCAGCACAGTAGGGTAAATAAAACTAAAATAAAATGATGAAGATTAAACTGCGTTTTAACAATATTGGTAATAATGAAATCATTTTATCAATCGTACAATATTTTGCGTAATATGTTATAATAATTAATGATTGAGTGAACGAATGAATTTATTCAATGAAATCAATCAAACTGCGGGTATATTGCTGGTATTTATATTTATTATTATTCAGTAAATTAATAATACGCTGCAGTATAAATAATATAGAAGATACATTTTGCGATGTTTGTTTGTGGGTGTGAATTCCAGAGTGTAATAATTATATAAGGCACGAAATTGCAATATGCGTATTATTGCTAATTCATTTATTAGAATTTATTCAGAATTTAGCAATTGAAAATAATACCTACTCGCTTTTTTGAATCATTATTTTTTTGTCAAAATTTCAAGATTTTGGTTTATTTCTATTACTTAATTCATAGAGGCAACTAGGAGAATATTAAGATAAATGATATTTTTCCCTGGATCATCCAAATAATAGTTTGTCTCGCACTCTTTTCCGAAAGTTTTCGAATGTCCTAAAGACGATTTATATCTTGAATTCATTGATGAGGTTTGCCACCCATCCTGAATATCTTAACTTGTACTTTTTGTGGGCACAGAGAGGACAGCTTGCATGTTTATTGCATGCAGCTGGCCTACTGATAATCCCACTCGAAGCATATAAATATTTGATTATTTCCTATTCATATATATTTGAATTTAATTTAATGTAATTGTTTTATCAAAAATGAGTAGGTACATTAACGAGATTATTATGTTCAGTTTGCTTGTTTACATTCATAAAAAGCATTCGCTGACTACCACAAAATGTATAGTAAATCCACAAAAATATTTTATTAAGTATAATTCAGATTTTTATATAATAATGTGTTCAGCAGAACCGTGTATGACAGTAGCTAGTAATAGTAAAAATGTGTTTTTAGTACAGTATGTTGTTGTATCAGTCAACATACACTAATTGGGAGTGTGTGTTTTTTGCATCAGTGTTTTTTTTTTATATTCATCTCTCATCCGAATTCTGTATATGTTCATAAGTAGCATCACTGACAGTGAACACGCGCCTGTATAAACATATCATTTTAATGCGCGCTGCAAACATACTATTCTATTGACAGATGGTTATATTTCATTGAAGCGGTGAATAATGCAGTTCTTTTGTTTCCTTTTTTTGAAATTTGTATTTCTAATAAAAAATTGTAATTCAATACATTTGCTGTATTGTATAGAACACAATATTTTAAGTAATTTGTTTCAAATTGGTACCTACAGAAAATACACTAGATAGTACTATCAAAAAACATTGTTTGAGACGGCGTTCATTTTGTAGATCTCTGTATGTAAAAAAAATCGTAGTTTTTACTTTTTTTTTTAATAATTGAGAGACCTGGTTTCGCCTTACAAAGTTAAAGTCAAACTTTGCCAGTCGAGTTTGTTTCATTTTTATATATTTTAATACTTTTAGGTCGGGTTAGTTTGAAGAAATCGCTCCTCTGCGATAAACTCGCCCTCTGTATATAAATTGTATGAATGTATTTTATTTTACTGTATTTTTGTGTAAATTTGCTCTTAATCAATGTACAGTAAAGAATAAATAAATAAATAAAACTTTTGTGTAGCTATGGTAAATATAATAAAATTGAAAATGTAAAACATCAAATAAATTATGTTTTCTTGAAAAACAATTGTTTTTTTTTTTCATTTGAGTTACTACAACTATTTCTATTATACCATCACAATATTTTCCACAAGTGGAGTAGCCAACAGTCACGCCACCCATCCTGAATGTCTCAATTTTTTGTTGACACAGAGGGGACAGTTTAAATTTTTATAACACGCAGTTGGTCTGCAGGCTACCCTACTTGTGGGATTTTCCGTGATAGTATAGTAAGTAGTTAAATATGGTTTACAAAAAAAAACTTAATTTAAAAAATCCCCGATTCGATTAACAGACTATGAAATAAGAGAACACTTAAGCAACTACAGATGAATTTCACGGGCAAAAAATACACAGTTGTAAAAATAAAATAACATTTGATGTATGTTGAGGGGTCCTTGAATTGATGTAAATATCCTACTCATTTTGGCTTTTTAAAAACATTAAGTATGATTCAGATTTTCATAAGTGTCTTTATAACATTTGAAATCGTCTGTGTGGGGGAAATTATATAAAACGCAGGTATATTCTTATCTACCACTACTACTATACCATCACGGCATGTCACATATTATGTGGGGTAGCCCGTGGATTAAACTTATTCAAATGAAAATACAAGTTATCCTCTCCGTTTCAAGAAAATTGGGACGAAATAAATAAAACACTTGTTTTATTTATTTCGCAATGGAATTCTACTACCTAAACACCGACACAGTGAAAAAATTGGGACGTGTGGCATGCCTAATCACTGATTGTAGATTATTATTTTTTATACGTTTTTGAATTTTGTAAATTATCACCCTAATTCACAATCGCAAATATAATTACCATTAAATTTCTTGTATCTGGCTTAGTGATACGTTACTCATAAACAGAGGCTAACGTTATTCCGACTTTGACGTTATGTATATAAGTATGGCTTAAAACATTTCCAGCAGTCAGCCATAGAAATAAGAACGATGTGTTTGACATTTCATAATATTTGAATATTACAATCTTACACTCTTTTACGGGTATTTCGGTATAATATTGAATGGGTGAACCACGGAAAAAACTGTTCTGTAAAGTTTTGCGTTAACCATGGATAACTATTTTCCCATATTAGCCGTGGCTAGTAAGAATAAATACATTCACATCACACACATCACACACCACATCACACCTTTGCTGGAAAAGTTACACTGGTTAAGAGCAGGTGAAAGGGTTCAATACAAACTGTGCCTTATAGTCTACAAAGCTTTGAACAAAATGGCACCTCAGTCACTTTCTGAACTCTGTGTTCTCAAAACACCTGCAAGTAGACCTCTACGCTCAGCTAAGACATCCACCAACATGCTGGACGAAAACAACAGAGCAAACAAGTCCTGCTTCTATGATAGGGCTTTCGGCGTCGCAGGACCCGTCATTTGGAACCGACTCCCCGAGGACCTCCGTAAAAACCAGCCGATTACAACGTTCAGGAGCAAGCTGAAGACTTCGCTCTTCCAACATAGTTTCCCGCGCCCTTGAGATGGATACTCCATTAAACGGCGCCGAATAAATCATCCAATATAATAATAATAATTCATAGATCCATACCATCGAAACACTTCTGTCTAGAAGTAGAGAGAAAAAATCGAAGGCCACTTGCTCATGTCCTTACTGTCATTTTTTCTTCCATCATATTCATGCAAGCTCATTGCTCTCGTATTCATTATACCTACTCATAATGTATCCATCCTTCAGGATCTGGTTAGGCTAGTAAACCATACCACTTTCTACAGCCAACTCACTCAGCTTCATCGCCCTTCTTCCGGGAGAACAGGACAGAAACTAATCTCCCCCACTTTGCATCTTCGCACAAATTGCGTCACCTTTTTTCGCACGACATTCTAAGCGTTCTGATATCGTTGATACAGGAATGCTGAATTGTGAAAGCAGGACGTCCAAGTCGTTGAAAATCTTGTGAACGATTAAAACCTGGATGGAGAGATATGTATAGTTTTTCATCCCTTGGTATGCAATACACATCATTAAGAAATTTTATTGTATGTGCACACTTCACATGTACATATAATATGTAGTTCATAGTATTACAAGAAGGAAAGTTGTATACGCTGGTAGGTATCACTTATAGTTTTGAAAGCAATAATAGGGGATGGATGTCTGCAAAGTTTATCCCATAAGGGATGCAGAATAAAAAAATATGTAACGCAACTATCACCCTCTTTAGAGAATAAAAAACTTAAGTCCAACATAATGGTAGTAATGATATAAGATATACAAATAATGTACTGTTATCTCGTTATCTCATACAAGTGGAATTGCCAGCAGAGTAATTATATGTGACGAACATACATGTCGTGTTGCTTAAATATTAAAAATTGTCAAAAATATTCCATCTTTGTATATCTATACCATCACAGCATCTTCCAAAAGTGCATAAACATAAAAGTCGTTATTTATTTATTCAATTAAATATACTCCAACAGATCCAACATATACCTACATCTTAAAAATATAATAACACAGAAAACATGAACAATTTTATGACCCTTTACAGGCGCAAATGTGTTGTGTCCTGAGCTACCCTTATTTTCATGCAAGTAAAATATTAAGGGTAGGTGGCATACCTCATCGCTAAATGCATCGCTGTGATGTTTCTCTCGAAAAACTTTGCGGAAAAGATATTAAGGGAAATGAAAAGATTTTGAAATAAACTTATCATATTTTATAACTCAACTGATTTAGATCACCCACATTGTCCTTTTCGACTTTCAAAAGTAAGTTTTTTGAAAAACTTTTAGGTCAGATGGACTAAATAATATATTTTTGAATTTTATGTAACATTTATTATTATATTTGAATGATTTCCAAAAAAAGTTATGAGAGCTGAATATACTTCAATAAAGTATGATTGAAGTATTGTGCTTTAGAGTACTCTACAATGAATAGGTCTCTCGCTCATCTCTGTAAGCTCTTTGGAGTGTATTGTAAAAGGCAGGTTCTTAAAAATATTGCAAATAAGACATGTTTATGATGATATTTTTTGTTTTTTTTTTTGACTTGGCATTTCTTTGTTTTTTGTTTGTTTGTTTATTTTCTTTCGTTTTTTTCTGTTTTCCTGCTGAGACCGCCTTGGCCAAAAGCTGTTATGGTCTCAGTGCAGGGGGATATTTTTAGAATAATAATGTATTATCATAAATTTAGATATTAATGATTCTAATGCTACTAATTCTTAATGTCTTATTTTAAATTGGCACGGAATGGTCGACCTGAATGTTTACCACATGTAATTAGTCTTCTGGGTACCCCACTAGTAGGAGATGCCGTGATGACATACATAAATAAATATTATATTCAATTTATTTTAATAATATATAATAATTTAACGTGTTCGTATGTACGTATGTTTATTCTACAACAATATCCCAAAATGCGCATAAACATACAGGGTATTATGAATTACTTTCAGAATTATATAATATGTCTGTAGGAAGCGATCCTCTATAAATATTTTGGTCCGCTAGTAAATATGTATACAAGTCTGTTTTTATTATGTACGCAAAGGACATAGAAGAGTACCTATTGACAAATTTTCAAATTTGCCCCCATTAAATGTGTTCCAGGAATTTTGTTTCATTATATTACAAATCAAACATTTTTATCAGATCTCTTGAACGTATTTAAATGTAACTTTTCTGGATTATTTTTATGTAGAATTATAGTACATATAATGTTATCTGGAGTATAAAAATCCGTTGGATATTGCTGATTTTTAAGCACAAAAATTATCGTTAGTATTTTTCGTATGCGTTCGACGAACACTAAGTACATAACAACATTTTTCGTTTGACTGATTGTAGATTAGGTTAAGTCTAGCGTTATTTTTTGCTACAGCGTTGTGAGCAAAAATGGAAATAGTTAATATTCTGCTCATAAAATAAAGCAAGTTAAGACTGATTATCATTTCTAAGGTGAAAAAATATATATTTACGTATACACGAAGTATATTATATTATTACGTTTTATATGAGAATACTAATACAGAACCTACTCTCTTTGTGAAACCGTATATAAAGCTGGTAATATTATTAATAAGTCTAATCCTTCTGTTTGTCTTAATAAGGTTTAAAGGATTAGATAATACCTATTAAATATTTTGTTTGTGTTACCTGAAATTTCTGAAAGTTATAACATACTGCAAACATACATACATATAATATTATTATCATTCCACCTAAGCAAGAACGTAGTAAGGACATACCTACTTTTCATATTATTATTATTATTGTGAGTATCTACCTGGGAGGAACAGATTAAAATATGCTAGTGTCTACATCAGATAAGTGACGAACAGTTATAATTAGAATATGTGGGATATGTATTATACATATTATTATTATATGGATGTATGTAAGTATGATAAAGGCGTCCGAGAACTAGATGGCTTGAACATGTAGATCGAATTCTCAAGGACGGCCGTGTTTTGAGTAAAAGAAACCGACGTGCGTGCATGAGAAAGTGTATGACTGTGGAGGAAGCGAAAGAAGTATGTAAGGACAGATCTATTGGCGTTCCGTTCTCTCTGCCTACCCCACTTGGGATACGGCGTGAGGGAATAGATAGATAGATAGATAAAAGTATGATAAACTAGTTTATCATGAAATCCTGATATAAATCAAAACATAGGATTGGTTAGAAGAAAATCCTTAGTCGTGATAAACTCGATCATTGACGGAATGCTGTTTTTTTTTTCTATTTCGTTTGTGTTAGTTTTAATATACATACATACATACATACATACCATCACGCCGCTTCCCTCGCGGGGTAGGCAGAAAGGATCGAGCGCCACTTCCTTCTATCCTTGCATACATCTTTCGCTTCCGTCACTGTCATACAATTCCTCATGCATGCTCTCCTGTTCAATGTGCTCAACACGTGACCGTCCTGTAGGATTTGATTTAAATGATCTTGCCATTTAATCCTCGGACGTCCGCGTCTCCGAGCACCATTCCTCTCAGCCAAATATATCTTCTTAGTCATTCTGTCCTCATTCATTCTTTCCACGTGCCCAAACCATCTTAACTTATTTACATTCATCTTTGTTATTACACCAACTTTCATTCCACATTCCTTTCGTATATCACTGTTACGCACACGATCTCTCAGACTCTTGCCACACATCCTTCTCAACGATCTCATTTCCACTGCATTTATGCCACTTTCATCCTTTTTTAACCATGTCCACGTCTCACTTGCATACATAAGTGTTGGCACTAAGATAGCAGAGTGCACCAACCTTTTAGCTGTGGTGGATATGTTCCTATTTGCAATTATTGGTCGGATTGCACCATTTACCTTATTGCCAGCAACTTTTCTCCTTTCAATATCGCTTTCACACTTCCCATCTCTCGTGAACAAACTACCTAAGTACACACATTCGTCAACTTGCTCTAACACTTCGTTGTCAATCATTACCTGGCATACTGTTCTCTCACTTCCTCTTTCAAACACCATGATTTTTGTCTTTTTTGCATTCATTCTCAATCCATTAATCGCACAATTTTCATACACACACGTCATCATTCGCTGTAGATCACTTTCACTTTCAGCCATCAATACCAAGTCATCGGCAAACATTAACGCTCTTACATTCATCCCATTCATATCAACACCTACATTCAGTTCTTTCAATGGACGAATACAATGATCAATGTATAGGTTAAAAAGCCATGGCGACATCACGCACCCTTGTTTTACTCCTTTTGTCAATGTGAACCATTCCGACAGGTTATTGTTCACTCTAACACACGCAGAACTTCCTGTATATAGGGACGCAATGGCGCGAATTAGCCGACTACCCACCCCACACATTGATAGTACTTGCCACATTTTCTCACGATCTACTCTAGTTTTAATATATCTAATCTAGTTTTAATATATCGTATTAAAACTAGATTAGATACTATATCTAGTTTTAATATATCTATATCTAGTTTTAATAAAACTAGATAATATATCTAGTTTTAATATATCTAATCTAGTTTTAATATATCGTTTTTTAATTGACTATATTTAATGTCAATTACTAATTTTACACACATTAGTTTGAAAAATGTAGGTACAGTACAAAATATATAAATAAATCTAGCTATAAAAAAAAAGTGTAACTAGTGAGAAAATTTCTATCTATCTATACCCTCACACCATGTCCAAGGAGGGGTAGGCAGAGAGAACGGAACGCCATAAAGATCTATCTTAACAAACTAGAGAAAATTCCATGTTATTATTATTAAAATACAAGCCATCCTCTCTTTACCATTAAAAACAAGATGTGCGCCATACTCCATGGTTCTCGAATTGAAGGTTATAAAGATAAACGCTTGCATTAACTTGGTGCATACTATTTTTTTAAAACACTAAAAAATACAGAATAAAGGAATTTATTCTGTTTCAGCATTATCAAATAATCACCCCATCTCCTGCAGGTGAGGTAGTCAGCGGGTCAACTGCTATCCATGCCACAAAAAATGATTGGCAAAGATACCTACTCATCGCACTGAAGATTTTAAATGTCTTAAAATGTGATATTTTACGAATACTTACCTTCTTCAGTACACACGAAAATTTTTACATAAGGGTGGATGCCTTTTTTTTACTGGCTGCTCCATGGAATTAAAATAAAAAAAAAATGAATATTTTGAATCCAATACTTTTAATATAAAAGGAATTTAATTTGTATGTATGTATGTACATTGTACATAATTATATAATGTTTGTACCTACGATGTACCAGTATTATTATTTATTGACTAATCATTCAATTCTAAACAATATCTTCAAACGAATAGATAAATAGATAGAACAATAGTAGTGAATCTGGGTATCCATCCATATTTACATAATGTAGTATACATTATAATGATATCATTATATGGTAGATTGGTTTACAAAAGTCTTCTGTATTGGAAAACATCTTAACTATTCTAATCACTTACTAGCCTTTGTAAACCTGGGATTAATTAGACAATTGTTGTAAACGTATTTACTAAAAAAACTTATATCTTTAAATTTACATGACAAATCTTCGTATAAAGAATAAATAAACACGTTGGTTAATATGGGTATATATGTTTGTTTATTTACGTATCTTTTATAGACCGCGCTATAGATTATAAATAGCTTTAAACTGAACAGCAATGAGGAAACTGATATCTTCTATAAAAACTCTCAGCTATTGTACATATATTATGTTACCAAATATAATAGCGTAATAATTAAACACATTGTTAAAAATAGCAACAGATTGAAGTATTTATAACTGTTATCTCATATCACAAAACATGAGTTATTGAACTCAGAGCGATTTTGCGCCACCTTTACCCATCATTACTTTAGCAAAGGTGTAAAATAAAAGATATGCAGTCATTCAGTCCATCAGAAACTTTGTGGGCAGAGAAAAAGTGCTTTTCCAGATCACTACAAATAGGATATTTATGAACAGTTTTAAATATTTATATCAGAATTTCACTGAAAACAACAACGAAAATAATATATCCTCCTTAACCCACCCCTCCCCTCCCCCTTCCCCCTTTATTCTTCGATAATCCCAATGTGCTTAACCTGCTTAATACAGTTTTCAATCATCTAACGTAATTAACGACCCATTTCATTTCAATCCCACATCCGCTACTATTATTAATACTATCTAGTACACAGTATATTATATTCTACCTATTTCGCAAACTCACCCAACGCCGTTCCGAAATTTCACCCAACGCCTTTCCGTCTCCCTCCCACCACTCGCATACCCTCGTATATAATTATTATTATATGAACCCTTTTAGTATATTTTAATCTAGTGCTATTTCTTGTCACCTGCCAATCACCAACACAGCACTATCATTAATCTGGCTTAGTGTGCAATATGCTAATTTTAATTTTACGAATTCAATTTGTACGTACCTACTAAAACAATTTATTTTATTGAAAGACTGGTTTTACTTATTAAGTCCGCAACATTCACAAAGTCAACGAAACGTTTACAAAATGTAGAAAAAGCAACTGAAAAAAAATATAAATATGTATACCTTCTGGCCTTCTCGTACATCTCGTTCCCTCTGTGCTATAATAATGAAGATATTTAGAATGAATGGTATACCTCATCGCTGAATAAAATATGTTAAGTATCTTGCTATAATTTTTTTACGAATTCCTGCCTTTTATAGGTAAGGATTCGTAAAAACTTTCAAATAGGGAGTCGAAAACTTACAGAATAGAGAGGAAGACCTATTCCTTCCCGGGAACTCTACGAAATACTCCGTTTATTACTTTTTCAGATACTTTTTTATGATGAAGACTTCTACAGATGAAGTTGATATTTTCTTAATTGGAATAAAAATGATAATATTGACATTATCACCTTTGTCACTAACGACAATTGACTAAATTCTACACTAGTTTACTAATGAACTGTCAATCTCAATATTCTAAATAATAATCATGCGCTCATTATAATTATTCACCCACACACCCACCTACCAATACACACCCATTCTAAATATGCATGAAAATAAGATCGTTATAACGAATAACCAGCGCGACTGTGCTAAATAAGTATTTCGTTAATATATCTAACAAATAAACCAACTCTATCATGATATTCGTACAAAAAAACAGTCAACAGTTTGACTGTTTGTAATAAATATATTATTACAATTATACTTTGTCATGTTTTAAAGTTAAGTTTTTTAAAAGAAATTCTACATTTAGTAATTAATAACGATAACTATTAGTTATTCGTCAAAATTTTTTGTTATTTATGGAAATTATTTTTAATATAATTTAAATTTACAGACTAAGTGATTATGAGAAATGTGTTTCCATTAGTACGTCATCCATAAATGAGTTCATCTATTCTTAAACAAAAATCCTATAATTATAAAAAAAATTAGAATACCCTTAATTCATAATATTTATATCTAAATAAACATGTAAAAGGCTTTTGCCGTGAGTGTAGTACATATATAACCAAATAAAATATTCTACAAAAAAAAATTAAGCTTACGAAATGAAAATAGCATATCATTAATAACGTTATAAAATAATAGTCGTTATTTTTACTTTAACCCTTCCACGTCTATTTCGGTACTTTTAATAGTAATAATAATAATAACAACTTCGATATGCACTTTCGTCACTCTGGCACTAATTATGAGCGAACTATTTTAATAATAATGAGATGAGATTAAACAATAATTAATTTTGGATACAATCCAGTATCCATATTATAATTTATATTACGTTATTTTATGTACTTATCATATAATATATTAATTAGAGGAAGTGTCATTCAAGTTATTATGAGAAGGAGAGTGTTAAAATAATAGGTTTTATTATCTATGAACAATTTACATACCTACTATGAATTATGCTTGTATGAAATTATGTCACTTTATAATGCGCTATATTTTATAATTTTATGTTTCATACATCACGAAATAAAAAAAATATAAGACATACAAACATCGTTTTTTTTTTTTTAATATAGATAGTTATTTAAAATATCTATTCCATTCTGAATACCTCTAATTTTAGTGACACGGAGAGGGCAACTTGCATTTTTTTAACCAAATTTCATGCAAACAAAATGTATTACATTTTTATTAAATATAGATTGTTATTTTCAATGTCTATTTCAGCGATGAGGTTTAAAACCCATTCTGAATATCTTAAACTTTATTGATATCTACGGAGAGGACAATTTGCATTTTTTTTTTATCTTATTTCACGCAAACAAACAGTTAAGACAGTAAAATAAACATATAACTTGAAGGATTGGAAAAGATTTACGTTCGTCTCCAGATCCGTGCGAAAATTGAAAATAATAACATCGGGATGGGCATCACACTTAGGAGCTGAATTTTAGAAGTTTATGTAAAAATATTTTGTTCTAATCCGAAAATTTCAGATTTTCAATTTTGTTTTGGAGAAAGAAAAAACACTCATAAAAAAAAGAATGTTCTGCATTAACAATAAATTTATTTAAAATAACCTGTAAAAGCCCGAAACGCGACGCATCGTGACGGTAAAATTATAAAAGAACATAAATTCTTCAAATACTTGAACACACTTCAAACTTCAAAGTAAAACAAAAAGCGCTACTACTACCGAATTGGGTTGACAGTTATAAAAAATATAACTTGAATGTAATTTAGGGATAGAACCAATTAACCACTTAATGCGCACAATATAAATGTCTAGACAAATTGAAATGTACTAATGGGAATAATATGCATGAATATAATTAAAGTTAAAAAAATCCGGATATGCGAGTAAATTAGTATATGGAATGAATAAAGTGCATTACGCACAGCGCAGTTGCAAGACCAGCTGTCTAATATTTCATTCACTGATGCAAGACGACAGGCGATAGATTCTGTAACTCGCACTAGCTTATGTTCATTCCCGATGACTATTAGAGTATGTATAAATTGTCTTACAAAGGACATGTTTCCACTACCATAGTAATAATTTATTTTATTCTTCTTGCACATCATCATTTACATAACAAAATCAACAAATCAGTTTACATAAGAAAAAAATGTGATGATATGCAGTGGCGAGATTATCACTTTGTAGTGATTTCTTTCATCTAATAATGATTATTTTGTGAATAAAAAAAAATCGATGGATTTGAAACTCGGGTTACTGAAAATAAAAATGTCCACAAAATTCTAAAAATATTTTTTATTCACAAACTTATTATTATTTTTAAAAGAAAAAGAGTCTTACAAAATAAATGCATACCAGCTAAATTCGGAACAAATATGATAATCTTTTTATTTATACTGAATGCAATGAGCATGTGCCAATAAAAAATATATAATTCAAGATGGATTGAAGTGACAACATGTGAATCCATCTATAAATACCATTATGCCATATTCCGCAAGGGGACGGGTAGTCAGTAGATTAGCCGCACGTGATTAGCATACTGGTTGTCTTCTCCGTGCTAATAAAAATTAAGACAATCAGGATGAATAATAATCAACAGATAAAATACTGATGGCTTGGAACATACACACGAATCTTAAGTTTTTCATTTATAAAGTAAGATAAATGCATAAAGAAGTAAATTTAGGCATAAAGAATAATAAATGGGGAAACATAAAAAAGTGCATTGTAAATCGTTTTACGAGTGCGCACGCATTTTGTTATTGTTAATACGGTGATCTTTTGAATATTTTAAGTAGTTGGTAAAACTAAATATCGACTGGAGTGGGTGTGTTATTTTTATTAACATTAGGGATTTATGGGTTCAAAATAAAAATAATTTTATTTATTACTTTTTTAAGGATTCAATTAGGGAATTAACTATAATACAGTAATAAAGAATAATATAACATAGAATGAAAAATCAGACGAATGTACCTTTCCTTGAGTTACTATTTTCCCATGACACATCTTATACTACTTCATAAATACGGTGTTCGGGCCTTCTGAAACTTGACAATAACTAGGCAATATAAGTAAATACTTATGGAACATGA
This sequence comes from Athripsodes cinereus, assembly GCA_947579605.1. Lineage (NCBI taxonomy): Eukaryota > Metazoa > Arthropoda > Insecta > Trichoptera > Leptoceridae > Athripsodes > Athripsodes cinereus. The sequence goes on along the minus strand of OX388319.1, from coordinate 14,497,345 downwards.
AATCTATAATAACACTACTACTATCCCATCACGGCATATCCCACAAGTGATGTTGCTAGCAGACCAGCCGTATGCAATAAACATGCGAACTGTCCTTTCCGTGGCAACATAAAAATTTGACATTCAAGATAGTGGCGAACCTCATCGCTGAATTAAAGATGTAAAATGTTTTTTTCGAACACCTGCCTTTTGTGACACTCGAAAACTTATGGAATATTTATATTTAGTGTACAAATATTCACACTTGATATGACATTAATACATATATTTTAATACAAATATGTAAGTCAATATCTTTATTCGTTCGTATCTTTATTTTATTATTATTTATAATATTACTGTAGATATGTATATTTATGTCTGGTTTTTCTTTTTTGTTTTGTTTTTTGATTTTAATAACCGGGTTAGTTGGAAGACATCGCATTTTAGCGATAAACTCGCCCTCTGTGCATTGAATTGTATAAATGATATTTTCTATGTTAATTTGTTTTATTGTAAACAATGTACAGTGAAGAATAAAATAAATAAATAAATAAATAAATATTTTATTGAATTGTAGCACAAGCCACATTTCTGCCTTGTGTTCCCAGGAGGAATGTTGAAGAGCAAAGTGAAGAGAGTGAGTGAGGATGACCCACATGTTTATTACATACCTACAATTAGTATGCTGGTTACTTAATTTCTAAAATATGCTTTGATAATTTATTTATTTATTTATTGATACATTTCACGGCATGCTTATTGCATAATAAAGTTGACAAAAAATCTGCAAATTTACATAAAAATATTCAGTACAAACACACATTAAAACAACTTTAAAAATTCAATTATACATTAGAAACTAAACAATACGAATTCACATTAATTCTGTAAGTAAATTTAGACACACAGAGAGCTTAATATTGTATGGTATTGCAACGGTTTGTAGTCATAACTAACAAGTTGATATTTCAGTAAATCTGAAATTCATTTCTCACCGACATGTTGAAAGAACCCCTTGTGAAAATAATAATATAAATTGTCACAATCCGTGGTGGCAACGAAAGTACAATATTTCTATTATGCATTAGGTATATTACAAATTATTATTTCTATTGGGTAGGTATGATGCCGGAAACGAACACACTATGCAATAAATCACTCTAAATCAAACGCACCGTCTGTGTTCCCACCCTTCGTTATATTATGTATTCTCAAATACTGTATATTATTATATTATATATCAAGTATGCATGAGTAATACATTATTAGTATAATATTATAAGATTTAGTGTGAACAATCCTCTGTTTGTTTCTCTCTTTATCCCATCACGACATCTTCCATAATTGGAAGTAATCAATGTACTAACTGCGTCTGATAAACTTGCATATGTGAAATGGTATTTTTATTAAATAAGATTAAAATATTATGTCTCAGTCTTAGAGAATAGATACAAAAGTTTGTTATAAACGTGCAAGCAGTCCTTATCGTCGAAATTAAGATGTATTTTGTTTATTTTTCCGAACAACTGAGATATATAGGGTTGTTCAACAAGAACTTTGTTTTTTAATTGTGGCAACACCAGCAACATGATAGTTTTGACATTTAATTTTTTGACGTATTCGTAGTGGATGCATTGGCAATTGTTGCAATGAATTCAATTTCGCTTGAAAATCGCATTAAAATAATTAAAATCCATTATGAAAATGGTGGTTCTGCTAAAGTGACATTTCGTCAAATTCGTGATATTTTCGGACAACATAATCGTCCTTCTGAGACCGCTATTAAGAATTTGGTCGCTAAATTTGAGTCGACAGGCTCGATACAAAATGTGTTAACACCAACGCGTGTACGACCGGGTCGTTCAACTGAAAACATCGCAGCCGTGAGCCACAGTGTTGAAGCAGATCCAAATTTGTCAATTCCTCGACGTTCTCGACAATTGGGGTTATCCAAAACCACCACATGGCGAATTTTGCGTAAGGATTTGGCTTTGAAGCCTTACAAGGTTCAACTGGTGCAGGAATTGAAGCCGAACGACCATTCAAATCGCCGTAGATTCGCTCAATTCATTCAGGAACAACCCGCTGGTTTTTCTGAAAAAATCATTTTTTCAGACGAAGCCCATTTTCACTTGTCAGGGTACGTCAACAAGCAAAATTGCCGCATTTGGGCTTCTGAAAATCCTAGAGCAATTATTGAGAAGCCGTTGCATGCTCAGCGTGTCACTGTATGGTGCGCTATGTGGTCTGGAGGCGTGATTGGGCCGTTTTTTTTCGAAGATGAGACTGGAAATGCGGTAACGGTCAATGGATCACGCTATCGCAAGATGTTGACAACTCAATTTTGGCCTATTATTGATGACGTGGATATCACTGACATGTGGTTTCAACAGGACGGTGCCACATGTCACACAGCCAATGAAACGATCAATTTATTGCAAACCAAATTTCCCGATCGCATGATTTCACGAAACTCAGCTGTTAAGTGGCCAGCCAGATCGTGTGATTTAACGCCACTGGATTATTTTTTGTGGGGCTATGTTAAGGACAGAGTCTATACGGAGCCAATCGAATCGATTGCAGCCTTAAAACTCAAAATCCGTGATGTGATTAGCGAAATAGTCCCGCCATTTTGCCAAAAAGTGATTAAAAACTTTGATGAAAGAATCGACATCTGTCAGCGTGCTCGTGGTGGACATTTGTCAGATATCATTTTTCATGCATAATTGCCAAACTTTTCTCTTTGTAATTCAATAAAAATTTTAATCATCTTCATCAAATTTTTTTGTTTTATTTTGTTTTAAAAAACAAAGTCCTTGTTGAAAAACCCTTTATTATTAACTTCAATTTATTCAAAATTATCGTAAAACAATTATTGTCGTAATACAAATTCGTATTATGGTAGAACACTTAAATAAGTGAACACAATATTTCAAGGCAGACAATATTTTGTACAAGGTAACTTGATGAATTTTTTTTTTAGTTTTAATGCTATTGTCGACCTTTTCTATTTTAAGATACATGCAAGTAGCGTTCGGGTTTATCAGAAATCTGGTAAGTTATTTTTTTTAATAAAAAGATCATAATGATAAAAAATCTATAAAATGTAGGAAAAAAATAAAATATATTATGCTATATTGTCGAACGCTGGCACTTAAAAACAAAACACTTTTGTAAAGTATTTTCACGGGACTAAAGTCTCACTCAAAAATTCAATAAGAGTTCTATCGTAAAACGTAACGCAAAAAAAAATCTATAAATATTGTAGGTAGGTATTTAAAATGTGATTTAGTTTGTATAATATTTTAAAACGTGCGTGCTCTTTAGAAGCGTGCGTATGCAACTGCCGCGGGGGCACGTGAATGCAATTTTTCAAAATGACAACATGGACAAATGATCGGAGGATAAATTATTATAAGTACGTAAAAGTTAGACAGAGTGCACCTTCCTTGTATACATAATATCTTTATATGTATCCTTTGAATTTTTGAAAGCACACTTTTTAAATAAATAAGTACCTACTTAAATATTAATAATATTTTTTTTCGGCATCACCCAAAACGAATGATTTATTTTGCGATGCTATATTCATTTATTCATCCAGATATAATATTAATTCATTTAAAAAACGGTAATGTATTAATACAAACAAACCATTCAACTCCCTATTTAAAATCTTCTACTTATACTGTCTTCTTAATCTACTTATACTGTCATGGCATACCCCAAAAGGGATAAACCAAATTACAGGACACTAAAAATTTTACAAAAAAGAGTGGGAGACCTACTTGTTTTGAAGCAATACTAAAGTATGCAGTGCCGGCATAATCCTCCTCCACGACACAAGCTTTTAGGTGTACAAGGTTGTAATAGGGTTTATAACAAATAACAAAATCCAGATACATCTTATAAAAAAAGCTTTGATGAACAAAATAAACTAACAAGTATACAGCTATGGATATAATTATAGTTTTTATATAGCTATAGATATAATACAACTCTGTTTACGAGTATTGCAGTAGGTAGTAGTTGAGTTTGAAACTAAACTAATCCATTTGACATTTCATAATACTTAAAACAACTTAGTTTATTCTTGTATACAGGGTATTCGCTCAGTCATGAATTAATCGAAGCAGGGTGATAGGTGGTCTCAAATGCAGTTTTCGAATTTTCTGTTGTATTTTTTTTTCTAGTAAATACATTTTTCGTTAAATAAACCCAAACTTACCCCCAGATACCCTTATAGTTGGCAAAATGCTTGTGTGGTGAAGATGAAGTAAGGCAGCAGCGTGTGACATTAAACATAATTTCAGATTAAAGGAAAAATGAATGAAACGGAAAAATGAAAATATGTGATATCCTGTATATTATAAGTTCATGACCTCCGGGAACGAACTCTGTTACGGGTCATCGTGAATTCAGGGGATTATGCTTTATTATTGCATTGCTACACTATGTATGTATATGTGCAGTGGAAAAATGAATGACTGCTTAGTATAAATGTTATGTGTAATGTGTTAGAATAACTAAACCAAAACTACACGGAGTAAGCTGATTCGGGACATACAATATAATTATGATAAAAACATCGAGACAATTTGAGACTAATAGCGTAGGAAAATTAATCATGTCTCGTGGGATACCCTGCTAAAATATGTTTCCCACTCTTTTGTGTAAGTTTTCGAGTGTCATGTAAATTACAAGTATTAGTAAAATATCGATTTTAAGGATATTTCATACTATCTTTAGTTCAGCGATATGGTATGTCGTATGTCCCGAATACTTAATTTGAAATACCATGGTGAGAATGATTTGCATGCTTATTACTTGCAATTGTGGGAGAACCCTTGATGGTATTGGTTTACATAAGGGCTATTCAAAATAAGGCACACGTTGTTTTCAGGGTTTTAAATAAAATAAAAGCACTAAAAAAATATGTATTTAGAAATCAAGTAATATTTTGCAAAACCTTTGATTTCGGTGATTACAATTAAAAACATGTTTTTTTTTCGATAAAAATCGGTATATAAAGTATAAAAATAATCGTTGTTAACTAAACAATCTTGGACTTTTTCTTTTCGTTCCAACAGTTAGAATGTATTTTAGCATGATATTCTTAAAGCATTGCTTATAAATAATGTGACATACGTGGGGTTCATAAGAGATATTAGAGAGAATGCGGTATTACTGACGTTACAATTTGATAATAAATTATTATTATCTTACGTTTTTTATTTTACTTTTTTGGATCACATTGACGTTTATCAATAATGATTTCAGGAAGATTTTTCTTATTTTATATAATAATTATTTTTGCAATAGAACAATAAAAAATAAAAATATATATTTTGACGATGATACTATGCAAGACTTTGCATCGCCACACTAAAAATACCTGATGAATCATAAAATCATGTTCAACAAACAACGAGCAAGGAATTTTACGACCAACCATCATTCCAAAGCACCAGGTAATACAAATAGTAAAGTGGAAAAATAATACTGCATTGTACATAGTTGCAATGAAAATGAAAAACTGAAAATTATAAGAGTACAGTCACGTTTTGTTTGTATAATACACTATTTCATTAGTTTTTATGTAGCATTTGAATTGTATTGTGACCAGTGCAGTGCACTTTGATGAAAGATAAAAAAATGTTTTAATGTGGATTACGACCCTTGGAATGATTGACCGAATGTAAAAACATATTTTATTTGTTTTTTAATTTATTAGAATAATACTCATAAATGAAAAGTTACCTTGTTTTAGCAAAGCATGTTATTTTTTTTACTGTTAATTCTGTTAATCAATTAATCTAACTGATCAACAGAATTTCAACCTTTATTTGTTTTTATTTTATTCAACATGTCATGTTTATATCAATTTTCGTCAGTTGGTCTAAAAATACGTATGATACATCACTTCAGCGATGAGGTATGTTATCCATCTAGAATTGCTTATTTTTTATTGGAAAAAAGAGAATAATCTCTATGTTTATGGTATTTATAAATCCACTGCAACCCCATTTTGTGAGAGATTCAAAGTAGATCGAAACATGTATATATCTTAAAATAATTTGATATTTAAACTTACATATTATCTATTTGTATTAAATTTAAATAGCTGAACTTGAAACGTAGATGATCGCTGGTGTCACCAAAAATATGTTTTTTTTTCAAATCCATACCTGGAACAAATGAAAAAAAGTCATTAATAATAGATTAATTAAAAAATTATTTTTAAATACATAGTTTCGGTGTACCTAATAAACAGAAAAAGAAGAAAAATGGTTTAATTCTTGATCTTAACAATTACAACATCTGATTATTGTATGTAACACAGTCTGTTGTGTTGAAAACTGGATTTTCACTTACTCAGAAGTGTGGATGTCAATCAAATTAAGTTTTGAACTACTATAGATGACTCGTACACATTGAATTATGCTATCCTTAAGGAAGTTCACATTGATTTATCATCACGTACACACGGTATATATAATATACCTAACTAGTATGTAACCTAATTCATTAGGTTGGACTAGTGGTTAACACACTCGCCTTGCAAGCGAGGGGTCGTGGGTTCGATCCTCAGTCTGGGCAAAAATATTAATGTCCATTTTTCTGAGCAATTCAATGTGTACGAGTCATCTATAGTAGTTCAAAACTTAATTTGATTACAACATCTGCCATAAATGGGGTGGCCGACAGACTTGCTATATGTATGAAACATACAGAATGTTCACTTTATACCAATAATTAAAGTCGTTCAAGATGGGAAATATCATAACCTCATCATTAATTCATAAGGAAAGCAAAAAAGCTGCGAAACAGTAAAAAGCTGCATTTAATATTAGAGGCTTATTTTTTGACAAGGACTCCGCGGAGAAAAAGGATAAAATATTACATAATTTTTTCACAATAAAAAAGGGTATTTAATTTGATAACATTATAAAAGGGTTAAAATTTAAATGAACATGTTTTTTACACAAACATAGCAAATCTCCTCTTTCAACCTTATCAGACCTACGACTGATTGCTCTTAATTCTTTCGTGCCTGACAACACGTGACTAGGGGATCACAGATCATCAAACGTACACGTTTATTATGGAGGTATACCTACAGCTATTTACTTGATTTTTTTGATGAGAAGCTTTAAATATTATAAAATCGCTTTGAGATAATACCTACTATCATAATAGGATTAATTAAGACAAAAGACAGACTTTTCTGATTTAATTTTAATAAAAACTTTCACATCGAAGAATTATTTTTTCTATCTACTTGAAATAATATTACCCATCCACATACAATGTGGGTGAGTCACGAGGTTCCGGGTTCGATTTCAAACATTTTTAAATTGTTCCGGGCTTGAGTGTTCCATTATATGTCTCTAGTGCATTACAGTATATTATGTATGTATCGTCGCATTGCTACTCAGAATACAAGCTTCATATTATATTATGTTAGTTTGCGACTAGTTCAATCTCTGTGAGGTCACGATACATATATATTTTTAACATTAATCATATTTTAATTTGGGACTAGCTTGATCTGTGTGAATTGTTCATATATATGTTATAATCAACCTTAACGGTTTTGTTGTACAGAGAGGTATCCTTAAATCCTAATTGTGTTATAAAAATCATATTTTCAGATACGACGGCAAGTTTCGTAGCTGAATTCAAGACGATAAAAGTGTTAGGAGAGTTTTGCTATTATTTGCCAAATGAAAGACCTATTCCTTGCCGTAGACCTCACCGAGTATTCATATTCATTATACGATATATACGACGTCTCCCAAGTGAGGTACCCGTTACTCATAATAACTAGTACATATTATATATTATTATTAGTCTATATTAAAGCCTCAAGGTAATGTTCTAATGATGGTACTATTATTATTATTATTATTTGGATGATTTGTAAAGCGCCGTTTTGTGAAAAAAAAAATCCACCTCAAGGGCGCTCTTTACTAACTAAGGTTGTGCTTGGATTATTCCGTGAGATTTCTTGAATAGATAAGTCTTCAGTTGGTTCTTGAAACGAGATATGTCCTGCGTTTCTCTGATCATTTGTGGAAGCCTGTTCCAGACTACAGGTGCCGATATTGCAAAAGCACGCTCCACGTACACTGGTTTCGATACAGTACTGGTCACCTCCAATTTAGTTGTAATATCTTGACAAGACCTAAGTGTTGTCTGTCTATGACTTAACGCCTGTCTACCACAGAGTTCCATGATATATTCTGGGGCCATAGCATGAAGTGCCTTAAATACTGTCAAACACACTTTAAATTCAACTCTCTCTGGACATCTGAGCCAGTGAAGAGATTGAAGGGTGGCAGATATGTGTGCAGAGCGATTTAGTTGGTAAATGAAACGTGCAGCCGCGTTAAAAACGGACTGAATCCTCTGGAGTTGATATTGCGGAAGATTTGCGAGGATGCCATTGCAGTAATCCAATCGTGATACGACGAATGAGTTAATTATGGTTTTAGCTCCGTCGGTTGATATATTTTTCCTTATCGCCTAAAACCAAAATCGTTGCTTATTGTAAAAATAACCGATGGTTCCTCACTTTCATATTAAATTAAAAAATATACGAATATCATTGCGAAAAAACTTATGGTTTAATCTCAATTTGCATATATTTTTGATTATTTTATTTGGAGATATTAATTTTTCATTACTTTATTACTATTAAATTTGATTTTTAAAAATATCCTTCATTCTGCGCTCCATACAAATTTGACATTGTTCCTCAATACTTTGATAGCTTTTTTAAGCAAAATGTAAAAATGCCATTATATTTCAACAAAAAAAAGTGTCTAGTTTAATAAAACTATAGTTAATTTCGTTATTTTTCTATTTAATACACTTTTTATTACCACCAAAATAAAAAAAAGCAAAAATATCTGCGTGTTCCTGCGTTATGCACAATTGTGCATAACGATATTTTATATAAAATTCTTTTTCTATTTTGCATAAAACGATATTTTTTTTGTTTTAAGTATGCTGTCAACTTTTATTTCTTCATTTAAATACATATAAATATCATTCAAGTGGAAAAAAGACCGCAAAAGCTTATTATATTAGAGGTAGTATAATTAAGACATTTCTTTTTGTATCAAAAAAGGTACATTTCTGGCAAGGAAAATGAGTATATCGCTAAAATAATATATTTAACACTAAGATAATACTCCCAACTTGTATTTAATTATAAAAAACCACTAAGAAATTGCGTGAAGTTTCAAGTAAAAAACAAATTGACATTATAAATCACGTGTTTTTTGTTATGCACATAAGGATTTTGTATGTAAAGGACAGTTCACATTGTGGACCGCGGAATTACAACGGTGATAGATATAAATACCACATAATGCATGCGCATAAATTTTAAACACTTTTTATTTGAAAAATAAGTTATTTTATTCATAATATATTATATTTTATTCATATTCCTATATAATATAATATTTTTTTGCCATAGCTGCAATACATCATATATGTAAACTTATCTATAATTATAATAAGTATATTATGTGATATACCATTGTGCTCTGAACTAAAGTCTAGTTTGAGAGATCTACAGGAGTCTGATAAATAAAAATGTTAATAAACAATAAGGTGACACTGGCACTTGTCTTATTTTTATTCCCTAAATTTTAAATCCGAGCTATAAAAGTTCAATATCTTCAGTAATTTGCGCAAGGTTCCCATATGTACGGGGGCCCCGGCGGTTGTTCTATTTCTCTGTCGTTAAACAGTTAATTTATTTCTGTGTTAATATAAATTAATATTCTCATAGAATCATTTACTTCATCATTAATTTCTAACTACCTGTGCAGGTACATTGAAAACTTGAATCAAAATTTGGACGGGATGTGAAATTATCGCATTGCCGTGATGTCGATAATTTAGTCATTATTTTCCATATAGGTATACCCACCTATTTTGTTTTATGAGAATTTTTATGCCTGCGGAAGTCTTAGGAGGGTTTTATTTATTATTATTTGTTCACGGCTCGAGTCTTTTACATGTAGAAGATTTACATACATAATTTATATAAGGTAAGTATATGTATAATGGATTAAGACACAGCAAGTTATATTAAAAGTCACCAAAAAAGTAAAAAAATAACAATGAAATTGTCTCAGCAATAATAATTATTGATATTAAGAAAAAACATACTGTGCATGTAAACTGTGCTTTATAAATCTTGTGCATAACGACGTGTCTATGGTTTATAAGCAAAGATTTTGGTTTTAGGCGTTATGTTCTTGAGCTGCCTTAAAGTATAGAAACCACTACTAACAGTGGATGATATGTGTTTCTCCATCGTAAGGGCGTTATCAAGATGCGCTCCGAGGAACTTAACGTGGTTAGATGGGACTATGTCCTCGTTTTGTACACGAATAGGGTCAGCGTTTATGAGATGTTGTCTTCGTGGAGACGCTATCCAGAGAAATTCAGTTTTGGTGGGGTTGATTTTAAGCATATTGTTAGACATCCAGGATGAAATGTCCGTTATGCACGAAACGACTTCTTGCTCAAGAGCAGATTTGGATTCCGGGGTGCATGATTTAAAGAAAATGCGATCGTCTGCATAACAATATGTTGTAAAGCCTAAGTTTTACTATGTAGTACAGAAGAATGTTTTGTCAGTGCCCATTAATTTTTTCAACGGTACAAGAGATATTTACATCGAAAATAATGTTCTATGATTTATTTATTTATAAATAAATCCACAGCGAAATCTTTTAACATGTTACATAAAATACAATAAATAAAGTCACAATCTTTCACTGCATAATTTTGAAGCAATATAAAAAAAAAACTTTATTTAAAACTAATAGAGAATCTTACATATTAATCACTAATACTAAAAACATAAATAAGTTTCTTGGAATATCATATTTTATAAGCGATATTCCATCGATTCTATAACAAAAAAAATTAAAACATTTTATTGATAAAAAAACATATATTTTATTTGTTAGTAGTAAAACGAAGCATATCCTTAATATGCTAAATTTATTTTAATGCATCTACTTAAAATAATGTCTGTAGATAAGAATTCATAAAAATATTTCTAGGTATCTATTTATTTAATTTCTAAAAAAATTAATACTTTATGTTTTTTTTTTTACAATTATTTAAGATCTTTTGTAAATTTCCAATTTATATTTTGAATGTGTAATGTATGCGTGGTTGTCGCAAAAGTTTTAGAGATTTAGTATTATACAAGAGGAATGTGGAATGAAAATTGGTGAAATAACTAAGATGAACGTTAATGAGTAACGGTGATAAAGGTATATGCAAAGAATGAATGAGAACAGAATGACCAAGAAAATATACTTGGCTGAGAGGAGTTGTACTCTGAGAGGTGGCCGACCTAGGATCGAAAACTTACAGAAGAGAGTGGGAGACTTATTCTTCACCAGAGATTCTAAGGGGTTTACAAGATATAGGTACTCCTGTATTTTATTCAGATCCTAAACTTTTCAAAATTATTATGTGTCCATGAGTACATTGTTGCCTGCATGTGCCTTTTTCATTTGTTTGCTTTTTATAGTATTTTTGTTTTTAATTTATATTTATAATAATAGGTACTGTAGATATGTATATTTATGTCTGTTTTTGTTTTTTGATTTTAATAACCGGGTTAGTTGGAAGACATCGCATTTTAGCGATAAACTCGCCCTCTGTGCATTGAATTGTATAAATGATATTTTCTTTGTTAATTTGTATTATTGTAAACAATGTACAGTGAAGAATTAAATAAATAAATAAGTATGTTTTAATATGTTTAAAATGTATTTTTGAAATTGGCCTCAGAGCCGTCTAATGTATAAATAAATAAATAAATAAAAAATTGAAATTGGCCTCAGAGCCGTTTAAATGTATAAATAAATAAATAAATAAAAAATAAATAAATAAATAAAAGTCGTTTAATAAATTTAATAATAAAACTTTAATCCAAAAAAAGAAAAGAGGGATATAGTAATACTACAATAAACCTTCTTTAAGCCTGAAACGATGTACAGTGGATCGTAATGTCATATTGATTACTTCTTATAAACATAATAAATAATGATATCTACATCAGCGACTATCAACCTTTCTATTTATTTATATAAGATTCTTTATTATGTTATTTTTATCATAAATTCTTATTCTTACTATGCTTATATCTCATCGCTGGTGTGGCGGGGAAGTAACACTAGTGTCTGTAACTAACGAGGCTCGAGTTCGGTTTTCAACCGGGGCAAAATGAAATGAGACATTTCGCATATGGGTGGTCGGTGGGTCCTTCAATGTATCCTGGATCTGGGTGTAACACGTACCATAATGTATATATTACGATGTTTGTATCGTCGAGTTAGTACTTAAGACTCATACCTACATCAGTTTCCGACTTATTCGATATGTGTAAAGTGACCATGAATATATTACACGATATGTTATTAATACAAGTAGTTTTATACAAAAATACATTCATGTCAAATAAATACTAACAATCAATTTTTTCACAAAAATGTGATTTCTCCAACTAATCTTTTTTATTTCCTAACTTTATATTTTTTTAGTTTAAACGTATGGATTTTTACGAAGTTACTTTAATGCAATAAATTTATCGATTATGTATTTATTACTTATAAGCGGAAATGATTTAGATTTAAATGTTTATTAGATAAAGTTGGTTCACATGTTACCCAGTTTACGGCGGATGCAATGATAGTAGGTATAGATAAATAGAGAAATATGATAATAATTATGATAACTCGCTTACCGTAAGTTACCAATTCGCGATATCAAGCATCCCATTTTGAGTGGCTCAAGCACAACAATGCGATATAATATCTACTACCACTAGTATAATGTTTCATAGCTTTCATCAATAGAGGGACTAAGGACCCTTAATCCTGTTTACTAAAGAACCCTTCCAAATATCAATAAAAAAGTTTTACCTTAATATTACACAGCACACAACAGAAAAGATCTGCATCAAAAACACAATCACAACGATCCTTTTTTAATTGGCAACATCACAATAACGTAGAAGTAAATAATGTTATTTTTCAAAATATTTCATAATATTGAATGTTTTCATTTATTATAATTTATTATCGAACCAACTGTAGAACAAAATGTTTGATGTTTATTTTTTATATGATGAATATTGTAGGGATGCATAATGAAATAAGCATTTTTGTGCTGTTGATGAAAATAAATAAATAAACAAAATTAAGTAAAAACAAACGTGAACTTCGTTATTTGAGATTCTATTGTTTGAAAATATTGAAAAATATGAATTACAAATCGTTAGAACGATTGAGGGACGCCGAGGTCCCGGTAGGAGACAGATGTCCTGGCTGCGAAACATAAGGGAGTGGACCGGCATCCGAAGTGTGGAAGAGCTGTTCCGAACCGCGCAGGACAGGGACAAGTTCGCCGAGGTGATCGCCAACGTTGGGGGGACCCGACAAGGCACTTGAAGAAGAAGAAGAAGAAGAACGATTTTCATCTTGTACAACAGCTGAGACAATTTTTAAAGAATATTGTATGTACTTAAATCCATAGTTTTTTTTAATGGTGCTGCTCTTTTTATCTACATAATATTATTATAAGACATTGAATTTTGCTATGCCATAAGAGAAAAAAAAGATGATGAATTTTGCACTTACTTTGACTGGAATATGTACCTTATAAGAAAAAAACGATTGCTACAATAGTTTATCTCCTATGCATTATCAAGCAAGATAAAGATTAACGTTATCTGAACAAATATCTGTTACTTTTCACATCACATAAAACAAATGTTATCGCTCTTCATTGTTTGCTGTTTTGTTCGTATCTAGTAGTTGGACTTTGAAAAACGGTATAAGGAAAAATCTTTCGGTAAATTACTTCATATTTCATGAGAGAATACGGATTAGAAATGATACGAATAAAGCGAAACACAGGAAATGTGGCGAAGCAATTTCCGCCATATAGTATTATCATGAACAGCAGAGTATACCAATGTGTGTAACTGAAAAAGGATGGAAATGAAAAGAATGAATGAAATAGATTAAATTATTGAGATAAAGGTATCTTGAATAAGTAGTAAATAATAGAGAACATAATATGTAGGTACGTAGTATTGTTAAAAGAAACGTACGTAGTATTTATTGTTAAAAGAAATGTATAAAAATGAAGGAAAAAATAGTGCAGGGTGATGGAAGGATGATTTTTATAAAAAATATCTCTTGAAGTTATTATTTTTGTGGGGTAGCCAAACTGATAATAAACATAAAGAATATTTAAGTAGATATTTATAGGGAAATCTGGGAAGAATAAATAGATCTACATCAAAACACCTAATAATCCGTAAATAAAATTTGTTGAAAAAATATATCTATCATGATATTATCTTCTACAAACCTACGTGAAAGTATTTTTGATTAAAAATTAAATGAAGATTGTCTCTTTTTTATTTTGCATTAGTTAATAATTATTATATATGATATTATGTATACTTATTTTGTTCAGTTTTTAATTGTTTTATTTTAGTTTATAATTCACTTAATATTACGTCTTCTACAAAAATACGTAGCTTAAAAGCAACTTGCCGTGCATTCCTTAATTATAAAATAAATACGGGAAAGTGAGTCTCAATGAATTTTATGATATTTGGAATGTTTTCTCTGCATATTTATTCAACATAGCTGATATTTTTAAAGAAAAAATTAAAGAATTTGAATTGAATTTTTAACGGACGTTAGCTATTTTATTTTATTGTTTTTTTATATATGTATGTTATAATACCTATTTTAACAGAAATTATTTTATTTCCATGTGTTACTGGACGGTTCGACTGCAACTTGGCGCAAAAAGATGCGGTGAAAAAACAACTAAATGTTTGCAATCAGTAAGTTTCCTAAAGCACATATTGTTTGAGCAGATACTTTTAATATTAAATTCATTACTTTTCGATAAGTAAGGAACCATAATTAATATTCTACATCACTTTGTTTGCTTTTTTCTCATATTCTCTTCAAATTCTTATTATTTTTTATTTACAAGTTAATTAGTTTTTTGATAAGTTAAACCAAGAGTAAATCAATCCATTTATCAACAATATAATAAAAACCACAATGTTGACGTAGCGTTGGTAGATCCAAACTCCGTTGGATGGATGATGTAGAGAAGGATGTAGACATCATTGGCATCAGGGATTGTACATGCCAAGATAGGGGGAGATGGATGCGAAAGTTGGAGGATACCAAGGCTCACAACGGGATGTAGAGCAACAGATGATGATGATAATAAAAAAAACAATTAGTGTTTTACTCAAAATGTCTAAAAAGAAACCTTTCATGGTATTTATGGCAAAACTCCAAGAGACAACAAAATAAATACTGAGATCAGAAGAATATGCAACTAGGCGAAAAATCGTTTTTATTTTAAGTTAATCAAGGAACCAGCTTGAATCTGAATAAATTAATGTTTTTTTTGCAACAACCAATGCAGCAGGCATCCTTAAGCGTCGAGATTATTCGTCAGATGAAATGGGAAAAAAGACGGACTCTCTTTGTTCTTAAATTGTATTTTGGTTCGTCCATTTTTTTATAAAAAAAATAATACATAAGCGTGCTCGTTTTGACGTCAGCAAAGTTAAAGAAATGTGCAAACGTGTCAACGTATAATAATAATATAGGCAATATTTATATAGAAAGACGGAGCGAATAGAAAGAGGAAGGAAAAAAGTAGGAAAAGATAGAACGTAATAGAAATTATTAGATTCCCACGAGAGAAAAGTAAATTGGAAGGGACGTTATGAATAGAAAGTTATGAGTGTTTGTGTTGAAGAAGAAAAGAAAAAAATGTATGTATGTGTGTATTAAAAGAAAGTTTCTAAGGAAAAAGTTCATAAAATCGATGATTTGAATCTTAAATTCGATGATATTTAATTTTGAAATTATAATTTATCACAAGTGATGTCTGATCCAGAAGATTGGCATCGACTGGCCAAGTCGTTAAATGTCTTGATTTTATATTGGCACGAAGAGGACAGTTTGCATGTTTCTTACATGCAGCTGATCTGCTGGCTACCCCACTTGTGGGATATGCCGTGATGGTATAGTAATAGTAGTAGTAGTAAACCGTTAAGTAAACCATGACAAAAAGTATGAAATAACAATGCCAACTGTGATCTGGAGAAGCTCAATTCTAAAGACTGCATAAAATTGCTAATTCTAAAGATTGCTAAATTCTAAAGACTGCATAAGACTGAGAGACTAAGAGATTGATTATTCCGGAGGGTATCTCTCGAAAAGGACTATTCAGCCATCAGAAGGAAGTAAGCTTAATTTATGAATATTTGTGTTCTATGTACAGAGAGGTCCCCTCCAAAGAATTGATCTCTCACTATTTTTTATTAGTTTTTGAGTGTTCTGCAAAAGGCAGGTATTTGCGAAATATCACGAATAAGAGATTTATACGTTCAATTCAGCAATTATGATGTACACCACTCATCTTGAACATTTGCTTTATTTTTTTAAGACAATGAATATGATAAAGGAATTTAAAAAAACAAATAGTTACTTATACTATAATTATGCAATTTATTGACACAGATATCTTTCGTCTTATAAAGACGTTGTCAAAAATACCGACACAGTCAATAGATTGAATATAGTATTATAATTAAGTTTATGAAGTGTACTTGGGTACTACTGGTTACTCCGCTTGAAGACTATTTTTATTTATTTATTTATATA
Source organism: Athripsodes cinereus (assembly GCA_947579605.1). Classification (NCBI taxonomy): domain Eukaryota; kingdom Metazoa; phylum Arthropoda; class Insecta; order Trichoptera; family Leptoceridae; genus Athripsodes; species Athripsodes cinereus. The sequence goes on along the minus strand of OX388319.1, from coordinate 14,480,597 downwards.
CTTATTTTTTTTGCACATCATCATTATATAACAGTGTTAACAAAACAATTGAAAAAAAACTAGGATGATATGAAGTGGCGAGATTATCACTATAAAGTGATTTCTCCCATCTAACCACGCTTTGGTTATACCATGACGGTTAAGATAGATACATTAAAGTATCTATCTTAATCAACATTTAAGTACTAATTTTGCTGTGCACCCCTTTATATTGTATGTAAAATACTATTTTGGTATGAATATCCAACCAACCCTTATACAATATGGCGGTGGACAGAAGGTTCATACTAAAATAGTTATATTAAAGAACTCGTAAATATGCAAAGTATTGTTGTATCCTGGCCTTATTAGACATGTTTTATTATTTACAAGCAGCAAATAGGGTTGCCTCTCTTCTTAATGCATACGTATTATGTATTAATAACGTAAGACTAGAAGTGGATAACAATTTTATTTAGTTATTTATTTACTACTGTTAAAAGGTCAGATGATGTTAAGAAAAAAGCAGAAAAATATATACAAGAAACACAGAACATAATGGAAATGGAAAAGATATGGGGGGAGGCTGTGTTCAAATATAGACCTAAAATGGCTAAAAAAGAAGGTAAAGAGTCATTAAAAATAATATTTCTAGTTATTCCTACATATATTTGAAAAGGTAAAATTTCTTCTTTATGGCTAAGTACTGATGATATCAAGACGTAAATACGATCAGAATGTTCGAATAATAAATCATTGTATCATATTCAAAAAGGGACATGTGAATTCATAAATGTTTTGACATTTCCAGAATAAACTGCTCATAATGACATCATAACCATTTTATAAAGTGATTCTTAGTATCAAATATTAAAAATCAATACTTAAAAAATAATATCACAGGCCAATAAAAAGTCCAAACTTCAATTTTAATGCCTTAATGAACAGTTTTAACAGCGTATGCCCAAATGAAAATGTGCGCACATGTCTCCTTTTGAAAATGCAACGACGCCGACGTTTAATGGTGTTTTTAATTAAATTCTTTGAAATCTATATATCCAATCAATCTAGACTATAGCAGCATCTCCTACAAGTGGGGTAGCCAGTACACTTACCGCAAATAATAAACATGCAAGTCAACCTTTTCGTGCCGATTAAGAATAGCATATAGTATAGAGTGGATGCCATACCTTAAAGAAATAAATAACTACCTTTTACAGTACACTTTAAAACTTACAGAAAAGAGTGAGAGTCCACGAAGCAATATTTTTTTATTCGTGTTGTAAAATATCTAAATCGGTTGAAAAAAAACATCTAATAATAATAAAGGTGCTTATACCTACATATTATATATTCGCTTACCCATGTAGATAATTTTTTATTTATGTTAAGTGTCTAAGGTGGTTACCAGATATATTTGGAAAACAGTTAAATAAATAAACGGAATGCTTATGTACTAAAAAAATAAGAGATAAAACAATAAAAAATAAATGATTATGGAAAACCATAATAAACCAACGAGGTACCGTACCGCAGTACAGTAAAACCAAAAACAATACTTTTATTTGTTCATCAATATCTTATCTTCTTTTATTTATTTTTTAATTTTACAATATTTAAAGGATTAAACAGTCAATAACTGAATATATTTTATTTAAAATTAATGTTTCAGTGTTGACATTGTGAAACAACATTTTAATAATATAAAATATAAAAAAACACTGTTTTATGTTTCACATTATGTATACCAATGTACGCCTAGCGCTTTCACCAATGTATTGGTGAAAGCGCTAGGCGTAATTGTAGTATACTTTGGTATACATTAATGTGAAACATAAAACAGTGTTTTTTTTATATTTTATATTATAATTTTATTTCGTCGCAACAGAGTCGTACACTTTATCTCACAATATAATATAATAACAATATAACATAATACGTAAACCAATCAAGACTTTACCATTACAGTAAGTACAAATCATCAAATAAAATTTCAGTAACAAAACATGTACATCAAGCATGTCAAACTCAAATCCTAACACGGGCCAAATAAAAAAATTAAAGTCTATGTGGGCCACAAAAAAATGTTTATACTGTATTCTATTCTATTCTTCTCAAGGCCATCCACTCGTTTGCGAGTGATTTAGGCCAACATGGAACAACGGGTTTACTCTGTAAACTTCGTTTATTATAAAAAGTATAAAAAAAAAAGATGAAATTATTATTTTTTTCCCAGATATTTGGCATCTTTTCTCTTCAATAACAATATTTTCGCGGAATATTTTTGTTTGAATATAGCCATATCGTTTTTCAAATACATTTATACACACAAATGAAAGGAGAAAACGACTATGAAAAAAAAAGTAATGAATGAAGAAAAATATAATATGTGGAGCCTATGATTTTTTTCAATTTTTCTTTTTATTCCCTTTAAATTTTCCTAATTTATTGTACCTACTGTTATTCAAGAGTATTTTTTTGTACTTTTATGTTTTGTACTGTTATGAGTGGGCCGCATGTTTGACATGCTTGATGTACATTAATGGCAAATTGATGGTAAATTGATAAATTGCAAATTCTAAAAATAGGTACAAGAAGAATAAAAGAACTTTTGAAAATTGCGTTTTTATATGTAAAATTAATTACATAGGTAAAAGCATCGGCATTAATAAAGATAAATATGTATGTAAAATCAATCAAGCAAGTAAAATCATGTAAAACCATCAGCAATAACAAAAACAAGAAGAAAAAAACAATAATTGAAATTGAAAAAACAGAAAGTACGTATGTAAAATAAATTATGCAAGTAAAATCAGCAGGGTGGATTAATAGAATATATTAATAGAATATACATTCACTATGTGGACCAGCAAAGATACATAGATTTTACTTACGATTTTGGTGCTATACCTGTAACTCAAGGTTTCATTGAAATGAAACTGCGTCAACCGATCCTTAACTGAATGCATGTCACCCGCCATCAACGAGGACACATATTTGCCCGTGATCTTTTGATTAGACCCATATAAACACACTTATCAAGAACCAGAAACATCTTAATGCACATAATGGACATGTAAGCTGTCCTCTTCATGCTAATAAAAATGAGACATTCAGGATGGATGATCCACCTCACGCGAAGCTTAAGGCAAAGAACAGTCTTTCTGTGATATTATGATGATTATGTATATGCAAAAAGAATAAAAAAATAAATATCGTTGTCCATCGATTTTCCGCAAAGTACTGTTCTATTGTAGACGAATATAGAAGGTCATGCCTATACATATTCTTATATAAAAAGATTCATCGTTGATAAAAACCAAAACATTTCTGCATAATTTTATCGCCTCATAAAGATTCTCAACTCGGGAAGAAGTTTCACTAACTTATGTATATGTACGTATATAATATATACCAACCCTTAGCTTTTTGTAATATGGCATTGGCATTCGTACACAGAGCTTAAAGCTCGTTCACAATAATTTCTGGATATTATTACGCCATCCACCCTATCGTGGCATCTCCCACAAGTGCGGTAGCTAGAGGACTTATTGCTTGAAATAAACATGCCAATCTTCCTCGCCGCGCTAGTAAAAGTAAGGACATTCAGGATGGGTGGCATACATCGCTAAACTGAAGATGTTAACTGTCTCCAAATGTGAATGAATACCTTCCTTTTACAGGATTAGAAAAATTACAGAAAAGAGTGGGAGACCTATTCAATTAAAACATATTTTGATATTTTTCCACAAAATAAAATATTAAAATGCTTCAGTGATTTCACGATATTTGAATAACAAATCCAAATTCCGTAAAAAAGTGGAAAATAATAAAATAAACAATTCCGTGAAAACATTATATAATATTTTTTTAGTCTATTCGAAACAATAAATTCTTCATGTGGATACGCTGTAACTATGTACGGAAAAGTCTTGAAGGAAAAACTTACTAAGGGGGGAACGAACTTACAATGAGAGGTTTTAAATCTCGAAGGAATATAATAAGAAAAAGAGAGTTTTTGAAAAGTAAGAATGTGTCATTGTCATAGAGAAACTTCATATGTAAATGAAATAGTTTATAGGATTTAATTTGAAACTTCATACTTCACAAAAATGTTGACATGTCATGAATTACTTCAAAAATAAGTTCACCATTAAGTTGATAGGTTCCATTAACGAAATAAAAACTAAATTGTCATATATTTTGGGCTGGTCACATAATCAGAATGGACGACGACAGCCATGTAAAACGCCTCACATTCCTCACACCACAAGGACGAAGAAGACCAGGAAGGCCCAAACTGCGATGGATGGACTATGTCAGCGCCGATGCATCCACACTGCAAATCACAAACTGGAAGACAAAAGCGAAGGATAGACTAGAGTGGAAGAAACTGCTGGATTCAGCCAAGGCCCACCCAGGGTTGTCAAGCTCATGATGATGATGATGATGATGATGTCATATATTTTTAAGGTGGATAAAATAAGCAATGAACAAAGGTACATACCTTTGGGTTAGTTGAAAAAGATCGCGCTTTTGCAATAAACTTGCTTTCTGTATGTAGTGTTTGGACTTTGATACACAGTACAGGTTAAGTGAACCTTGAACCTTGTTTTCAAGTAAACAGTAGTTATGATGAGTGAGTAGCAATACTATGTAGTCTATATAGGTTAGCTCACTACAGGGAACATCATTATTATTAGATCGACCTTCACTTGCGCTGGCAGGACGTGTTTGACAAATAGTGTTCGACAAATTGTATTAGGAATTATATTATTGAATATATTGTGTAAATATAAAGTCCGTGTCTTTATTCAAAAAGAACCTTATATTGTTATACTTGACAAAGTATACAATACGTGGCGCAGTTTCGGTAGTTTAACAAATAATTTAATGTCGACACGCAACAATAGTTTTTTTTCCGCGCCGAAAATAATTATTGTCGGCGGTACGCGGAAAAAAAAGTGAAAGGCAGTCTACACGAGTAAGGAGGCAGGAGTCTCCAAAGCCAGCAGTTGCAGGTGGCAGCAAAGAGACAGGAGTCTCAAGGAGCCAGTGGGCAGGTTGCAGATAGCAGCAGAGAGGCAGGAAGTCTCAAGAGCCAGTTTGAGGCAAGGTGCAGGCGGCAGTGGAAGACAGGAGTCACCAAGCATCCAGGCGGAGCCAGTTGGTGGATCCAGGAAGCCAGGAGAGAGGAGAGGTCCTTCAAGTCAGCTAGGTGGAGTCCATTGCAGTGGCAAGGAAATCCAGAAGGCCGGGCGATTGGAGGAGTCTCTCATTATAAGATAAGTAAATTTTTTTAGTCTTGGTTGTGTTGCCTGTTCTTTCGAAATGACTTTGAGAAGTTTGGAGCCGTATTGTCATAAGACAATGAGCTGGCCTTCCTACAGAACAAGGTGGGAGAATGCCTTGCTGTTAAATGATGAAAACTGGACTGATGATAAGAAACGTGCGTTTCTTATCACATCGCTGTCTCAAGGCAGTTTCAAACTGCTATCTGATCTGTGTTTTCCAGCTTCTGTGGAAAAACAGTCATACAAAGAGTTGACTAAGTTATTTGACGGTTATTTTAAAGAAGAGAAAAGTGTTTTTGAAGCCCGGGAAAATTTTTTCAAGGCTACTCAAGGTCATTCCGAAAATGTTAAAGATTTTGCCTTAAGATTGAGAGAACTAAGCATAGATTGTGAGTTTGGTACTAGATTAGAAAGTAATATAAAAGATTTGTTTATAATCGGTGTTAAAGATAAAGATATTAAACAACAACTATTTTTAAAATGTGTAAAAGATAAAATTTCTATGAGTGAAACAGTCGCAATTGCTTCCAGTGTAGAGCATATCTTAAAGAGTAAACAAGAGGAGATTGGTTTAGTTTCTCGACGAAATAGTATATCAAATAGATCGGATGCGAGTAGCTCGTCAAATAGATCTAATAATAATTCAAAATTAGGTAAAAATGTACAACCTTCATTTTCAAGGTCGAACTCAAGTAGTTTTAAAAAAGATAATTCACGTAAAAATGTTTCATGTTTTATTTGCAAGGGTAGTCATTATAAATCGGAATGTAAATTCAATAAAGAAAAATTTTGCACGAAATGTAAATCGAAAAGTCATTGGACTAAACATTGCTATAGAGTTCAAAGTATATATAGTTTGAACGGGGATAAGAGTTCCGGATTTATAATGATAGATGTAAAAATAAATAATAAATTGGTAAAATGTTTATTTGACACGGGAGCAGCAGTTAGCGTTATCCCAATTGCAAAATGGAACCAATATTTCAGTGAAAATAATATAGAAAATGGAGAGCTAAGTTTGTTTACGTATGGCGGAGAAAGTCTGAAAGTATTAGGTATAAAGAATTTTATTGTAAGTTTTAATCAGTTGGACAAAAATATAACATTTGCTATTACTGAGTGCGGTACGAATATTCTGGTAGGTAGAGATTTTATGAAACAATTCGGTATAAGGTTGGATATACCCAGTGAGGTTAACCTGTTAGCGACCGAATATGTAAAGCAGTACGAAAATAAATTTCCTGAAATTTTTGAAAACGGAATAGGTACATTTAAGGGGTATGAAGCTAGTATCGCAGTAAAAAGAAATTGTTACCCGAAATATGTCAATGCTAGGCCAGTCCCGTACGCGATTCGGGAAAAGGTAGAACAAGAATTGGGAAACATGGTTCAGTTGGGAATGATAGAAAGAATAAATGTCAGCAGGTCCGCAAGCCCTATAGTTGTAGTGAAGAAAGAAAACGGTGACATAAGAATTTGTGCAGATTTTAAGAACACACTGAATCCGATTTTAGAAGATGTAGCATATCCAATCCCGAAAATCGAGGATTTATTGTCAACACTGAGTGGTGGAAAATTTTTCTCCAAGTTGGACATGAAAAACGCTTTCGGTCAGGTGAGATTAGACGAAAAATCAAAAGATTTATGTGTGATTTCTTCTCATATTGGTCTGTTTCGTTATAAGGTGTTGCCTTATGGTCTGAAGACAAGTCCATGTATCTTCGCAAATATAGTAAATTCTATTGTTATGGGGTTAAAAGGAGTTATAGCATATTTTGATGATATATTAATATTTGGTAAAACAGAGGAGGAACATGACAAAAATTTGCATATGGTGTTGAAAAGGTTAAACTCTAACGGAATAAAACTTAACAAAAACAAGTGTGTGTTTTTGCAGAAAGAGATAGAATATCTCGGTTATGTTATTAATCAGTACGGAATATCGCCGGTGAAAGAGAAAGTATTAGCCATTAGTACTATGAAAACACCGACAGATGTAAAAACGTTACGTTCATTTATAGGCGCAGTTAACTATTATAGAATTTTTGTTAGAGATCTTTCGAAAATATTGTCACCTTTGTATGAATTGCTAAAAAAAGATGTTAAATTTGTGTGGACAGAAAAATGCGATCTAGCATACAAACAAATAAAAGAAATATTGTCGTCTAATGTTATTGTTGTGCATTATGATACGTGTCGTCCTTTAAAATTAGTTACTGACGCATCTGAAGCCGGTATATCAGCGATATTAATGCATTCGTTCGGAAAAGTAGATAAACCAATAGCATATGCTAGTCGAACGTTTACAAAAAGTGAAAAGAATTATTCGACTTTAGATAAGGAATCGCTAGCGATAATATTCGGAGTGAAAAAGTTTTTTCAATATTTATATGGTAGAAGTTTTGTTTTGCAGTGTGATAATAAAGCGTTAGTACATATTTTTGGTGAAAATAGTGATATACCTACAATAGCGAGAAGTAGATTACAGAGATTTGCTTTAATATTATCAGGATTTGACTACAAAATAGAATATGTACAATCAGAAAAGAATAAAGCAGATTTTTTGTCAAGGTTAGTGTCAAACTCCGAAGAAAGTGACGATAGTGATTATGTGTGTAACATAGAACTAGAAAATTTAAATTATGTGATAGAACAAAGTAATCTTAACTCAAAAGAAATAGCAGAACAAACAAAGAAAGACTCTGTCTTGAAAGACATAGTAGAATATGTTTCTAAAATGGCATGGCCGTGTAAGAAAAACTTAGACAAGGAAAATTTAAAGTGGTTTTATCTGAAGGACAATCTCTCAGTATTTGAGGAGTGCCTATTTTATCAAAACAGAATAGTGATTCCAGAATCATTAAAAGGTATAGTGCTGAAATTCTTACATGAAACTCACTTAGGTATGGTTAAACTAAAGTCTTTAAGCAAGAATTATTTTTATTGGTTAGGTTTGAACAGCGACATAGAAAAAGTTGTAAGAGAATGTAAAGTTTGTGCAGAAAATTCAATTTCACCAAAAAAAGTAGAGTTACAGTCATGGCCTATAGATAAAGAGATTTGGAAAAGAGTACATCTGGATTTCTTTGGTCCAGTTGATGGAAAATATTTCCTCATTGTTATAGATAGCACATCAAAATGGTTAGAGTGTATTTTGGTGAATAGTTTAGATTCAAAGCACACAATAAAAGAATTAAAAATGTTATTTTCAAGGTTTGGCTTACCGAGTTTGTTAGTAAGTGATAATGGCCCAGCTTTTAGATCTGATGAATTTAGAAATTTTTGTATTGAGTATTCTATAAGACATATAACATCAGGAGTAAATCACCCTCAGTCAAATGGGTTAGCAGAAAAGGGTGTACAGACATGTAAAAGATATTTGAAAAAGTTGTTGCAAAATGATAGATTACCAGTTGATTACTCTGATAAGTTGTTAAAGTTCCTTGTAGATTATAGAAATACGCCAAACTTATCTACAGGTGTGGAACCAAGTGTTGCATTATTGGGAAAACGAATAAGATCAAAGTTTGATACACTTTTTCCAGAATCCATGAGTGACATAAGTTATAAGAGTATACAACCAGACATGTTTAATAAAATGTGTGATTCTCAAGGAAATCAGAAACGTCATTATGGGGGTACAAAGTTATCTCAGGGGAGGAAAGGAAAATATAAGTTAGGTACCACTGTACTTGTAAAAGATTTTAGATCTCAGAACAAATCAAACAAATGGGTTTTAGGTAAAATTGAAAAGATATTGGGTAATAGAACATTCCTTATTAGAACTAGAGATACTGATCAACTCTGGAAAAGACATATGGATCAGATAGTTGTGAGATCTGTACATTGGGATGATGGTCCTTCTGATAATGGCAAGCGTTTAGGTCCCCTCCAAATGTTTGAAGGCAAGGCTCTCACCGGTTCGAAATTTTTCAGGTCAGATTGGAAGCCATGGCGAGGACGACTGAGACCCAGGACTTAGGATGGTGAGAGATTCATCTAGTTGCCCCGGACGGAAGGAAACTCTTGTCTGCTATGCTCGTAATGTATTTGTAATGTTTTGTTTGTCTTGTATAGAATCATTGGAATAAGTAGAGAACACTGTCAATCACATAGAATTGTATAAATATTTAAATATGTAGTATAGAAAGATTTTCAAGGTTGTGAGGGGAGAGTGTAGTGTTTGGACTTTGATACACAGTACAGGTTAAGTGAACCTTGAACCTTGTTTTCAAGTAAACAGTAGTTATGATGAGTGAGTAGCAATACTATGTAGTCTATATAGGTTAGCTCACTACAGGGAACATCATTATTATTAGATCGACCTTCACTTGCGCTGGCAGGACGTGTTTGACAAATAGTGTTCGACAAATTGTATTAGGAATTATATTATTGAATATATTGTGTAAATATAAAGTCCGTGTCTTTATTCAAAAAGAACCTTATATTGTTATACTTGACAAAGTATACAATACTGTATATTAATTGTATTTGATTAGAAAGTATGTATTTATCTACGAAATTATTTGCTATCAGTGTAAAGTGAAGATTAAACTACTAAATAAATAAATCCATTGCTAATTCAGCAGTAGCTTCGTGAAAATAAACTATTAGATTAACATAAAATGAGTAATTAATTATGGCGTGTTGAAATAATGAAAAATGACTTAAAAATATACAAGCTTGAGAGAAAGTGTGTTTGGAAGCATGAACAATCGAGGATTAAAATGACTTGATCAAGTAGTATAAATTTATAAGGATGAACACGTGCTGAGTGCTGAATACGATGAACTAGAAATGCACGAAGAACTTCATGAATGTGATGGAATCAAAAAGTGTTTGTAAGGACAGGGATAAAAGGCGCTCAATCTTGTCTCCCTACCCTGAAAGGTTAGTAGCATGAAGGGATATCTTGATATGAATGACTTCAGATTGATATAACTCAATAAAGTATATTGCAACATAACTTCACAAGGTGTCTAGACATTTGAAGTGAAGTTGAAAATAAAACCAAACTTCAACACTTGCATTGTACTGGTACGAAAACATCTAACATGCATACATAATACTATTATTATTATACTAAAAAAGTCCTTTCTCTGAAAAAAAACTTTATGAAAAGATTCTCCGGAACATCTTTTCAGTTAAGAGTTGGTTGTTAAGAGTTGAGAATGCCCCTTGGGTGCTGAAAGAAGTGGAAACTGATCGTAGTCAAACATTTCAGAATTTTGAAGATTGATATTACTTCTAAATAATATCTAAATATACCGACTAAAGTATCTTATTATACGATTTTTAGGCATTCTTACATAAATTTGCCTATGTACTGAATGTTTATCATGAGCTTACTATACATAGTTCGCATCGAAAATTCGATGCCGAATAATTCAAAATTTGAAATTACGATGTCGTCATATATTTGACACAAACGAAGTAACATATTATATTAATTCGTGATTGGGTTAATTCTCTTTATAAATGGACAATTAAGTCATTAATGGTGCAAGTATTAAAAAAAGAAATACTAAGAAATGATTCATGGGAGCTACAGAGGGTAACATATTTTCTATTCGATTATTCTTTTCTCATCGCAATACCTTGTAAAGTACAATATCAGTTGAAAGGTAGACATTGCATAGTATTCCTATCATAAAGAATTGTGTGTATAAAGAGTGTTCATCTTCGCTTTATCTTCTTTCGTTGAGTCTTTTCCACTTATACTTTATAGCCAAAGTTTAATACAATCAAACTGAGTAGTAACAGTACTTGTTGCGAACTTTCTAGTCGGAATATTATCTTTGAATGCTTCTTGATCACGAATGGGTTGGTTTGTAAAGATTAATTGACTGCTGGAAACTTATCGACAACCCGATTTTTGCTGATGTCTGGGGACTTCCATTCAACCGATTTTTATAGTAAGCAAATCTGACCAAATACTAATAAAACAATTAACTCAAGATGGGGAGAGAAAAAACATTGTGAAAGGAACCATGCTTGGACAAACGCGTAGAGGTGAAAGTGATGAACAAATTAAGTAACGTAGACTGTAGCTCCTTCAGTCTACAGAACAATGTAGAATGCAGGGGACAAAAGAAGATGGCCCAGGGCTTAATCAGGAGATCGTGGTTCTCAGCTATGAGGAAATATATTTGTTGATGCTGAAATCTGTCCCATGAAATCATCTACCAATGCCACTGATAAGAGCCACTCTAACACCAGCTTCAGGAGTGAATTAAATTCTTATTCTTATTGTTTTCTTTTTGGCAATCCACCCATCGTGAGTGATTTGTGTCTAAAGATTGTTAAACGGAACTAAAACAATATCATACGTATGTATTGTCAGGTGTGAATCTTAATTTAAGTATGCAAGCGAAAGAATAGCCGCGGTAATCTGTCTCATTCTCTCCTAGACGAATCCCTTTCCATTTAGTAGGAATGAATTATGGTTGAATATATTTTTGATATCATATAACAATTTTTCAAGTTTTTTTTTAACTTTCCAAGGCGATAAGAGCTTAGATATTATTATGAAATATAGGAAAAAACTCAAAAAAGCATAAGTTTGTAAATCGAAAATATTTCAAATTTAGATAAATATAGATTAGATACTGTACTTTTATGCCCCATCACACCGAATCCATGTGGGGTAGGCAGAAAAGATGAAATGCATGCATTTCAATATATCCTTACATAATATCTCTTCTGTTTCTTTCAAATTTATGTAACGTCTCACACATGCACGCTAATTTATCTTGCTAAACACGCGGCCGTTTTTGAGAAATTATAGAACGTGATTAAGCTCCGTAATTCTTGGATGTTCACGCTCTCTTAACTTCCCTCCTTTCAAATAAATATACAAACTTTATTCATCAGCTTGTCATCATCTGCATATCAGAACCATGATAGCTTATTTACACTTATTCTATTCATAATGATCCGCTCGCAGTAGCTCATTCACTAAGTATTATTGTTTTTCACATTATCACTTAACGTTTTACCAAAATGATTGCTACCCGACGGGAGACATTCTGTCATGATAACAATTCTTTCAAATAGTCGTTTTAAATGCTATTTTCAAACAAAAAGAAGTGTAAAATTATTCAAAACCATTATAATGAAAATTCCATATGAAAAACGCACGTGACAACACTTATGGCGGTAATATAGAGGAAACGGACTAGTTACAGCCTCATGAGAGATTATAAATGTAAAAATATCATGTCCAGCAACATTCCTAATTTGCTACAATTTCCAAAGTCCTCTCTAGAGAATATGTCCAACACCTCTCATTACATTTGATACTGTTATTTATATCAACATAGTGTTCATTAATGTACGAAATTTTTTTCAACATATGTCTTTCCAGAATTAAATTTCTATTTCAACAATTTTATATTTACATATATGTACTTTTGTACAAAGATATTAGCACATTTGAAAAGTGCGGCTTTACACAAATCCAAATTGTTGGAACAAGACAAGAAGAAGAAGAAGAAGATTGGTTGAAAACGTACACAGAAAACTGAACCTGAAGATGTTATCTCTTTAACTGAAATTGTACCTAGTTTGTAAATGTTTAAGTAGATTTATATGTAATATAATATATCAAAAACAAATTTTTACTTTAGGCACGACTTCTTCTTAATTTTGATAAAATCAGTTGATAATTAATTTTGTAACATCTCATATCATTCAATATCGTCACATTATTTCCCAAAGTGATGTAGTCAGCAGACTAATTATAATACATGTAAAAAAAACATATGGCATAACAGTATAGGTGAAAACTTTGCAAATTATAATAATTCAATTATTTTGTTAATAGCAATCCTCCATACATATTTGAGTTTGAAAGATATAAAGTAGATGCTTTCTCAGTTAGGGAATACTCAATTATCTTTCTATTTACCTTACATTTTTGTCGACTTTATGAATGTCGAACAAAATCATAGTGTTCATAAATTTCTCATCAAAAACTCTTTTACGTTCAAAACGGAGTCCTGGGATTATTGTTTTCATGAGTTTTATGTGTTTTTTGATGTTTTTATTATTATTATTATAGCTGTATTGTATTATTCGTGTTTTTTTTAAAGCATGATGTACAATATGTGCCGCTGTTTTATTCTGTTGTATGTCTCTTTATGGTCCTGCATGTCGTCTCTATATTATGGTGTCCTATGTTCAGTTCAATCATGTCGATAATTAATCACCGAATGGGTGATTTCATACGGATTTACTCTTTTTCTTTATTTTTCATCTTAGAATTACAAATTTCAAAATCAGTTCGATCCCAGGTGCCGGCGAATTCTCCTTTCACGACACAAGCTTTAAGCTTTCTGTGAAAGGTGTACAAGGTTGCATTTGAGTTTATAACAAAAACCCAGATACCTACATCTTTTTAAAAAAAATATATGGTTAGCCAAAAGTTCTTCCGTTCTATAGCTTGGACGTCTCTCTTTCTCGTCGCTGTAGCAACTGTGAATTGTGAGTGTAAGAAGTACAGGCTATGCTCTCTTTGGTAAACCATCACTGAACATTTACAAAACATGGTCCACCTACGGCCATCGTTTTGTTTGTTAGTATATATAAGTAAACCATCAAATAATTTGATACTTTCCTAATTATAGGACATGTATCGTTTGATTAGAAAGAATTGTTAAATTTACAAAGAAATAGTATTCAGCAAATTACGTTTAATATGAAGCATTTATTAGAATTAGAATAATATTAGAATATGATTGGATGTGAATTATGTTATGTGAAATAAAATATAATGTTTTGTACTTACATTGGTTTTATTAAATCAAAAATAGGATGTAACAATTAAATGTATATCTTTTTTTACATTATAAATTTAGTTAAGAGAAAATATTATTTTAATACGTTAAGCTGGACTATTAAAATGGAACTGAATCTTCAATTCATATGTGGCTAGTAACTATGCGTCAATTGGCTCCTCAAAATGCTTGACCTCCCTCTAGCGGATGAATTCATAATCAATATACTTATTTCTCATCTCAAAAGATGTCGACACTTGTACCATTTACGATTTATCCTATAACATAAAAATACAATAAATACAAATTAAATAAAAACTAAACTGAACCGCCATATCGTCTTTCTTGTATTCTTGTATATATAATCTTGTATTAAAAATAATATTGATATTGTTTGTCCTCATGAAACTCTCTACAAATATTGGTATCGACGAGCGGATACGGCCATAAATATTCCACCGAGAATCATTATTTTGTACAATGTCCCACACACTACGTACCTGTGACGGTTGGTGGGCTGGACTAGTGGGGGTGCGGTAGAATTATAAAAAATAAACTGATATAGAAAAAAAAGAAGTTTTTTTTTTAATTAGATATAATGACATGAGAAATTGTATGAATGTGAAAGAAGCAAAAGAAGTATGTAAGGACAGATCTATATGGTGTTCCGTTCTCTCTGCCTACCCCACTCGGGATACGGCGTGAGGGAATGGTATAGTATATAATAACAATATATAAATACAATAACAGCCATATATTTATTGCCCCAATCAGCATATGAGGTACTAAGGGAGTTGAAATATAAATAAATTGTCACCTAAACGGATAAATAGGAGTCCTTGGACTCCTGAAATATCTGACAAATAAAGCTAAGAGGCAATACATCGTTCATTGTAATGCAAGGTAAATATCATTCTCATGTGTTTTTTTGTCACCGGTCACTAATTAAAACTCCCTTTTAAACGTGTTCAAGTAACAGTGTTCGAGTTCGTCGGTAGTCTGGAGGTAGAGTCTCGGCCTCGTGAACAGGGGGTCCGTGGTTCGATCCCAGGTGCCGGCAAACTTCCCTTTCACGACACAAGCTTTTAGCTTACTGTGAAAGGTGTATAAGGTTGTATTTGGGTTTATAACAAAACCCAGATATATCTTTTTAAAAAAAAAAAAAAAAAAAAACATTAATACTTTAATGTTTCTGGTAGTGAGTTGGTGACGTTGTATGTTAGTGACGCATTGAATAGTAAACAACAATTTCATTTCTTAATTTTTCAGCCACGATGAGGAATAAAAAGTATTGTCTCGTATGTTTTAAGACTTTTTATTTGGAATTATAGATAGAAATATATCTGTGTGGGAAAGAAAAAAGTCGATAAATGAGTAGACTTATCAACAAATGAAGTTTATTTAATTATTCATTCCTTGCTGTATTTTATTCCAAGTTTAATGCATTAATCACTTAATATTGGTCATATGAGACTTGAAAAAAAGGAATGAAAAAAAGACGTCATAATATTTCAATATAAAACAATGCTCATATTGTACCATATTTTACAGCCGCGCTGATTTTTTTTTGTTTTCTTATGAAGTTGTATTTTTCGATTCATCCGTTTTTCCTATCAAATTGATTATAAAGGGATTGAGTGGCATTAACGCTCCTAATGAAGAACCGCTGCTATGTAGTACCATTATGGTACGGAGAACAACAATACTCGTACTGCCCCATATCCCTAAACTGTCCAACGGGGAATAGGTTCTGAAAGATTTGGTCCAATATGGTATTCCGTTGTATTAATTTCCACTTTATTCGCGATGTTTTATAATTTTGGCTAAAAAAATATTTAGCTATTTTTTCATTCTTTACTGTACATTGATCCCAGTATAAACAGTTTATAAAACTTGGATCTAAATTATATAGAATTACTAAACACAGGGTGAATTCATAGCAAAAAATGGATATATTTGTATAAAATATATATTGTGAATATTTTATCTGAATTATTTGACATTTATTGTTATTATTTTTACACCAAATAAAGTGGAGGCTCGAAGCGAGAATTTGTCTCGTGGTTTCCTGGACAAAGAATAAATGAATCACCTTTTCTGTTAGTTTAAAAGCGGCTTGTTCAAGGCCTAAATATTGAAAAACAAAATTTATAAAATACTTAAGATCTTCAATTTTACTTACGAAAAATTCATACTTCACGTGTCTGCAATGCCGAAAGAGAACAAGACGTTATATTCGGACACCGTGAAAACATATTTCAAAATAATATGATTAAATGTCAGAACCCCTAGGCTGTTTATATAATAATACCAGGTAAATAAAAAGAGAAATTGAATATTAAAAAGGCTTTTTATTTATATGAAAGCCCGTTAAGTGCTTAGTAAAAAAGGAAGCAAATGAAATTTCAAGTCAGTAGGTAGTAATAAAGTCCATCGCAAGAATAGTTGAAGTGGTAGGAAGAAAAGTTTAGAATTGTTTGAAACTTACTGGCCTACAAAAGTGATGAACAATGCTCAACAAAAAAAATCAAAAGGGACAAAAAACAATTTCAAACATTTCAGAAGTTAGAAGAAGAAGAAGAGATGCCACGCAGGTTAATAAAGAAAAAGAAGAGAAGAAAATCTTAACGACAGGAAGAGAGAGAAAATAAAATAAGGACAACGAAAGGAAAAAATAAGAAAAACGATTAAAAAAGGAGAAAAGGGGATAAAATTGGATAAAAAACAATTGAATTTTCAAAATTAGATTACGATGTTTGATTGGGCGCGGGAAGGAATAGTAATAATGTGCGTACAAGATAGAAGAAAGATAAGAAGAAAGGCAAGAATTTATTTTTAAAAGTACTCAATGTTGGGGAACATTTTGATATTTGTTGATGAACATGAACTAGTAGGAACTTTTTAGAATGCTAACTAACAGAGTATTTTTGGTTTTAAGTAGGTACTGTTTGTATTTATATATTTTATTGTAATCGTTATTGTATTGGAACATTGTTTTAGACATTGATTGCCACTCCTACACAAGTGTTGGTGCACTTTTTGGAGGGGCAAAAAAGCATTTGATTTCTGGAAAATGTAAAAAAATATGTATAGTTTTATAAATTGTGTTTATGTTTAATATTTTTTTTTAAATTGTTCTTGTCACTGAATTTAGTATATTTTTAATACTACTATTAATGCCTATTAATCTTCAACATCTTTTCTGAATTTACATGAAAGACATTATCTAGTGTCTTTAATTTAGACCACTTTTTTTAGAAGAGAACATATGTTTTTTTCAGTTTCCGTTTAATTTTGTTGTGATAAAACGTAAACGGATGTTCTATGGTACAAGGCTCTTTATGCTAACAGAAACCTTTGAAGTTGGTAGAAAAACTGTTAATCGTAGAACTAGAGTTTGTAAGTTATCATTTTCCAAATACTAATTAATCAAATAAAAAGTTTGCAAACCTGTTAGGCAATAAGTTGATCAGAATCTAGTTTGATAAATTAAAGTTTTTGATCAAAATAAAAATAGACAAAGATAGATGGATAAAAAAAGACTGACGTACAATAAAATTATTTTGAAAACAGTATACGAAAGTGTTTTAAAAAACAATTTATTTAGTACAAGATAAGCGACATTGTTAACTAACATGTTGGTGTGAATATATACAAGACTTTTAATACTAAAGACTTCTGCTCGGATAGTCTTCTTGATTAGAAAACGAAAGAGGAAATAATCGGATGATAAATGAGATAATAATACAGTCGGAATAAAAAAAAAGAGAGATGGGAACAACATAATAAGAAGAGGTGAAGTGAGACGAGGGAATGGAGCATCCTGTAGATGACGACTGTTGAAGGCATTCCACTTATCGATCTCAAGTAATTTTAATTGGATTAACGAAATGACTAATTTAAATAACCTGCTGTATAATGTACAACATAGTTAGTACTACCTTATTTTATTCTGAACTGAAAATGTCAAGTGCCGCTACTAATTATTAGATAACATGCTTCTGAAGATTAGATTAAAAAATATGCATATTAATTAAAGTCAAGATAATATCAAATAATTGATAATTTAATAAGGACTTTTGGCATACAAATAAAAGATGTCCTTTTTTAGGTTAATATTGTGATAAGGTATAGTAGAGCAGATATATCACCGATGATATTTTTATATACTCTTCTTCTTCTGCTTCAGTTAGGACTATGTCCTGTGATTCTCGGAGCCTGCTCCTGGGAGGTGGATGCCCAGCTATCCCTCCATCGTTTAGGTGGTCTTCCTGGGGGTCTGTTTCCTGTCATGCGCTCCCACTCGATCTGAGCTCACCCTCCCCACATGATCTCTCGATTTTATATACTGATTTTATATAATGCGCCATACCTAATTATTAAGTGGTGGATAAACTCGCCTCATAAAAAACATGCAGAATTTCTTCTTTACGGTACACCTCGTCCTTGAGTAAAAGGTATTTTTGGGATATTTTACAAACACTATTACACACTACACTATACACATCCTATTTTTTACTTGAAAACATACAGAAAAGAATAAATCAAATGTTTTTGTGTTAACACTTTGGAAATTCATTATAATTAAAATGAATTTAAAAACACTGTATAATTTCCAAATTAAATTTATAAGATGCATCTCCTTTGTTGATATACCCATCTCCTTCCCTCTTATCAAACACCCTCAACTCCGCCCTTTCTCCCCCACCTTCAAACTCCCCCCCACCACTAGTATAAGTTAGTAATAGAAAACAGACTCACTACATATGAACTTAAACTAATTAGTCCTCCTGATGATGCCAAGTAGAAGCCTTGGCGAAAACGTTTGAGGTGAATAAATTTAATTTGGAAATTATACAGTGTTTTTAAATTCATTTTAATTATACAGAAAAGAGTTGATGACCTATTCTTTGTTGGAACTTTACAAAACACGTTTCCAGAGCTAACGGAGGTAGAGAAATTTCTACCTCCATCGACAACTTTTGAAATGAATTTGAAAGGTTTCACAGCTCCCTGTTTTTGTTCAATAATTTTGGAACCCCCATATATTGAGTCTGGATTCTAAGAGTGGGGACAGCTTCCAACTCCAATGTCAATTTTGTTTAGGTAGGTACTACTATTTTCGAGATCATGTGGGTTGGGGGAGGGGACAAACGCCCCAGCTTTTCTCACCTGGGTACGCCCATGATTTTTGTTATTATCTCAAAATATTTTGACAAAAATAAAGTTTTATTACCCGGAAATTTATAATATCAGATAATAATTTGTACGAATGAAGGTAACGATAGAATCCTCAAAATGTGAAATATATGTATAGTAATAATTCTGAATCTGAGAAATTGAGAAAAGAATACTCTTGACAGTGAACCCCAGGGAGTTGTAACATCGAAGACTCTGGACGTGATGAAGAAACTGTGATGTAAGTATAGGAACTTGGGAAAAGATAAAAGTGAAGAATTCAAAGATAACCCATGATATTCTATAGATACCTACTTCATACTTACTTTGTTCTACAAAGTCATCAGGTTTCCCTTCACTTCTTTTGTCTCTTCATGGTCTTAATTCCAGAATTTTAAGGGTCTAAGCTTTCACCTCCTAAATCATGAGGTTCATATAAGGGCAAGATGAAAAAGATTTTTACTTGGCCTTACCACATTTATTGAGTAGGTATATTAAAATGATATATTTTTGAAATATTTAAAGTTAAAATATTAGAATAATAAATTAAGTACATTTAGCATAAAAGCAAAAGTATATTACTAGCCCAGATTATGTTTTGATCTTAGTCAAGGATAAAACTAAAATAGGGTTCGGAAACGACCAAAATATAATTGGCCTCAAGACAAAATAAGTAGACACCATCTTAGATAAAATTATACGTGTAAATTATGCGCCGCCGAACCTACCAATATACATAATTGTGGTCAGGTCAAGAAACAATAAAAGGTCGTTAAAATTTAGAGGCGACTGGTTGAAAACCACAAAATTATAGTCATTTAACATTTCAAATCACATTATAACAAGAATTTTTACAATAATTTTGTTGAATCTTAATGTTTTTTTTACTTTACTGTGATCACCTAAGGCAACTATGTTCATCATTGGATATGAACGTGTTTCAAAATTTGAAATTGTTCCGACGTGACGACGAATGCGGCTCACTGATTGGCTGTCTTCACATTTTTGTTTCGATAAAGGCGGAGCAGACGTGCGTTTCTAATTTGAATTAGGCGCGAATGCCATCTTATTTTGAAATACTACTAGCACTTGAACCCAGAGCAATGTGATTAACATTTTACTTTTAAAGCATTATTATTAATTTATTACTTCATTATTTTCAGTAAGTTTCACTTAGACCCACTTTTCAAGTAAGTATTCGAGTGTCCTGTAAAAGTCAGAACTCGTATAACATTTTACAATTTTAATTCAGCAATGAATTATATCACCTATCCTCAATCGTTCACTTTTAAATAATGGCACGCAGAAGAAAACTAATTTATTGCATACTGGTATGGTAAGTTAATTGGCTACTCTTCTTGTGGGATAGAAAGATATTATTCGAATCGAATCGCCCTTGAACGCACCTAATGAGAGCATAGAGCAGAAATCAGCCTTCTTCATTCTAAGCGTTTTTGATTGCGTCAATTGAGTCCCTCTTTTCACAACATTCCTAATGCATATCGTTATCCGAAAAGTAGTGTGTAGATAAAAAAAAAACAATTCAAAATATTGTGGATGAAAGAACTGGTCTTCTTGGAGAACTATCATTATCAGACAACTATATTAGCGATATTGAGCTATGGTTTTTAATCGTGGTGTCTCGGAATCGTTGAATTATTGTTCTTTTACTATTTAATGTAAATTTTTGTAAGTCGTTAGTATGAATGGCAGGTATTTTTATAGCATCACGTTTAAAACAATTAATATTATTTTTTCTTTCTGCCCAAAATCTAGATATTATTGTGGACACACATAGATATAAACATACAAATAGCCTCAGTTTTTAATAAAGAGTAGTTGTATCGGCCATCTTGTACCAAACATCTGACAATCATCAATTTTTATTGAGAGTGTCGAAGATTACTACACTTTTTGAAATCATTAAAGTTCAGCTTAATATTTTTCTTACTTCAGCACCGAACAATATTACCACCATCAGCTGTCATTTAGAAAATGGAACGATTTTAAATTTTAAATATTTTTTGAGAAAAGAATTAAAGCCAAACGTCTGTTTTGTGTCAAGGTTTTAAATAACGACATTACTACATTTAAACGAATTTTTATGAGCAATATTTTTATATTTTTCATGAGAAAGGTTTCTGAGAAAAAAAAGACAAAAGGAATTGCCAAATTACGCTAAAAGCAAAAACTCGGGAATATAAGAAATTTCAAAGATTATATTTCAACATAAATATGTACAAAATGTAATATCGACCAATGAAAAAATAATAAATTCTTAGTCGATTCCAGAAATAGAATAAATCTTTTGTGTGTACACATTTTTCAACATTAATAAATTAGAAATGATCATAATATCTGTACCTGAGAGCCATTTAGTCTTAAGTACTAAAATGCCATTTTCAAATGTATGGCAAATGGCATCAAACGGCAAACTTCCCTTTCACGGCACAAGCTTTTAGCTTAGTGTGAAAGGTGTATAAGGTTGTATTTGGGTTTATAACAAAACCCAGATATATCTTTTTAAAAAAAAAAAAAGACTCACGACTAATGTGTTATTTTTGCTTTTTTCGTAACTTTGGCATTTTTGTCAAAAATGCACTTAAGTCCTAATGGCTCTGAGGTACATATATGCTTTCGTAAAAATTGAATAGGTAGGTACTTACCAATATCATCTTTTTTTTGAAGGATTAACTATGTAACAGTTTCGAGGCATTTTGAATGTTTTAAACGAGTATTCTACAACGCACTTATGTAAGTTACTTGATTGTATTAAGACCGCGATCGACTTTAGCAAACCGTTGCCATTGATGAGTTTGTTTAAATCGATTTAGATCTATATACAATTAAGTAACAGAAGTGCATTGTAGAATTAGTTTACATAAAGAGTTGGGAACTTCACGGCTTAAAGTAAAATGTAAGAATAACAATAGCAAAAAAAAACATACATTAGAGTCAGATTGACTGAAACGTAGGTACTAAGAAGAATGTAAAAAAATCACTCAACCATGAAACCCATTTAGACCCAGTTACAACTTTAACGGGTTCCAATGACGAACTCATACAAGACATTAAAAATGTATCAGCGCTGTGTAATGTGCGTATTAAAGATGAGTGCGGCAAAAATAAAATAATAATATTATATTATTATTAGATATATGAAATGTGTTATGTTCTAATAAAACCGTGCTCATTGCTTTTTCTATAACCGTCATATTTTTATTTAATATTTTTTTTTCATATGTTTGCGAATATTGTGTAAAAAAATACACTTGTGTATACCGAATTTATATGACACTTTTTTTACACAAGTATTAAAGAATGTCTTGTTACTCATGACAATTCAAGAGAAATAGTTGTTAATCCTAAAATTCCTACAACAACTCTTTTTTTTATTCGAATATTCGTGAATTTCATTAGGTATGTTAAATTATTTTTACTTTGATATTCAACATCTTGAGAGAATATTCTATTGGTATTTTATAAAATTACATCATAAGACGTAATTACAGAAAATGATATTAAAGAACTAACTGGCTTCCATGTTTCTGGGACATTCCGTGATTGCATAGAAAAACAAACACTACATATGGCGGTATTAGAGCAATGCACTCAGTCAACTTAGCTCACTAATAGCCGTTACGACTCTTAGAAATGATATTTACGCGCGAAACAAGCCATAAGAGTCACTCACTCTATAAAAATATTAATATATAATAGTTATAATTTCAGATATTATCATAATAATAATATTCCAAAAGAGAAATGATACATACATAGATATTATAACATGTACTTATTGATATTGTAAATGTTCAACGCGACCATACATTGATTATTGAAATAATAGATGGCGTCATAATTGAGCGTAAAAGTTTCTGACTCTCACATCTTCTTCAGTATCTCTACCAGCTGAAATCGCAGATAAATTTACCAGATATTTGTTTTTATTTATTATATAAATTAAGAATGTATTCTGTTCCTGTTGTTTGTGTTTAATAATAATGAGAAAAAAGCAGATATCCAGTTGTATACCAGAACATTAATTAACAATAGGTATATGTATAGTAAGAGGGTTTTGAAAGTTATAGACTGAACAGGTGAACGAGAAGTGGAGGATTTTGGCCTTACAAGGAGGCATTCGACAAAGTGGTCGTCGACACCGGGGGGACCTGATATGGCACAAAAAGAAGAAGAATTTATGTTTTGGATGACCAGAGATCCTGAAAAAAAGTAATGAACATAGCTATTTCAAATTTCAAAAAGATCATATCTCGATTTCAAAAAGTTAAGAAGAAAAAATGTATCTCATCAGGGCTATAGTCAATAAAAATATGTCACCGTTTTTTCTGATTTTTTTACATGGGCTTCTCGGTATTTAAATCACTCGCAAACGAGTGAATGGCCATGAGATGAATAGGACAGAATAATCAATTACCCGCTTGTAGGAGATGCCATGATGGTATAGATCGATGGATTATTTTTCTGAAAATCTCGAGGGGAAAAGTGTTTTTTTTTTTTAATTTCCACATCTTTTCAAATTTAGTCTATGTCTCCCCTCACATACATAGAGTACTAGCGGTGTATGAAGCTTAAGTATAATGCGTTTTGAGCAATATCAACTATTATATCGCAATAAACCATAAAGAAATGGTTGAAACGTCACATCGTAAAAAACAAGCATCGCTTCTATGGTTAAAATATCTACTAATAATAATACATAGCAACAAACAACAATATCAAGCTATCTTTATCTCTTCCGCGTGCGAAATATTATATTATTACATAAGTATTATTACACGCCGTTTTGATGTTATTGAGAAGATAGCATAGCGGGTCTGGTTGGGTTAAATTTATTCTACACCCTGTATGAAGAACATTCATGGTACAAAGACTTTTCAATCACTTATGTTGACATAATTTCTATGGAGTTTCTATTCTAGTATTTTCAAAGACATTTTATTTTATACATACACAGGAACATGGGGGTAAACAGTGAATCATCATGCACGAACAAACATGATTTTATCTAGGTATAGGTGTATTGATAAAATAAGTTTTCGATTTGAAATGCAAAATATGATTTTTAATGACACGTGTGACTTTACGAATAAGACATTTAGAATAGAATGGAATAGAATTAGAATAGAATGGATTTTTTTTTCAATAAAATAGTTTACAATTACATGTTTAATTCAGCGATGAGGTATGCCGTCTATCCTGAATATCTTCATTTTTATTGATACGAAGATGACGATGCGTATGTTTATTAAATATACTAGTTTATTGGCTTTTCTACTTGTGGGAGATGTTTTAATGGTGTAGAAAAGAAGGATGTATTTTTGTTTTATTTTAAACGTCTTTTAAAGAAACATTATATATACAAAAAAAGATAAGAAACTTAAATAGGTGGCATGCCTCACAGCTGAATTGAAAATGACTAATATGTTATATGGTTAAATTTGATTATTCTTACAGAACATTCGAAAATGCGACGTTTCTAGCTCAAATGGTAAAAAATTGGTGTGCAACGACAATTTTTGTTTCCACAGCGTATTCAATTCGAATTCAAATTGTTTATGGTTAAAAATATCTATTTTTTTACAACAATAATAATTTCTTTATAAATACACAGTAAACGTATTAATTATTCCCTCAAATTGAGCAGAGCTCGTGCTTCGAGGGATAGTTTTATTATTATGTACCTACCTACATGTATGTTTGTTCATAGTATTGCCAAAGTAACATCTTTTAAAAAGAAAGACTTTCTTCTAATTTCCTGTATAGGGAAGATAAGAAATATATATTAAATATAAACATTGTGAATAACCGGTATTAATTATCTGAAAAAATAATCGTTTCAGGATTACACAAAAAAAACTCATGAAAAAAGGTTGATAATTAAAAACGTTAAAGTCAAAATAATGATTCGTCTTTTCCATAGAAACGTATTTTAATCTGCACAAGTAAAAGCAGTTAAGTACACACTGATGATAATAATAATAATATTTTTCAGACTAATTGATTATCTCATAGCAAGTAGAGGTTTTAAGATAATTAGTAGTTCACAATCTCTTATTATAAGGGACAAGATTATATGCAAAAACTGAAATATGCATGCAAATTGAATATGCAAGTTTATAATATGCATTAAAATCACCAGTGCAAATATAAAAAAAAGTTGATAATTAAAAACGTTAAAGTCAAAATAATGATTCGTCTTTTCCATAGAAAGGTATTTATTTCTGCACAAGTAAAAGCAGTTAAGTACACACTGATGATAATAATAATAATATTTTTCAGACTAATTGATTATCTCATAGCAAGTAGAGGTTTTAAGATAATTAGTAGTTCACAATCTCTTATTATAAGGGACAAGATTATATGCAAAAACTGAAATATGCATGCAAATTGAATATGCAAGTTTATAATATGCATTAAAATCACCAGTGCAAATATAAAAAAAAAGTTGATAATTAAAAAAGTTAAAGTCAAAATAATGATTCGTCTTTTCCATAGAAACGTATTTTAATCTGCACAAGTAAAAGCAGTTAAGTATACACTGATGATAATAATAATAATATTTTTCAGACTAATTGATTATCTCATAGCAAGTAGAGGTTTTAAGATAATTAGTAGTTCACAATCTCTTATTATAAGGGACAAGATTATATGCAAAAACTGAAATATGCATGCAAATTGAATATGCAAGTTTATAATATGCATTAAAATCACCAGTGCAAATATAAAAAAAAGTTGATAATTAAAAAAGTTAAAGTCAAAATAATGATTCGTCTTTTCCATAGAAACGTATTTTAATCTGCACAAGTAAAAGCAGTTAAGTATACACTGATGATAATAATAATAATATTTTTCAGACTAATTGATTATCTCATAGCAAGTAGAGGTTTCAAGATAATTAGTGGTTCACAATCTCTTATTATAAGAGACAAGATTATATGCAAAAACTGAAATATGCATGCAAATTGAATATGCAAGTTTATAATATGCATTAAAATCACCAGTGCAAATATAAAAAAAAAATATGATAATAATTATGTGTAGGTTTTTATTTTTTTTTTTTTTATTTTTTTAAAAAAGATATATCTGGGTTTTGTTTGTTATAAACCCAAATACAACCTTATACACCTTTCACAGTAAGCTACTAAAAGCTTGTGTCGTGAAAGGGGAGTTTGCCGGCACCTGGTATCGAACCACCGACCCCATGTTCACGAGGCCGAGACTCTACCTCCAGGCTACCGACGAACTCTACTTAGTTCACTTGGTACACTTGATACTTGCGAAATATAAAGAATCACTTTTATCTAAGACAAATAATAAATTTATATTTTTTATAAAAGATGTACCTAACACTATTTTAAAACATACACCGAAAATACTCCCAAAAAATCAAACAGATAGCAGTTTATACTTCTATCGTGAAGATGGAGTAGTTCGGCGGCAAGAGAAACCGAACCCAGAATCTCTTGATTGATAGTCAGGTCTGAACTATTCGGCTACCGGGTGTTGTTTGATATGTCCCGAGATTTTTAAGAAACTTGAACGATAGCCAAAATAATACGTATTTTTTTTTATTTCTGCTGAGAAACCCTATGTACATTTGTGTCGTTCGGTATCAAAATTGTTCAAATCCAAAAATTTACATATTTTTGAACTAAGTATGTAAAAAAAGGTGTTCGAAAAAATTAAGACATTTTTCATCTTAAATTAAGTGATGAGGTATGCCACCCATCCTGAATGTCTTGATTTTATATTGGCACAAAGAGGACAGTTTGCATGTTTCTTACATGCAGCTGATCTGCTGGCTACCCTACTTGTGGGATATGCCGTGATGGTATAGTAGTAGTAGTAGTATGTAAAAATATTCTTGTATTATGTTTTATAAAACTGCATTTTCAAAGTGGAATTTTTTAAGTTGGCACCGAAAACAATCCAAATTTTATTAGTTTTTGGAATCTACCTACTGGATTTTACTAAAAATGCATTATTCCACTTTCGATCTCAAGTCACTCATTTTATATTTTAGGCAATCGATCCTGATCTATAACAAAATATATATAATGAGTTACAATCCATTGGATTGGTCTGCAACGAGTTTTGACTTATTTCTCCACTCCTCCCTATTCTCAGCCAGTCTCTTCAACTCCATATATGAGCCACAGCTCATGTCCCTCTTCAGTTGGTCCATATCGTCCCTCGTCTGACTAACTGTCGTAACTGACTTTTTTGGCAAAATTGAGTTATGACCGCCACCATGTATTGTGATTTGATACGCATGTTCTCACCGAAGATCACAGCTGTAGCTGCTGCCATTATCCTGGAACAGCTTTCTGATTTGTTGTCGTATCTACGAATTAATCAAAATAATATCTTACTAACGGACGTAAGTGCAGATACTACAGTTAGTGTGATTTTTTATAAATGAAAAACATATCCAATGTAGGTCCTATCTTGAAATACGATACTTAGTATAGACATTAACTGGGAATAACTTTTTATTTATTTTCACATAGGATAGTATTTTTCTTTGTTAGAATCATTTTAGTAGAAATTCTCAATATCCCGATCATAATTTAAGTACTGAAAAAATTAATATGTCAAATATTTACGAAGTGCAGCCACAAGATTTTGAAGTTAACGGCTCACTGAGGGAAATACTAAGAAAAAAATCTTCTAAGGTCAATAAAAATAAATAAAAATAAACAACTAAAAGATCACAGAATGGAGTATATGACCCAAGTATCCAAAAATATTGTTGCATAGTGAATACTAAAACCTGCGTGAAACATTGAAATTTGTTAGGCAGCATCTCGTCAATGTTTTCTTTTCAACGAATATACTCCCGAAATAATTTGAGAAAATTTTCGGAGTCTTGAAGAAATTTTACAATTTATTATCATCATCTGCTAGACGGACATCAGATATGCCGGCCATTTTTTTTTAAATACATAAGTGTTGGAAAAAAAACGGTTGAAACAGCTATCGATAGTTACTTCGGCGAGGATTTTAGATAAAGAAAATCGAGGCGATCGAAAAGCTTTTTACATTGATCTGAGAATGAGTCGCAATATTGAGGAACAAATTGAGAGATTTCCAAAAGTTGAGTCTCACTATTGTCGTGAAAAGACGACATGAAAATACTTGCATAGTGACTTGACATTGAGAAACATGTACGCTATGTTTCTGGATACTTTGAAAAACAATACTGAAAAACTAGGTTTTGTATCATACAGAAGAGTTTTAATATAAAAAAAAAAACTGTCTTTCCATCTACCGAAAAAGGATCAGTGTAGCTTGTGAACGACATATTGCGAAAGCTCAGAAGATGTTAAAACTAAATTGAAAAATCAATATCTTAAGCATGAAAATGAAAAAAATACTTGTTCGTCCTGCTAGAATGGTTGGCAAAACAAAAGCTCAGCAAGATTCTATAACACAGTGTGCTACGTTTGATATGCAGCAAGTTATCAACTTACCGATCAGCAATGTAAGGGCAGTTTTCTATAAAAGACGTTTATTAGTATATAACTTCACAATATACGATATACCTTCTGGTGAGTGCTATCGTTACACGTGGCATGAAGGTGCAAGCAAGAAGGGTTCCTCTAAAATTTAATCTGCGTTTTTTCTTTTCTGAATATGTACTCGTATGATGAAAAATGTTATAAAAAGTATATTTATTTGCCGACTGCTGTTGCGGTTAAAACAAAAATTCAATAATCGCTTCTACCTTAATTTACTTTATAAATAATTCAAGAAATAATAATGAAATAAAATAACGTATCTGTTCCATGTCACGGACAAAGTGAAGGCGATTCGGTACACAGTGCTATTAACTATGCGCTTAAGAAAAGTGGTAATATCTTTGTTCCTAGTCAATTACTTCCTGTTTTCAAATTAGCAGGTAGAAACAAACCTTACATCGTTACACCCCTCAACTGTTCAGATTTTTTTGGATTTTAAGAAATTATCCATTGAGCTACGTCTTCTTTCCCTTCGAATGACGACACAGGGCTAAATGTAAACTGAACGGAGATGACGTAATTTTCAGTAGAAAAACACAGTCTTACTAAGTTTTCTTTTAAAACTAGTGATGGCGAAACAAATTATCGTTCAATATACTTGAAACGACAAGTATTTAACATAATATTGCATAACGAGATTTCTCAACTCAAATCCACTCCATCTAAAATTTCCCAGGCAAAATCTGCTGACTCGATGTCTTTGACTACTGGCGATACACCGATGATAAGATTACTCAAGCACGCTGAGTTTTATAAGTCCCTCCATCACTAAATTCGTTGTTTTGAAAATAATCACGAAATTTTATTTATTAACATCTGATGATGAGGATGAGAATTCTCGAACACCATAATCTGCATAATAATTTATTTTTTAGTGATTTACTTTCATTTTATTTCCTATAAAACTGCTCTTATTACAGTGTAAACACTCTTGTTAATTAATATACTTTCTTAAATTATAAAATCGTTTTATTTTCACCTTTGACTCTTAAAATAGTTAAGTCCTATCTGAGCATAACTAAATATGGCCATGGGAAAAAAGTCTCACAAAGGGTCCTATCTACTTTGACGGTGCATAAAAATAAATCCAATATACTTATGGAAATTTAATTTTCACAAAAATAATTCAGAGATTCATAAAAATACAAATAAAATAATAAAATACATTTAGACTCTTTCGTTTAGCTGGGAGAGACGAAACTATGCACGCCAAAACACTAAAAATGCTCTCCTGAACAATTTACATTTTACCAGTTACGACAGTTAGTCAGATGAGGGACGATATAGGCGTCTCTCGGTCGACCTCTGCCATTTGTGCCTTCGGTCCTGCCCTCTGCGATTGCGATGAGCAGTCCTGGGTGCCTGATGTTGTGGCCAATCCAATTAGCTCGTTGTTGGCAGATTCTTTTGAGGAGTTGCCTTTTTTCGCCAACCCTGGTTAACACTTCTTCGTTTTCGACGTGTTCCGACCAATGAATCTTCAGCATGCGTCTATAGCACCACATTTCAAATGCCGCTAACCGTCCGCTTTCCCTCTTACTGATGGTCCACGTCTCGCACCCATATAGCAGAATGCTCCACACAAAGGCTTTAGTGAGATTCTTCCTCACGCTTAGATCAATATTAGGGGATTCTAATATTCTGGATTTTTTGTTAAAGGCAATTCGTGCCTGGTTTATTCTGCTCACAATTTCTGATTTGGAGCGTCCGTCCTGGTTTATTCTGCTGCCCAAGTACACGAATTCTCTTACTTGTTTGATGCTCACTCCATTTATGGCAATGTTCGCAGTCGCTTCCTCCTTTCCAACGACCATACATTTTGTTTTATCTTTATTTATTTTCATGTTGTACTTTGACAACAGTATACTTTCCATTTTTCCTAAGGCTTCGTTCAGCTCCATCTCGGAGTCTGCGAGCAGTGCTATGTCGTCAGAATATCTAATCATGTCAACCTTTTTCCCATTTATTTTTACTCCTGTCCAATTCTTCATTTCTTCTCTGAGTTCATCAATAGCTTGCTGTATATAGCAGTTAAAGAGTGCTGGCGACATTGAGCATCCCTGTCTTACACCTTGTTCTACTCTCGCTTCTGCGCAGCTCTCTCCGTTTTTAATTACAGCCATTTCATTCTTGTATAGGCTCCAGATTGCTCTTCTGTCCTTATAGCTCATTCCTATCTGGTTTAGAGTCTTAAAAAGTTGTTCCCATTCTACTTTATCGAATGCTTTTTCTAGGTCGATGAATGCTACATACGTGTTTCTATTCACTGTTATTCTCTTTTCAAGAACAAGTCTTAGACTCAGAATTGCATAACAATGCAAATTGAAAAAACAGAATTGCAAACAATAACAAAATACATTGTTTTAAAGAAATATGTATTAACAATACACAATTATCATATAAATTTGCAATTTCCTTTAAAATAGTCAAAATATGCATAGACATTTGCATATAATTTAATTTTCTCGCATTATTATTTGGTTGCTTATTTTTCTCTTTGCCTCCCATCACACTCTTGGCAAATATTTCCAGAACGATAATGAACTTTTTTATTTATATAATTAACACATTTATAACCAAATAATTAGCTTTTTATCGTTTTTTATATTCATCCTAAAAAATACATGACTCCCGAATAGTCAGACACACTTCTCGGCATTATACTATATTTATTCATTGAGAGATAGTCAGACTGTCACCAGCTTCAGATGCAAATGAAAAACTGAACTCTTCACTGGCACCCTTGAGACGATCTAGGGACTGTTAAACGGCGTCAAAATAAAATCATCCAGAATCATCATCATACCTACAGTTTCAATTATACGTGCACGCGATGTAACCGCAAAACATTACTCTAAAACATATATATATACCTCGTCGCAAAAAACTATTCATATATATATATATATATATGGTGTATCAAAATGGAAGAATATAATATAAAGGTGTATCAAAATGGAAGATCGCGTAAAATGGCCCGTTTTTTGTTAAAAAAAGCGCAGGTAATTAAATAAATAAAACTTGGGGGAATCGATTATGATTTACTGTATATTTATAAATAAATTATTGTTATTGTAATATGTACCTACATTTATCCACACTTAAAATATTTAAATTTGAATTTGAAAATTTGTATTGGAATATCGGCATCTAAGCACGAGCTCTGCTCATATTTGCCTGACTTCTGACAATGCATTGTACAACTGCATTCCTTGGAAATCTAGATTGCGTTTATCATAGTTTGTCCTCACATTGCTTATAAGAAAATTGGAACAACACCTTGTATTGTAAGAATGCGTTGTGTCACATAACAAAACATAATTAAAGTTCTGTGGAACAACTACAATCAAAATCTCAAAAACCTAGATTTTACTAATGAGACGCGATTTGCTGACTTTTGAATAACTCAAAACGGGGTATCAAACAAAAGTCGTCTAAATTCATTTAAAAAAATCATTCGTATATTTTCAAGTTTTACTAAAATTTTCCTTCATAAACAGTCAAAAAGATTTTGTTTCACAATACACCGTTCGTTTTATAACGACATCAAAGCGATAGTAACAGAAAAACATCAACTTTATAATTATTATAATGTTCAAAGACTTCTTCTACAATTTCTTGCGTTTCGCTGACGAATTCAAACATGGATAAAATAGTCTTTATTATAAATTTTAATAACAATAATAATATGAAATAATAATAATAATACCTTCTGTAAGAGTATTTAAATCCCCATTGAATTAATTAAATTTCTAAAAGTGACCGAAGTGAAATGTAAAGGTGAGTACTACCTACTACTGTACCTGTATAACAATACACCAGCTACTAAGACATGAGTCAGCGGTGACAGAATGGTCGAAATAAAATTTATTACATAATTATCATGTAACCGTAAGTTAGCTGTGACAGAAAAGTCGAAATCTTTAGAAGTATGTGATTATTAGGTATGTACATACTTATGACTATGCGTCGACTGAATGGTTGAAATGTGAGTTCCTGTCTTATTACGTAGTATCTATTCAGAAGTTGGCGGAGACAGATTGAAAAAGAGTGCTTACCTAGATTAATTATCTGTCGACAGATTTTCATAAAAAAATATCTTGAGTATGATAATACTTATTCGATGCTGAAAAATTTTGTTCATGATTTTAACTAGTTCACAAACAATTCAAAAACAAAACATTCTGACAAGAATGAGGCAAAATCACCTTTAAATAAAAAATAGACATTTTAAATAATTAACTTGTTTATTCCTACAGGACGGTCACGTGTTGAGCACGTTGAACAGGAGAGCATGCATGAGGAATTGTATGACAGTGACGGAAGCGAAAGATGTATGCAAGGATAGAAGGAAGTGGCGCTCGATCCTTTCTGCCTACCCCGCGAGGGAAGCGGCGTGATGGTATGTATGTATGTTTATTTGAAGTACCCTATTGAATTCAAGTGAAGGAAAAAATCAAGTCTTTATTTCAAGCCTTGGGTTTGATAAAATTAAAAATGTAATGCCAGTATTTGGACTCAATGTAAAGAAAATACTTGGCATTTAATAAACGAGTTTATTCATTAAGATAGAACACCAAATTTTAACATGAAAATTTTTCAAATCTAACATAAAAACAAAAAGAAACAACTTGACTATTCTTCTTGTTGGCCGTCAGACAGTAGTTTTCTGTCGTCTCGTCTCGGTCTGTGTATGTGTGATGCGGGCTTTATTAAAAGTTAGAACTTTAGAAATGTCAAGCTTTCTGCTGAATCCTTCCTCCACAGGGCCATTGTTTATCCGTTTCATAATCACCCCTTTATAATTAAGGGACCCTTATTAGATTTAGTTAATTAGTGAGACTCAACCGCTGAAATTTATTTTATTTACTTTTACTCTGGCTGCTTTATTTATAGTACAACAATAATGTATATTTTTTATACGCTTATATTACAGAAAATATTTGTTCCCGTTATTCAAAGACTTTAAGCCTGGAAATTTGTTTTTACGTGTATTATTCTTCTTATTACATAATTTTCTGAATCTTAGGTTCATGGCCTAAGAACAAAAGAAGCAGTATTTATGAGTTAATTAGTTAGAAGTTAACGTTTTTAATTAACGCTATTAGATTTTTAAAAGGACTATTCCCGAATCTACACACCAAGGGAATTCAAAATCGGAACTTGAAAGATCTAACTATTTATCTATACTATGAAGATATTTTCTACAACTGGGATAGCCAGTGAAATTACCTTCTGTAAATAATGAACATACAAATCGTTCTCTCCTAAAAAAAGAAGACGTTTGCATTGAACGGGTGGATACCCTAACCCTGAATTGAAAATGGCAAATGTGCTAAAACGTGATGTTTTACAAATAATTGCCTTTTACAGGTTTTTTTGAAAGACATGGATTCAAATCCTATCTGATCCAAAGTAATTAATTCCTGTGCATCGATGGTAGCACCGGGAGAAAAATACATTTTGGCTTATTTTTTAATTTCTGGAAAATACTGTGATGGAAATTCAGGGAAGTAATGTAGGTATGCATGATACGTAATATAATGAATCAATATAATATCTATGTATCAGTCTCTAATGTCGAATGGGGCAGATTGAAGTTTTGGACACGATGTCATCTGTCACAGATTGGCATGATGAGCAGACGACATGTCCAGTGCATCCCATGAATGATTGACAAATAGGAAGGGAAACTGGGACCTGGAATAACGAAATGTATCTACATAATACCATTCAAATCTAATCAATAAAGATTTGAATAAGCAGATGTTCTCATTTGTACAAATTCAAGGATGGAAATCGATTCTGCATGTGTAGTTCAAGGAAAATTACTATTGTCTCACTCTTTTTCGATAGTCTTAGAGTGTATTGTACAATGCAGATATTTATAATATATTTTTTTTTGTATTTTAAATTCAGCTTTGACGCATGCCATACATTCTGAATATTTTTTTGTGACATGGAGACGAAAACCTGTATGTTGTAAGTTACATACATATTAAGGTCTCACACGATTATATTTATTGGTTACCATATTTGTAGAAGAAAACAAAATATAAAAAAGGGAAGTATCATGAAGATGTAAAATTTTAAATACATGGTTTGGAAAATATACAGAAACCCTTTTTTTTGCAGGAGAGTTGTGACATGAAAAAAAGAGTGGGTGACCTGTTAGATTCCTGGAACACTATGGTTAATTATATCGTAAATGAAAAAGCGAACACAAATTTCAACGCAACGTTTTTTTTTTAATTTCTTCATTTTCCACCCTTCCGCCAGTTATAATTTAACCCCCGTGAACCCAAAAGCTAAAATTAAACTTACCCGACCGTCTTTTAATTCAATTAACGAAAATTTTTAATTACGCATCGCTGTTTTTGTCACTTGCTCTTCTGATAGCTCGGAGATTAAATCTTTTTTGTTGAAAACTTGATCCCGGCATGTTATAGTATTATACGTATTTTCATTACTTAATATCTGCGAAATACATTTCTTTTATATTAACAATCAATATTGTTTAGGTATGTAGGTACTTTGTAAAGAAAGAGTCAACGTTACAACAATGTTAATAGATTATTTTTGAATAGAGCTTCCAAGAAACAATCATTAATTTAAAAAAAATGAGTGTATGTTATAAAGAAGTAACATATTTTTTACCTTACTCAGAGAAAAAAAACTAAATAATATCGTAATACTTTAAAAATGAAAAAACTTGAGTTTCTTGGAAAAAATTGCGATAAACTTTCTCTCTGTAGGATTGATCGTATTTAAGGTCAATTTAGTTATATAAAAGGTGAATGTATTTAATAAGTTACGATGGTTTGGGCACGTGGAAAGAATGAATGAGGACAGAATGACCAAGAAGATATATTTGGCTGAGAGGAATGGTGCTCGGAGAAGTGGACGTCCGAGGATCAAATGGCAAGATCATTTAAATCAAATCCTACAGGACGGTCACGTGTTGAGCACATTGAACAGGAGAGCATGCATTGTATGACAGTGACGGAGGCGAAAGATGTATGCAAGGATAGAAGGAAGTGGCGCTCGATCCTTTCTGCCTACCCCGCGAGGGAAGCGGTGTGATGGTGTGTATGTATGTACATATAACATAACACGTAACATAACACGTGTAGACAATTCACACAGACCGAGCTAGTCCCAAACTAAGATATGAATCTTGTATTATGGGTACTTACACGGCGATACACATATACAATGCACTAAACACATATACATGTAACACCCAGACCCAGGACAATCTGAAAAAGGTCATTCTTCATTTTGCCCTGGCCGGGAATCGAACCCGGGACCTCGTGACTCAAAGGCAAGTGCGTTAGCCTCCGCGCCACACCGGTCGTCAGTTATTTGGAAATATGTAGGTAGTTATTTGGAAATTTGCTTATTATCAATATCCAAATATTTTATTTTTGTGTTTTGGCGTGGAAATTAATAGTATGTTACTTTTTATGTCACTCAGTATATCACTGTTTTTATTTTTACGACCACCTTACCAAGTTTGTAAATTTATGTTTTCATCAATAGTTAAGGGTGGTTAGGCGAATTTAAGACTATAATTACTTTATCACTTATAGAGGTTGCTCAATGTACAGAGAACAACGCAAATAAAATACCTACATAATATCTCATTTCTATAATTGCAATTTTTAGAATTTTCAGATGGAAATAATTAATAAAATAATTAGACTTTCTAATGCCGTGTTCTACATCTTTAGTATTTTAGTCATTTTGTGAATAATTTCTTCCGGAATCAAAGCAAGTATGCAATCAAGCTTTTCTATAAGTACCAACTAAGCGTTTTGAAAATATATATTTTAAGGCTGTAAAATGAAGCGTGATATAATAAATAATATCGAATCTCAGCAATTTTTTATCAGGATAAGCCTCTGTGCTTCTAACTTTATGTAATACTTGAGAAAAAAAAATAGCTACGAAGAAGTATAGTATAAACTTGCTTATGTATTATTATTATCTAAGTGCTCTAAAAAATGAAAAGATAAATAATAATCCGCGGGAACGTAGAGTAAATATATTATAATGTGTATTAATATATGTAGTTTTACCCGGTATCGCATGGAAATTAAACTGACAAATTATTGACATATCACGACACAAGCTTTTAACTTCCTCTGAAAGGTGAACGAGGTTGTATTTGGGTTTATTACAAAATTCCAGAAATATATCTTTTAAAAAATGCAGGTTGCAAAAGTTTGAGGATTTTTTTTTAAATGTCAAAATATTCTAATATTTTGACAGTTAGAATATTTTGACAGTTCCTCCCATGTTCAATAATGGATAGAATTGTCAAATATTGTTTATTTCATCTAACTGCCAACATTTGTTGATATATTTTTGCAGAGCTGTCTAAAGCTTTTGTCCTTTATTGTAATGTTTTTATGCAAACATAAATTATTATAAACATTATAAGTCAAGATAGTTATAGATATTTTATTTCATCTTGATATAATTTATTCAATAAATTGAAAAAAAAAATTGTATTTTGACACAAGAAGCAGAACAATATAGGTATTCAATTCCAATAAAAATATAATTACACTAACATTTCAGTCAATATAATATAAGATACTTAAATTTACCCAAAGGGTATAAAGTGTATTATTTTTTCTCTGTCCTGTCTAATTGTGAAGTTTTTAAAGTACATAATTATAAACATACGAACGGATATAAATGTTTATAATATTAGTATAAGATGTTGTTGCTGGTTGGAGAGAGAGGTAATACATAGTACATTTATAAAAATGAGCTCTGATAAGTCAGTACATTAATCAGGGCTAAGCCGGATAAACGTCGTAGAGGAAAACAACATTCAGTGTGTACTAATATTGTGTTACGGACAATATCAGAAATAAGGTAATATGGAATTTTTATTGGTCAAAAGACTGATACTATATAAAAATGTTTCTTTGGTTTATAATAATAATTACTAGACAACTTATTTATGATGCGCCGTTTTGTAGAAAAACCACCGCAAGGGCTCATTTAAGAATCATAACACCTCCTGAAAAATAGGGTTTTTAACACCTCCACACTCTCCAGAGTTTGCAAATCATAGGGAATTTTGTTCCACAGCAACGGACCAGCCACACACAAGAAAAAAAACTCTATAGATTGTAGCAACAATAAAAAACAAAATTTTGTGAGATAACATTTTAAAAACAAGTAGTATCTGTGTTCAATTTGGGGATATTAAAATATTAATTACTTCAACTAATAATACAAGGCAAGCTTAAAGGTAGACAAGAAGTGGGCAGAAGATGATGTCATGGCTGCGCCACGTTCTAGGTTGGACTGGAATACGACGAGTGGAGAAGTTATTGGGAATTGCACAGGACAGAGAAACCTTCTTTGTAGTAATAGCCAATATCGGGAAACCTGATACGGCTCTCGTAGAAGAAGATCAAAAATATTCAATATATTCGGAAACAATTTACCGGGTTAGTTGGAAGACATCGCATTTTAGCGATAAACTCGCCCTCTGTACATTGAATTGTATAAATGATGTTAATTTGTATTATTGTGAACAATGTACAGTGAAGAATAAAATAAATAAATAAATAAATAATAAAAATACAAAATTATTTTTCGATATCTTAAACCAAATGGATAAACTAATCGTGACAATGAATCTGAGCTTTTCACAGCTGGCGTCACTAGTAGAAAAGAAATGACCACTCAGTCCGGAAGAAAACTTTTCTACTAATGTTGACAATTTCACGTTATTGACTATAACATTTAATATCTCATAAAATAAAAATACGAGTTTATACGTTTGCGTGCGTCGTCAAATACACAGCAGGTGTTAATGTAGGTATACTTAATAAAAAAAATATATAGTTAATGCCCACCCAAAACGTGGTGCCCCGAGGGAGCACACAAACAAGAATAATAACAATAAAGTGTGCCATAGTAATTTAAGTTCACAATTTGACATATCGCTCTGAGTGTGGCAGGTGAAATAAAAAAAAATATATATACAAGTGTACTGGACTTCATATTATTTACTTAATCGCAATTTTGATTGAGTGTTTTTATTTATTTATCAGGAATTGAATTTTAATTAATAGTTTATTTATTTATTCATCATAAAATTAGCAATGCGAGACTTTTTGAGTAGGTACTTAAGAAAACACCTTGCTGTTTCTTTTTTTTTTCAATTATATCAATAAAATTATAAGAAACATGTAACCAAAAAATTAATTGGTTTAATAAAACTATTCAGCACAACGCATTTATTGTATTTTATATAAAATACGTACTTAGTAATAAATTATGAAATGAATATTTATGGCCCAGACAAATTGATTCAAATTGATTAAGGTTATGTTTTTATTCATTGTTCAACAATCATACAACAGACATCTGCAGCAGATTATAGTGATTGTAATGCAGAAAAAAAGTGTATGGACTTAGTTGGAAGAAATTAAAATACTTCGTTAAGCTCATCCCCTTGTTTTGAATGTTGTTAATACTTCTAGGTAATATATAAATATATTTATCTATATTATCAATATCATGACATATCCCATGAGTGGGTTAGCCAAAAAACCAACTACTGGATGTAATAAATAATAAGGTCATCTTTAATATGTCAATAAAAAATAAGACAATCGGAATGAGTGGATACTTCATCGCTGAATAGAAGATGTTAAATATACTAATGAATTATTAAAATTTACTTTTCTGTATGAAAGTATTTTTGATCAATCTTGATTGAATTTTTTCTTTTGTGCGTTGGAATTTATTTTTTCTTTTACAGACATTCGAAATGTTACAAAAAATAGATGCGGTAATCTATAGGATACGAATTTATGAATGAATCAGATGTACATATTTCCATTAGGTACCGATTTCAAGCATAAACTAGCAACGCAGTACTAATTTTCTCAGTAAGCAAATACCAAAATTAACAAAAATCAACAGCAAGACAGTAAATATTTGCTGTTTCAATCCATAACGTTAAGACGCAAATGGCCTCCTTCACACTTAAACGTTAGTATTTTACATATCTGACTTAGTCACAAAAGGGCCCCTACAAAAACAATAAACGTCATTCAAGATAAGTAAACACTAAGACTGATTTGACTGATATGGAAAGAATTTATTTTTGATCCACTATTCGATTGGATTCATTACCAATTTTTCGTTTGAATTTCTAGTTAAAATATTAATCTGTCTATGGTCTCCATATACATACGCGCTGTAGGCATCACATAATTCACGTCCCTTACTCGGAGCTTATCCGAAATATATTGCCTCCTTACAAACAAATAAGGCTTTCAACTCAATCTTGCTTCACGACAAATAATAAACATATATAGGTACATAAGTATATAGTCTCCATACTTTAGAGAGAATTGGATGAGTCCACTGTATCCAGAATACTCATATAGAGCAAAAAATTGACATATTGAAAGTAACTCGTTTTACTTTAATTTCCTACTACTTAAAGTGCCCTTACGGTGACGCTTATCCTGAGCTAGTGATTAAGATTAAGATAGACTTTAATTTAGAGAAATTTTCTTTTCACATCTCATAAATTTTGATATTTCGCAACAATTTTACATCTTCTTAAAACTTACGAAAAGAATGAGAGATCATTTTTTACCGGGGACTCGTTCTACATATTATCTAGAAATTAGGTGATTGAAAAAGTAGAGCATTTAATTTTTTTTTTATCTCAGACTTTAGAGGTCAGAATTTCATAATAAAACTCGATTACTTTATTGTGAATGTGTGTGGTATGTGAGCTTATATTCAGTGTTCCTTTGGACTGGTATTTTGCAGCAAAATCTTGCATCTATCTTTCCATTGCGCTTTATCCTGTGCGACCCTCTTCAACTTTTCGTACGATCTGAAGCTCATATCTCGTTCAGTTAAGAAAAAATAAATAATTCACTCGTTTGAAAGAAGATGGGTGAAAAATCTCGAACGTGTGAATATCTTACTCGACTACGTAGATCAAAATCTCAAAGACAATCGCATGGTGTGTAAAAGGAATTTACAAGGAACTATATTGATGTGTTATGAAAAATTGCATCATTGCTTTTACAGATAGGTAGAATGAGAGTCCCCAGTAAAAAAAGATCTTACATTCTGCTTTGTTAATTTTTCGAGTTCCTTATAAAAGACACATTATTATAAACGAGTAAGATATTCAAAACCTTTGATTCAACGCATATTTTTTTATTACAAATTGCGAGATGTTTTAATAACATGTAAGTAAATATTAGGAGATAAAAGAGAAAAGTCGATGCGTTGGTTGAATAAAACGGAAAATTATATTCAAGTTGAATGTTATATTTCTTCAATACATATGAGTATATTTAATACCTAATATGTATGAGTAAATATTTGATCTTAAATAAGTATTTCTTTATAGAGTAAATGTAGAGTAACGAAAAAATTAAAACATATATCCACCTAATATACATAGATAGCTCCACATTCCCTCCTTATCTTCTCAGGCGTTGACAGTGGGTACATAAGGCATGTAGTTACTTACAGATGCACATTGATTTTTTTAATGCGTTTGGCATTCTGGCCCTACAGATTCAACAATATATTTTTCAGACATTTGGCTGCGTTGATGGTAACCACATGTAGGTCCCCCCAACCAAACTCAAAATCATATAGAAGACTTTCCAAAATATGGTTCATTGTCTGACATCGATTCCTTTTACTCAATACGCGACTGTCTTTAAGATTTTGATCTGCGTAGTCAATCAACGTGATTTTAAAAAAATTTTTGGCAAAACTTCTTTCAAATGAGGATATTTATTAATTTATTCTAACTGAACGTTGATTACAAGCAATCAGTACACATGAGGCGTGTAAACGACAATGACGTGATTTCTTCTGAGTAATTGAAAAAGTAAACTTGTTTCATTATCCATTCTTTATATATGATCGACCCGTTCCTGCTAATTTTTTACGCGTTCTACTCATGATATTCATTTCGCATTCGCTCATTTTCCCTATTTCCTCATTTCTCAATTTAATCTCAAATAAACATGCAAAAAATATAATACAAAATTGAAGGATGCTGAGAACGTAGAAAATTACTCAATACGCGAAAATTGAATGAAAAACAGTATGATCCAACTAAATCCAAATTGATTATCAAAATCCTCTTGATTACGTCATGAAGTCGGCTTGACAAGCTCCAAGTCTCTTTATTTATTTTTTGCTTCAAAGGAAAAACTTCTTATAGTATTTTTCCAGTAACAAGATTGCTTCGGAAGATACGAGTTTTTTTATAACCAATGTATTGAAATGTAGAATGGTGTTAATCAATGGAAATTTTGTTTTGTGGAAAAGCACTATGTTTGAAAAACTTTGATTAAAATGGATTACCTATATAAACTCTCGTTCTTGAATTACGCATCTCTAGCAGAATGTAAAAAATATGCACTTTGCATATATCTATTCATTGAAG
The DNA here is from genome assembly GCA_947579605.1 of Athripsodes cinereus. Classification (NCBI taxonomy): domain Eukaryota; kingdom Metazoa; phylum Arthropoda; class Insecta; order Trichoptera; family Leptoceridae; genus Athripsodes; species Athripsodes cinereus. The sequence goes on along the minus strand of OX388319.1, from coordinate 14,438,350 downwards.
GACCCAGCGACCATAGAGCAGATTTCTGGGGACTTTCATGTTTCCGATTGTAATTTCTACACTAGAAAATTTGTCATACACGGAAGTTGCCATATAAATGGGCAACCTAAAGTACTGGCCGATACCAAACCCACAATGTGTGGAATATTTTTACAACATTACTTCGATGTTCCTCTAGCCAAGGGAAGCATAGTTATATAGACAATTTGTTTTAATCGCATTCATAAAACATTGCATCATTCTGTCTATCACAATCTTCCTGTAATATTAAGCATCTCTGATAAGTGAGGGAGCCAACAAAATATTTGCAAGTGATAAGCAAATAGGTTGCTATTTTCATGCAATAAAGTAAGATATAAATTGATATGGGGGTACATCTTATTGTTTTATTGAAGATGTTAAATGTTTAAAGCTTCGTTTACTCATAATATGACTTCAAGAGGTCCATTGGCGGCTGGTGTGGTGCAGAGCTAACGAGCTCTTGCCTTTGAAAGACGAGGTCCCGGGTTCGATTCCCAGCCAAGGCAAAATGGAGAATGACTTTTTTCAAACTGTCTTAGGTCTGGGTGTTACATGTATATGTTTTAGTGCATTGTATATATATGTGTATCATCGTGTTATTACCCATAATACAAGATTCAATATTAATTTGGGACTAGTTTGATTTGTGTGAATTGTCATTTCATCACCATCATCATCATCTCTGTCGGTTCCTCATCGTGACCACACATTAAGGGTTGCACCCTCCCTCACCCATGGATGTTGCAGGAATGTCAATTCCCATGTCATCCATCCTCATCGTGACTATCATGCCTCATTCTGTAAACCATCTGTCTCCATGTTGAGCGATCCTCCGCCATGTGTAAGGCCCCGTGAAGTGAGTTCTGTGTGGCCTCCTTAATTTGGTCGCTCCATCTTATTGGCACTCTGCCCCTTCCCCACCTCGTTTAAAAAAATATATTATTATTGTGCGTCATACGTCCAAAACTTCCAGCAAAAGGTATATCATCAGATTGCTTCTAAAGCTCTCTCTATCAGGAGACTTTTAAGTGATGTCTCACGAAAATTTGATTTATAATGACATTTAACAAACTAAAAAAATAGCGTTTTTAATAAATGTTATGGCAGAGTGCGAACAACCTGCATGGTTACTACAGTCATTATATAGATAGACCACGGTCTACCTCATTCGTGGGATATGCCTAGAAGGTATGAAAGAATGAATAAAAAATAGCTTTTACCTCTAAAATCACCTGTCTTTCTCGGCTAAACGCCAGTGGAGATTTAATTTTCATTTTAGTACTTCAATAGATGTTTACCTGTGAAAACAAGAAATAAAAATATTAGAAAAATGTGCACATAAAATGTAAAAAAAGTCGTATTTTTCAGTGAACGTAGGTGAAAATATATTAATAATATGAGCCAGTAATATTAGTGCATACAGATATGGTAAGTGGGACAGTATGAACAGTGTATGCCACATGTTAGACGAATAGATTATGAATATATGTAGTATGTTTTGCAACGCATGTGTAATGTTTTCAAAAAAAAAGATATAAATAATTTATGTACATTTGCATACGGGTTGGTTAGAAGAAATCATATATTTGCAATAAAATCTCCCTCTTTAGATTGATAATATTTACTTATTTTGTAATTTTGTGTGCATTTTATACATTGTTACGTCTATATAATGTATTATATATTTTGTTAACATGTAAAAGGTTTATTGCCGTGTATATTTGAAAAATAAATAAATATGTTTGTAAACAATACAAGGTAACATAATAAATCAATGAATGGTCCAAATTATGGGAAAAAAGTGAAATCGTGTTACTCGAGACAGGAAAGAATGGATAGTTTTGAAGAGGCCTATGACCGACAGTGAATAGATTAAAACCCGCTTGAACTGAACAATTTAAAAAACCTCGAAAAAACGGGCGCTGGCTTAGAATCACTGCGTTAGTAGAATTTTATTTCTAGTCTTTTTGTAAAATATAATATTCTATTTTCAAACAAAGTAGGTATTTGCTACATACTCTCGTATGTGTATATTCTGTGTCCCATGTTGGTAGTACAAGCATGAAATTGGCTTCCGTTGAGAATGAGTATCTCATACAAGGCCTCTTATGAAATATTATGCACAATTTCAGCCAACACATTCGCGAAGAATTACTATCCGTCATACGTATCCTTGTTTGTTGTTTATGCCCATAGGTACTATGTATTTTATTACAAAATATATAGATATTAACTTTTTGAGCTTTAAGCTTAGTGTGAAAAGTGTATAAGGTTGTAGTTGAATTTATAACAATAACCTAGATTCATTTTTTTTTTCATAAAAGGAAAAACTGATTCTGTTTCATATTATGAACAAATATTAATTTTTATCATTCTGTCGTTTAGTCTTAAAAATAGTTTTATCTGACTATTTATGTTGAGATATCAATTTAATAAAATTCTCATTCATTACACATCAGGATCTTCTGTTCAGACGCTCCTCGCATGAAGAGATATTATCCATAAAGTTTATTGCCGCTACCACCATTCTCAGACAGGAGACCAAGAATGAGGGCGAATAAAAGAGAAAAATTAATTTTATGAGAGATCCAGCGCTTATTCCTCTCGCTGCCGACCTACCTCACCTTCAAGATACAAGCGTATTGATAACGTTCGTCGGTAGCCTAAAGTCTCGGCCTCGTGAACAGGGGGTCCGTGGTTCGATCTCAGGTGCCAGCAAACTCACACTAACAGACACAAGCTTTAAGCTTACTGTGAAAGGTGTGTAAGGTTGTATTTTAGTTTATAACAAAATACAGATATCTTTTTAAAAATAAAAAAAACTCCACATGAAATCCAGGTTTATAACAAAATAAGTGATAATATTTGGACATAAATAATAACAAAACTGTAGGTGAGTATTAGAAGCTATCAGTGGCGTGACAAAATAAAAGTTGTTCCGTCTTGAAGTTTCATCTAGATTGAAATACTTCTTATGATTGCAACGCCACTGGAATTCGCAGGAAAACTTTGTACAATTATACACATATAAAATGGCTACAAATTTTATAATGCAAAATTTCGTAGAAAAAAGATTATCGTAATCGGCGAACATGTATGAGAAACTGGATGAATGTGGAGGAAGCGAAAGAAGTTTGTAAGGATAGATCTATATGGCGTTCCGTTCTCTCTACCTACCCCTCTTGGGACACGGCGTGAGGGTATAGATAGACAGATAGAAGATCATACATTTTTACAGAAATTTTCCTGAAGCTTTGTATTAATTGCCACGGAATGGGCTGTTTGCATGTTTATTATATGTAGTTAGTCTACAGGCTGCCCCACTTGAAGGAGTTTCCAGAAAAGAAAACATAGATCTAAGACTCGCACTTTATTCGTTGTTTTTGAGTATTTTGGTAAAAGACAATTATTCGTACAACATAACTAATAAGACATTTAACGTCTATTATTTTGCGGTGAGCGATGTTTCCAAAATTGAATATTTAATTTTTTATAGTCGATGAGGTAGGTATTTAACGTAGGTACCTACCGGTTACCTTAGTTTAGGATAATCATGATGGTATACATAGACTTAATGTTATTATGGTAGAATTCAAAATTAAATTCTTCTTTTTGGAATTGCAAAACCAACAAAGTAATGAAGAGAAAAATTACAAACATTTAGATGAATATTTTTATTCAGATAGGAAAAGAAACAAACTACAAAAAAATACAAAGCAAAGCAGAGAATAATAAAATGAAACAAATAAACTTAAATACGTGCAAATATTTCTACAAACAATAACAATGACGTTGCACTAATCTTTGCCAACTTGCGGTTGTACAACCAGACGTCAGTTAAAAGTTCAAAAACAGACAAAAGAATAAAACATTTTTAAACAGGTTAAAAACAATCTCACAACAGAGAAAGTTTTGAAAATTCTTATTCATTTGTTTGGAAACGGTTGTCTTTTATTTTTATGCTTTTTAACGGTGGCGCAGTAGTAAATACATGATGGTGAAGTTTGTATTAAATTCGTTGCAAATTATTTCGTTTATTTAAATGTTTGCTGCTTCTTTATAAATTGTTTCGATTTTTTTTAAAATTGTTAAAATTTTGCTGCATTATGCATCTAAAAAAAAGAATTCTTGTTTTCTTATGTAGTAGAATCAGTAGATAAACAGCGAGATTCAAACCTTTTATTTTTCAAAATTCTCCTATTGAGTGGCATTCAAAATACGAAGGTCTCACACTACATGTTATATTACCAATAGCCTGGACGAACCTTTTTCTCAGTACACTATTCATATACAACGACATCAGAGTGTTAGATACTATAGAAATCCCATAGAAATAATATGTGACTTGATTGGCGAAGAATTGCTCTAATGGGATGGTATTTATTTCTTCCTTATGCTCTGAGGGAGGTGTTGAAGAGTTAAAGAAGACTTATCTAAATAGGTAGATACGAACTTTTAATATTTTAACATAAAGTCAATGTTGTCGATGATACTTGGTGGAAGTAATTTTACATTATTAGAAATAAAATACTTTTTTTATGCTACTTCCACGTTGACTTTTTTGGTCGCGAACTAGTTTTCAGGAGCTTCGGTTATCATCGTCAGGCTAACGTTGAAGAAATTACATTCTAATACTGTTATGGAGAAGTAATTTAACAACTTTTAGTAGAAATAATATTCTACTTAATAGAAGTTGTTATTTATAAAATGTGTTATGACTTTAAATATTATATTTTTGGAGTGAAAACTATAAAAAATACCGAAGTATATTTTTATTTTAATATCGCCTTATTCACTTATGGTAAAACATTGTTCGGTATAAGATTTTTACGGGGAATCGTGTTCCGAATTACGCCCACAAAGATCTATGTACAAAAAACCTTCCTGCGGCTTTATAGAAAAAAAGCTGTCTACCGCAGGGAATAAACACTTTTTTATCGCAAAGTAAACGGAGAACATAAAATGAAACGGGTGTTCCAGTTCTCATTCAGAATTAAAGAATTTACATTTGGAGTATCCAAGTAATAATAGTAATAAAACCTACAGTTGTGTGTTTTGAGGGCTTGCATAACATTATAAACTGAGCGCATCAACCAGGAGAGCATAACATATAATAGGTACAAACTAAAGAGGTCGTTTAATAGAAACTGAGATAGTCAAGTATTATTTGCTTGTTGGAAAACCTAGTAATACTTTGAGAAGTTTGCAACACGGCATATACTATATGCAATGTATGGAGCCACTTGAAAGGCAATCTGGTTCAGTCGAGTCGTGATAATAATATATTCTATGCAACCCTGGTAATATAAAACAGAGAGACAGAAGGGTATAAGAGAAAAGTGGTGGATTTATCAGGATAAAAATATGGAAGTATTTTAGATTGTGATGATAGTAATAATATGTCAAAGCTCAAACATTTATCCGTTCTGGTTTATCTACTACTGATCATACAACTGTTTATCAACAAAAAGGCTAGTGGGGTATGATTTTTCTACTTCTTTTTTAATATTCTGTTGTGAATAAATTATTCATTTAATAATCCATGTATATTTTGAAACGAAAAACCTTTTTAAAGTCCATATTTCATAATAAAGGTATTTGACAACATGACTTTGCTAAGTCTTCATATTTAGTATAACAATACACCAAAATCATATTATATGCTCCTGATAACTTATTATTATTTTGAAAGAGAAAACTTCCAATTTAAGAAGCAGCAAGTTGAAGTTGAACAAACCAATTTAGGAAACGGAGTTAAAACTGCCTTATTTACAGGAAACTCCAGTACCCTTGAGACTCTCGAAGATTGTTGAGAGGCACAAAATAAATGATCCGGATGAAAATAGTCATTATAGATTGGACGAAGGAGAAAAAATTGTAAGTGTTTTTAAAATTGAAACATTTCTACATTTTTATAACTTGTTAAGAAAATATTTATTATTTTCAGTTTACTGCATACCTACAACAACTTCAGGAAATTCTAAGGGAGAATAATATACTAATTATCATTACCAACATAAAGCCTGATAGAACGAATGTTGACTCTTTTTTTCGATTTTAAGCGTTCTTTTTGAAAATACACTGTAGAAATAGGCAATTTTTTTTCTTCAAATTGGTAGTTCATTCATATCATCACGACATTTTCCACACGTGGGTAACCATTAGACCAACTGCACGTGACAAATGTACAAATAGTCCTTTTCATGCCAATAAAAGTAAAGACATTCAAGATGGGTGGCATACCTTGTCGCTGAACTGAATATGTTAGTACTAAGTTACAAATTTTATACACTAAACGATATATTGTGAATCGGAGTTTTCCAGCTAACCTTGTGGAAGAATAAAATGTTATTGTATAGCACATTATAAATATTTTTTAATACTGATATTTCAAACTAAATAAAAATAAATTCTTAAATATTGATTGTGATTTTATAACTGGATTCCTGATTTAAAATTGAAAAGAGATATTAACTCTTTACTAAGCAAAAAAGTGTTACATGACGCCTGAAAATCTAATAAATATGATAGATATTTTATTTCGATCGGAATGATATGAGTATGTTCTTATAATATATTTAGGAACTTATGGTTTTTCATTTGTCACGTACCTATCATAAGTGTTTCTTTATCCATACACATAATATTTACACACCGGACAAAACCACGTCCCATGAAATAAGGTTACAACAAATATTTGTATGTTTATTTTGCGTGTCGGTACTCTGAAACGAGTAACGAAGAAAATACCACAAACCAAAGTGGAAAAGTTAATTCCATGACATAATGATTTTTTTTATTGTCATACAAATACTATTCCCTTTTTATGTAGGCAAACAATTTCTTGATATTGGGCACTATATAAACATGAAGAGTAAACAATTAGAAAAGTGTCGTCATAAAATTAGTAAACATTTTTTTCGTACCACTCCACTTTTATCATGTTTGTCTGGTATCAACATTGTTTTGTTTAGGAGGGTGGGTATTAGAGAATTGCTATTAACGTTATTATTGTTTGTTTCCTTTGTAATAATGAATTATGTTTTACACCTGTTTGTTTCATGTCACCTGTCAAATGCAGTGTATTATATCAAAATATTATTGTATACATTATGTTATTTATTGTTACAAAGAATCTTATATAAAAAATAGTTTAACAAACTCGTAAAACGTAATATAAACGCAAACATTATTTGCGTAGTTACATATTTGTTTATCACATTCAACAGTGCAAAAAATGAAATTTTAATCTAAATAAAACAGAGATAAATTAATGTAACGCAAACAGACAATTTACAATATAGCAAAATAGTATGAACGAGATTGAGTGCTCATAACATAATCATTTACGGGATAGACTACTGGAGGTTTCCTAGAAGTCATCTCTTTCAACGGCATTCCCGACTCTCTAATGCCATTGTTTTAGGAATAGTACATTGTGAAAGATGTTCATCCAGGTCGTCGGAAACTTTAAGGATGAAAGAACAGTCAACAGCAATAAAACAATACAACTTACGTAACTTGTATTCACAATTTCACAATTCACAAAGTCGAATAATTTACTCGACATGTGTGGGCCATAAAACTAGTTATGTTTAGTATGTACAGCACCAAATAGAAATATATTATTATAAAAACATATTTCATCGCATTTAGGATAATAATAATCATGTAACAACAGCGTTTTGTACAAAATATGTAATAATAATAATATGCCAAAAGCACACAGAGGAAATCATTTTCACAGCGTGTTAAGCTAACTTTATCAAAAACCGGATTATATTTTAAATTAAGAACAATATTACGAATAGTTGCTGTTACGAAAACAAAAGACACGTTATCGTCTGATGAAATAATACAAAATTGAAATTATTTACAAAGCGGTAAATGGCAAAATTGACAAACGTTAAATAATTGACAAACAAATTATGACGACGCATAAATAAAACAAATAGAAAATCTAATAAAAAAATATTCTACGTATTTGAAATACAGTCTCGAGCAAAAAAATATCTATCTCATTCTTTTCTGTAAGTTTTCAAGTGTCGTGATAAAGACAGGTATATGTCGTGTATAAGACATTTAACATCTTCAATTCAGCGATGAAGTATGTCACCTACTCATATTTTCAGGGTACGAAGAGTACGACTTGTATGTTATGCACCACGGTATCATATACCATTTATGTATTAGAACGTACAATTAATTTTCTGGCTACCCCACTTGCAAGAGATGCTGTGTTTGTGTAGATAGATAAATAGATAGAGAGACATCTATTTAATAATAATAATAATCTGGACAATTTATTGAGCGCCGTTTTGTGGTACAAACCACTGCAAGGGCGCATTTTCAGTTTTTTTTTATTTATTTATTTATTGTTATTTATCAAATTTTAGCATGTTTTATAAATTTAATTTAACTGTTAAAAAAATTTAATGCATTTCTAATTGTCACAAATTTGAAATATGGAGTAATTCTGTGAGTTCCAATTGTAGTTATTATTATTTGTCACAAATTTTATCCACTAAATCATTTGTTTTTAAATTTGTAATTTTTAATTAGTTTGAAAGTAATTTAACACTTAAAAAACAATTATCTTTATAAAACTATTGAAACTAAAAATACTGTATAAAATTTTTGTTATTTTGAATCATTCTAAGATAATATTTTATTTTTTAAAAATGAGACGTCAGAGGTTTCAGGCAGCCACTACCGGCGCCATCCACCGACATTTAAAGTAATTTGTTCGACGCGAAAGTGAAAACTACCTTACCTTAGTAAAAAAATATAATGATGAACTGAAACAATATCTATTAATAGAAAATCCATTATTTTTATAGTAATGAGGTAACTAATGGATACAGAACATGTATAATGACACAAGAAATCCAAGCAATGCCACATAAAATATATTCAGAATAGGTGGCCGGGTGATCAATAAAAACGTACTGAAAAAAAATCTTGTCCATTGCAACAATGTTTTATTTTTTTGGAAATAAATCCAACTACGTACATGAAAACTAATTCATTATTTTTTGTTCAGTATATTTTGATTAAATAGAATAATCAAAGCATTTTCTTAAACAAATCAAAAACTTTTAAAAGTACTCATCTAGGTACATTTATCCATTATGAAAAGTTGTACATTTTTCAAATTCGTTCCAAGAAGTAATTCATCGCCTATTCGGTAGTCGAATCAGGTGTTACGAAGTAGTAATTATTATTTTTTTTATTTTGGAACTTTTAGAAAAGTTTGAAAAGTTGTATGTTCTCCGCGTTCTTTTGAATAAAGAAATGTTGCTACCCTTCAAAAACAAAAATCCGGTAAATGGGTTTGAAAACGAAAATGGGAGGAGAAAAGTGAAAAATTGATGTAAATATTAGTTTCCAAGTTATGAAAGTAGTATTATTTTTAATATCTATATATCGGAAAAGTGCTTATTTTACATTGTTTTTTCCAAGTTAGTAGATTAAAAAGGTTTTTTTTATGGATACCCATAGTAAAGTACCTACAGTTCAAGTTTTTGAGTTTCCTATAAAAGGTAAAGTATCACGTATAAAACATTAAATATTTTCAATTCACTGGTGGTGAGTTATGTCACAGATTTTGAGTGTCTTGTTTTAATTTACCACGGAAAGGTCGACCTCCATGTTCATTACACGCATTACGTTCAGTGGCTACACCAGTTATGGGATTTCTATAATGGTATAGTTTAATAGAGACATTATTATTGACTTCAGAACTATTATAGAATTTTTTGAAGACGTACATATGTAGTGTACGATATAAATAATAAATAAATAAATAAATCTTTATTGGCCATAATCTTACACAAATCTATCTATCTATCTATACCCTCACACTGTGTCCCAGGAGGGGTAGGCAGAGAGGACGGAACGCCATATAGATCTATCCTTACAAACTTCTTTCGCTTCCTCCACATTCATCCAGTTTCTCATACATGTTCGCCGATTTCTCTTACTCAACACGCGGCCGTCCTTAAGGATTTGATCCACGTGCTCAAGCCACGTAGTTCTTGGCCGTCCGCGCTTCCTTACACCTCCTCTTTCAGACAAATACATCCTCTTCGTCATTCTTTGATCTTGCATTCGCTCAACATGTCCAAACCATCGTAACTTATTTACACGCATTCTATCCACAACACTCTTCTCGCATCCGCTTATTCTCCTAATATCCTCATTCTTCACTCTATCCTGCAAATTTTTACCAACCATTCTTCTTAGTGAACGCATTTCCACGGCGTTTATTCCACTCTCGTCCTTCATCAAACACGTCCAAGTTTCACTTGCATACATGTGTCGGTACCAGAATGGTATTGTGCACCAGCATTTTAGCCATGTTCGATACATTGCTGTTGCTAACAATGGGTCGAAGTGCACCATTCACTCTAGCACCGGCGACTTTTCTTCTTTCGATGTCCTTGTCGTCTCTTCCATCCCTCGCAAACATACTTCCCAAATACACATACTCATTCACTTGATCTAAACATTCATCGTCAACCTTTATTTCACATGAGGTTCTTTCGCTCTCTCTTTCAAACACCATTACTTTCGTCTTCGCAACATTCATTTTTAACCCATTTGTACTACAACTATCGTACACACACGAAACAATTTCTTGTAGATCACTTTCATTCTCAGCCATTAACACTAAATCGTCTGCATACATCAATGCATATACTCAAACAATAATATTCAAAATTTCAAAAGCAAATACTTAAACAATAATATTCAAAATTTCAAAAGCAAATACTTAAACAATAATATTCAAAATTTCAAAAGCAAATACTTAAACAATAATATTCAAAATTTCAAAAGCAAATACTTAAACAATAATATTCAAAATTTCAAAAGCGTGACAATTAACAAAATTAGGTCAAAAGGCGGCCTTGTTGCTGAGCAAAATATACATATTCTCCGAGTTGTATCTTCCAACTAACATGGTTCCTTAACTTTTCGTTAAAATATACATAATCTTTTTTATAATAAATCTGGATTTGGAACCCCAAAATACCCTTTCAGTAAGCAATATGCTTTTGTAAGTCGTCAGTGTGTGGAATGGAACCCGTGTCTTCTGATTGTGAGTCCGAGACTCTACCTTCGGGCTACCGGCCATCTTGATACTGCCTCAGAACAGATAGGTTCAAGTCTAGTGATGCATTGAATTTCATTTCTTATAATTGTTTTTTTTTTAAACACATGTAATTAGGTTAAGAAAAAGTAATGTTTAGTTATATATTGTTTTTTGTAGTAGTTATGTAGTTTGATATTGTTGGAATTAATAAAAAAACCTCATTTATAAAATCACTATTGGTATATAAAAAAACTACAATGATTGTTTTTACATTCATGTAGCCTAAAGTAACATCAAAAGTATTGACAAAATAATAAGATTTTGACCCTAAAGCGAAAAAAACTTACGAAAGCATTCAATTTATTTCTGACAAGAAAACTAGATTTGTTCACCCATCATATACATTACATTACATGGGTATTTGTGTATATCAATAATATGTTTAAGCATATTTCTGAGTAGTCATAATAGACAAAAATATTGAGACGTGTGTATGAAAAAACGATAGACCAAGGCCCTGGCGTACCCATGTTCAAAGAATGTCCGTGATAGTTGGCCAAAAAATGTTCTGGATTTTCGCCCATGAATGTTCCGATGATCCAGACGTCTCTTATTCACAATACAGCACAGAACAAAATAAGTACACTAGGACTCAGTTGATCTCTGAATGAAGGAGGCTGGTTCTCCCCAGTGGTCCAGGGATTAGGTTAAAATATTGAGATTGATAAATAAGTAATAAATCAAAAGATTGAAAACATTAAGGTGAATAATTATCATAATAAATAACAAGAAAACCAATGTCTTCTGTGTAAACTCATATTCCTGCATCAAAAATTGTTTTGTTTCTTGGATTAATAAATGTCTATATTTATCGCACATATGAGTTTGAAAATTCAAGACATGAATGTGAAGTATTTTGAAATATCCAATAATAGGAAAAAGTTACTGTCTTAAAGTCAATACATTCAATGATTTGGAGTAACCTGTGAAGAAATATGCTGTGAGAATATTTGTTCCAACATGCTTTAAACTGAGTATCCCCTGTAGCTTTTGTTCTCATCTTTTTATTTCAAGTATATTTTGTATTTTTACTGTACCATAAAAGCTATGTTGGCCATTTATTCTGTTAATAAATATATAAAGTGGGTTATGGTAGAAATAACCTACATCCAATTATAATGGAACTGTAAAAATATTTGTGTTGCCAGTTTTTGAATAATTATAATTTTTTTTTAGTTTTTTATCATTTCACAGGATAGTACTAAAATGTTACTGTTTATTTGTTTGATTATCAATTTTACAAATTCATTAATAAGAAGAGATCGCGCCTTTCCGATAAACTCGCCCTCTGTATATTGATTGTATACCTTTATGTAATTGTTTATAATCAGTGTACAATAAAGAATGAATAAATAAATAAATCCATGTAGCTTTGAGTAAAAGGAAACTAAAATAAGAAATCTTGTCCTAACGTTAAAAATAAAAAGTTATATTTTTAACGTAATGGTAAGAATACACCTACATAGATAGATTGTTACTTACTGTAGTAAAAAGTTGACAAAATAATAACTAAAATTATTCAGTTGAAAAGCAAAATGCCTTCTCAAAAGCTTCATATTTCAATAACAAAAGTAGCTTTAAGCTAAGGGTAAATAATAATAGAAGTATACAATAAACATTATAATGTTATACGTATCTATATGTACACAAATACAAAAGCTTTTCATAAATATTTATAGTAAGCACTCTTGTGTCCTCTGGCAATGTAAATATCTAAAATAAAATACGATTTGGAATACGCTTTTCAGAACATAACTTATTTTGATTTCAGAATATAATACTTGAATAATAAAATACGCGAGATAGATAGATAGATACTATTAAATATTTCATATTTTTCTTAGTACAATATATTATATTGTGATGGAATTTGATTTTCAATATCGTGCAGTAAACGAAAATTCGTCAATAAGAACAAATAGCCCATGTTACTTGAATTCATTGAAAACCGATAGTACTTAATGTTATATCTTAAATTATCTAAAATCTTCATATTTGTTAAACTAAAAATAAAAGCAAACTCTTCGAATTTCAAATCATTGATGAGATGAGTTCGGGTGTCATTTTTTGTGAATCAATTTTTTAAACACTTCACTCTATCCGTTCATGTTTCATATCATAGCATGGACGGCAGGAGATGTAGAAAAATAGGAACTGATAAAGAACTTCAGCAAAATATTAAAGTTCGTGCTACGATGAAGCAACAGAAGTGGAGGAATTGTTCAAGACAGCGCAACAATGCAAAGTTTTCGTCAAACTTATCGTCAATGTCGAGACAATTTCAAGAAAAAAAATTAGGAGATTTTTCAAAGGCAGGTAGGTGCTTATTGAAGATAGTGTACACAGTCCAAATCTTTTTTTCTTTTCTTACTGTCAACATGAAATTGATCTGGAAATTTAATACCTTAGATATCCTTTGCCAAATTTCAAAAATAATTCATACATATAGAATTATAAGAAAACGCAATTTACGATTGCCGACGTAAAAGAAAATTGAAATATACTAAGTCGATGTGGAAAAATGTGAACTTTTTGAAAACAACAATAATAAAAGCTCTCACAAAAACAAATAATAATGGAAAGATACTCAAAAACAAATGAGAATTAAATTGGAAAGATATGTAAGTAAGTTTAGTAAGGTAATAAAAAATCATGGAGGGGTTAGAAAAGAAGGGGTAGACAAAGAAAAATAATGTTGTATTTAAGGACAAATAGCACTTAGTAGGTATTCGCAATAGACATTAAATTCTTCATGTGTTATATACATTGACATCATCAATTTGTCGTGCATTTAGATGCGTTATTTCTTTATGGCATGAAGTGAAGATCTAGGTATGTTATATTAGTCACATTGTTGATCATTTATACTCCATTGCGGAGGACACTGGGTGAATAATATTACACTCTCGCTGTATGATTAAATGATATAATTTTGGTAAACTTTACAGGTTTTTGACTTATGTTGTATTATTATCTGTTGTCATATTTATGTATATTTATGTCGGTGCTAGAGTAAACGGTACACTTCGACCCATTGTCAGCAATGACAATGTGTCGAACATGGCTAAAATGCTGGTGCACAATACCATTCTGGTACCGTCACTTACGTATGCAAGCGAGACATGGACGTGGTTGAAGAAGGACGAAAGTGGAATAAATGCAGTAGAGATGCGATCGTTGAGAAGAATGGTTGGTAAAACGCTGCGTGATAGAGTGAAGAATGAGGATATTAGAAGAATGAGCGGATGCAAGAAGAGTGTTGTGGACAGAATGCGCGTGAATAAACTACGGTGGTTTGGGCATGTTGAACGAATGAACGAGGTAAGAATGACAAAGAGGATATACTTATCTGAAAGAAAGGGTGTGAGGAAACGCGGGCATCCGAGAACCACGTGGCTTGATCACGTGGATCAAATTCTCAAGGACGGCCGCGTGTTGAGTAAGAGGAACCGACGTGCGTGTATGAGGAACTGTATGAATGTGGAGGAAGCGAAGGAAGTGTGTAAAGATAGATCTGTTTGGCGTTCCGTTCTCTCTGCCTACCCCACTTGGGACATGGCGTGAGGGTATAGTATAGTATAGTATATTTATGTATTCTAAAGCTATTTGTTTCCAAAAAAAAAGACATGAGTCCTCGAAAATGAAAGGAAATCTAACTTTTTAATGGTTTAAAATATTATTTGTAACAAGATGCAAATTGAAGATTGTAAAAATCCATCAATCTATCGCCCTTCAACGCTCTGACCGGGATTACAGGACAGAAACCAGACTCATTTATTCAAAGCCTTTTTGCTCTAACTGTGTCACATTTTCCTAGGACATTGCTAACGTTCAGATGTCATTGTCAAAGGATTGTTGTATTGTGAAAGACACACGCCAGCATTGGAAATTTGTGGATGAGAGGACGGTGCTGTTTTCGGTCAACTATAATATTGAACATACTCAAAACTTTAGAAAACAACAACTGATAACATATTTAAAAAATATATTCTTCCTTACATAATAAAAAATATAGAGCCTTGAATACCAACTATAATAATAATATTGATATTGAAACGAAAAGTTTTTGTTATTTTGTAGTAGGTAGTATGTAAAAATATGAATTTATTGAAAATCATTTTCTCATTCGATTCGTACGAATATTATTAGATTGAAAATGACGTTTTCTTTCGTCTACCCATCCTTATTCTGAATTTGGAATAACATTACAGACATGTAGAAAGGTAGATCACATTTTTTCCCTTCATTTTGTGATTCTATGAAGAAATATAATATTATGATATTAATGCATGTTCTGTGAAAATACATCATGGACTATCTATCCATCTACCTATACAATCACAATATCTCCAACAAGTGGAATAGTCAATGTACTCACTGCATGTAATAAGCACGCTGGTCGTTATTTTTGTGTCACATATAATATTATGTTCATTTTGATATTTTCAACAAAACATTCAATGACTTTATCGTCAGGATAAAGACTCTCCTTCGATTCTGTTGTTTCTTTTTGATGATGTCTTTTTTATTTTTTTATCTACCTATTGCTTTTATGTCTCTTTTGTAATATTTTTTTGTTTTGTTTTGTTTTTTATCTGCTGAGATCGCCTTGGTCAAAAACTGTTCTCAGTGCAGGGAGACATTTATAAGATAATAAATAATAATAATATGGTTACCAGGATGGTTGATAAATTCCACGAAGAATACTACTACTACTCTACTATTATCTCACAAGTGGGGTAGCCAGCAGACCCTTTACATAAAATATACATGCAAACTATCCTCTCCGTGCCGATATAAAATCAAGACATTCAGGATGGGTGATAAACCTCATCGCTGAATTTAAGATGTAAAATGTCTTATTTTTTCGAACACCTGTCTTCTACAGGATACTTGAAAACTTACGGAGAAGAGTGGGAGACCGATTCTTTTCCGGGTGCTCCACGAAGAATAGGAGATTTTAAATATGTCTAATCGTCTAAGAGAGGACAACTATAGTGTATTTTTTACATGCAGTTGGTCAACTGGCTACCTCAATTTTGGAAAATGTTGTCATAGGATAGATTGATAAATGTATTTTTTTTATTTGAATATATAAATTTAAATTTGTCATGTTTATATATTTTGTAACATAATGCACCTTTAAGCTTACGTAACTAAAGAGGTACTAATCAGTGTTTAAAAGAACGAGAACGTTTATGTGGCTGAATGGGTTAAAAAATTCAAAAGATAGATATAGCTGAAATCTTTCAAAGAAAAAGGGTAATTAAAAAATACTTTTAAATGTTTAGAATGATACAACCATAATAAAAAATAATACTTAGGTAAGTTAGTTAGAAGTAAATAAAGAACTTAAATTGAAAAAAAAGAGTAAAATTATTTTTAATTACTTACTCTGAAAAGACTTTGAGGTAGAGTTTTAATGAGTGAGAGAGGGTGTACATGGAAGGGGGGGAGGGTGTGGTACGACAGGTAGTATACTAGGTAGGACAACATGAAGTAAGGAGTGGATTAGAACAGGAAGGATGGGGAAAGAAGGAAGGGAGACTTATAATCCTGAAGTGATTGATGGTCTGAACAGTCTGGAGTCAGGGATTAGAAAGAGTAGAGTAAAGGGAAGTACCTACATTAATAAGAATGTAATGAAAGAGAAAACGCCGAGAAAGACAGTCATTTTGTCATACGTAATTCATTCGTTCAAACCATCACAACATTTCCCACAATCAAGATAGCCAGTGCACCAACTGCACCCAATAAAAATGCAATTTATCCTCTCCAAAAAGTTATACAGCGTTCAGGAAGGGTGGCACGGAGAGGACGAATTGCATGTTTATTACATACAGTAATATAACGGGCTAATCCACTGAAGGGGTGTGTCGTGATAGATAATATTGTGAAAATGAAATGAAATAATCTATTAAGGCACTGTAATTTACAACATCAATTTATTCCTACAAATAGAGCTGTCTTTGATTTTATCGCATATTTATCTACAATTACCTAATATTATATTCGGAAACCTGGTGATATATCGTGGTTAGATGGAAGAAATCACTTTATAGTGATAATCTCGCCACTGCACATCGTCCTAGTTTCTAAAATTTTATATTATTTTGTTAACACTGTTATGTAATGATGATGTGCAAAAAGAATAAATAAATAAATAAAAATATAACCTGAATTAAAAAAAAAAACAAAAATCTCGGCAATTTCGTTTCATACGTACGTTGCACATTTCCTATTAAAAAGAGTGATTCAAATGTTATTATTGCTGTTCTGTGGGGATATAAACTTTTGTACAAAACAGTAGGTATGTATTGAGTTATTATATTAACCATGCTTAAAACCTGCATGGCTCAAAAAATAAAGAACAAATTGAATAAAATACATTGCGAATATATTTAAAATACTCGTGGAGTCGTCGGTAAAGAATAGCGAATACCTGCTATTTACAATACACTCGAAGATTTACAGAAAAAAGCGGAAGACTTACTTATTGCCGGAGATTTGATAAAAAATACATGTGGTTTTTAAAAATATCGAACTAAATGCACACATATATTATTTATTAATAATTTCATACACAGCAAAAGGCCATTAAATAAAAAATAAAAATTGATAATGTATGTATTACAATAACATTTTATTAACAACAATCACACAAAAATAAAATAAAATTAAAATATAATAAATAAAATAAATTTTTATCACACACACGCCCGTGCAATTTAATGCAGTCACAACACCTGCCAATAAAACGGATTTATTTTTCATTATTACTCACAAAGTATGCACAATAAAGCAAAACAAATAATGTCGCTATCCCACTTACTCCCAGTACAGCCTGCATAAACAGACACCGCGCACAGAGAGAGACAATATCGTAAAAATACCAATTTAGGAGCCCTGTGTTTTGCCGGGGACTCCGCAGAACATACAATAGGTAGGTAATAATACTTATGCATACCTAATTTCATTAAATCTCATTATTTTATAATGTGTTTTAAATTTAATATGCTTAATGTGGTTATAAGAAAGGTGGTAGGTAGCCTACCTATTATTGGGTACATTATAGACTACCTCAGCAGTACTTAGGTAGGTACTTTTAATAATATAATATCTTGCCATTCTGAAACATCAGTGAGTGACGCCCTGTTTTACTCTCATCTAGAAAACTGTATTAATTTAAAATGTTTCTTGTATATTAAAAAAAAAACTAGCAAGAATTGAAACGATAAATTACTCTGTATAATATATCTGAATCCTTTGTTAGTAATTTCTTTTAACTATTTAAAAACAACACTTAATCGATTTTACTAAAATAACTGGACATTACAAAACAAAGACAATTTCGGCTCCTTCTTTTTTGATATCGAAAGTATATTGTGTGTACTACTACTATCCCATTTCAGCATATTCTACAAGTAGGGTAGCCAGCAGACCAGCTGCATGTAAATTGTGCTCTCTGTGACAACAAAAAATAAGACATTCAGGATAGTTGGCAAACCTCATCGCTGAGTTTAAGATGAAAAGTGTCTTTATTGCTAATATCTTTTTTATTCAATATGTCTTTGTTAACTAGTATCTATATGATTATAATTCATCTATACCTATTTCTTTATTTGTATGTTTCTAGAATTTATGTTTACTGAAACTACAATATATATTTTTAATTTGTGCTTTACTAACGATTTCATTTTTAAAAGTTGGCTTGAAGAGATTACTCAAGTTATAAGAGTGCTTTTTGTCATTTTACCACTTCTCAATTGTTTTACATTTTGTTTATGCGGCCAATAAAGATGTAGATGATTCAAATAAAATAAAATTACCACAACACAGGCTTATACGGTTAGTGTGGTAGTCATAATTATCCTTATGTTTATTTTAAAGGCTTTTGTTTATATATTGTATGTAATAGTGATCAATTTTATTTCAATAGAGGATTAGAAAAAAACTGTTAACAGTGTACTTTCCACTTGTGAGAGAGGTCGTAATTTTCAAATTCTCGAGTAAAATCGGTTATATTTGTTGGTATTTTAATATTATTAATGAAATATTATAATAGTACGCCAAGTCGACAACAATGCGCTGTAATTTATTGGTCTGAAATAATAATAATAATCTTACCGTGCTTTTGTTTAACAAAAGACGGCTACGTCGCGCGTCGTCGTTGTAGTTCGATGTTTTTTTTGTCTTCTTAGACAGGAGAATTATAACAGCACCGTTCGTTTCACCACAGAATGATGTGGTATGTGGTGTCTACTTTCTGTAGCTTTCGTTTCCCAAAGGAATTAAGAGTTGTTATGTTTATTTATTTAGTTCCATAGAGTTCCTAGCAAAGAATAAGTTTCCTTTTCGATTTTTTATTAATTTTAGAGTGACCTTTAAAAGGCATGTATTCGTATGACATCACAAATAAGGCATTCAACAATCTTCAATTTGGCGGTGAGATATGGCTACCCGTGATAAATGCCTTGTTATTTAAGGTACGGAGTAGAATTCTACATAATTTTACTATACTACACCCTCACGCCGTGTCCCAAGGAGTAGGCAGAGAGAACGAATCGCCATATAGATCTATCCTTACATACTTCTTTCCCTCTTCTACATTCATACTAATACTCATGCAGGCACGTGGTTGTCTTACTCAACCAACATACGGCCGTTCTTGAGAATTTGATCCACGTGATCAAGGCATGTAGTTCTCGTGCGTCTGCACTTTCTCACACCTCTTCTTTCAGACAAATATATCTTTTTTGTCGTTCATTCGTTCAACATGTCCAAAGCATCGTAAATTTACATATTTTTTATCAAAAAAAATGATAAAAACTTTAAAATAATCTCTTGATTTTTATTGGCACAGACAGGACAACTTGCTTGTCTATTAGTACATGTAGTGAGTCTACTGGCTACCTTTCTTGTGGTAAATGTCTTGATTGTTTAGAGAGATAAAAAAAAACATAAGAAAAAAGTGTTCAAAATATCTTGGTCACAGTCGACTTCATTCGGAGTTCACAGTATTGAATAAACTAATAACTATTAACAATACAGCAAGGAAAAAATTAAATGGCATTTCTGATACAGACACATTAAAATAAAACACTGCCGCTAAAATATGCTATTTATTTCTCAAAGGTGGTCTGCAACTCTTAAGAATCCTTTGTCTGTTTAGTTTAAATAAAAACATTTTGTGGTATTTTAAGTTTAAGGACAAAATTCACATTTTACGAACATATATGTATCTTTTTTTCTTTTTATGATACGTTTTATTGCTTCGATTTAGTTGAAAGAAATTACGCGTTCTTTGAAGATTTACTGTATTTAATAGTATTGTTGACTGATCTCTGCGAAGGACTTCGTAGAGTCAATTGCAAACAACAGGCCCCGCGACGCTAAAAGCCCTCTCATAGTAGAAGAACTTTTAATGTCGTTCTATGTTGATTTTAGTCGATGTTTTTTTTTCTGAGCGTAAGGAATTCCTTGTACATATTTTGAGATAACAGATCTCAGAAAGTGATTAGGACGCCATATTGTTCAGAATCTTGTCGACCATACGGCACAGTATGAACTAAACCCTTTCAGCAACTCTCTGCCAGTGCAACTTCTCTAAAGTATTTATTTCATTTAAAATATTTTTCTTTGAAATATCTAAAATAAAATTAACAAATTTAAGCGTAATTAATTTTTAATTTATCAACATATTTTTTACATAAATATTTCTCAATTTTTGTCTGATCTAAAACCATACACATAAAAGATACTTAATTTGACCATTTACTAAATAGGTATATCAATATTAAAAATGTTAATTATTTTTTACAAAAAAAAACGCATAAATCAAAATGAGCAAATCTTCTTTGTCAGTTTATTATATAAATTTATTTTTACCTCTGAGCTGATAAAACTAATGGTATTAAAACACCGTTTTATTCTACGTAATACTATTATTTTTAATTAATGCAAACTTGATTTAGTGTAAAATTGCAATTTATAAAATATGCCAATCAAATGTCAGATTTTCAAATGAGTCCCTCGCATCAGACGAGTTAATCTTCATTCATCCCGCTACTGTGTGTCACGTAGATGAAAAAGAGCAGGTAAGAAATATTAGGAACAGCGAAAAATACTTATTTTCTGTGAAAAAGATGAAGAAGCCATAAAATGTAAAAAAAAAAACCAACCAAACATTCTTTGACTTTATCTGTGGATAAAAGTTTTTATTTATTTATTTAATAGTATGTAATTACGGTTATTATTTATATAATAATAGATTGACGGCTAGAGCCCTTCAATGGTGAGCCTGGAATATGTAAAAACATCGATAGACCACAAAAAAGTAAACAAACGACATTACGAGTATAATAATCGCGGAACGAAAAAAATGCAGATCGCATAAGTCGATGACATTAAGAATTCTGCAATAACCTTTAAAGCAATCAGCAAAGATTCGAAGTCTCTGTGATACGGAAAAGACCATGGTAGAAGCAAACTGAGTCACATTTTGAGAATATTAAATTTTTTCTCTTCTTCTTCTTTACGTGTCTTGTCGGTTCCCCCGACCAACTGGGAGAAATCTTTTAAAAAAATTGCAATCAACCAAAAATAGCATTGATGTAAACCTTAAAAAAAATCAGTCTGAGAAAATATGATCCCGTCTCCTTTGAGGTCTCCATAAAAATATGCTTCTCTCATGTTCTCCACACACAAGGATCCTAGATAAAGGGTTAGGTACCCCACTTATGGGTGATGCGGTGAAAAAAAAAATTATAGATAGACAGGTTTTTCATAAGAAATATTCGTCATATTAAAACGAATATTGTGATTGAAAATATCTGTGAATTTTTGCTCAGTTCATCTTTAAAAATGTTGAGCTTATTTGCATACAATGTAAAATCAACTTGCACGAACTGAACAAGTATTAAATTTACGAGACATGCGAACGAATGTTTGACAATAATTTTTTGTTACAATTTCTACGTATTGAAAAAAAGAGCTAAATTTCATTCGGTAGTCATACGGAATTACGCGAATCAAATCAATTTACATGCATCAAAAAATAATAATATCACGAAACTTGCAACGTAATGCTTTTATAAAAGTCCAGTCAAACAAAGCTCGACATCACTAAGGGCTTTTTAAAACGCGTATCATGCTTTTAATGCAGATTGCTTTGATCTGAAGTTTTATTTTATTTTATTCTTATTAATTAATTATTTTATATACTTACAAAACAAAATGTTATATTACAATATATTATACAATTGTTCTGCGATTAGCCGGTTTATTTAAATTATCCATAATGATTGGTTTTATAATTTTAATTTATATAAATATGAAATTTTGTACGTAGTTTATGCCATAATCAATTTTCGTCAGTATATATGTATCTATCAATTAATACTATTGTGGTATATTTCATAAGAACACATAAAACACGTGTGTAGAGTATAAACTTTATGTTTATTAAAATGAAGTTACATACATAGTCCGCTTTTTACACAATTTGTAGGAGTCGTCTTGATGGCCTAGATATTAAAGGAAGGTTGAATTTTAAATTATAAAGTTAAATAAAAACTAAGAGACATGTTTGTGAGAAAGGAGAGTTGAGAGTAGAATAAGATGAAATAAATAAAAAAAAAAAAAAACGTATATGTTTGATAAAATGTGAAGTGTTTGGGATAGTATTTATTTTTGGTCTGTTTCTAAAAATTTTGATTTTCTTATTTTTGGAGTTTTTTTTGGTTTTGTTATTGCATACATTTGGGAAGTGTGAACGTGTTTGTGTGAATGAATGTATTACGTGTGCGAAATTGGGTGAATCTATGTATTGTGAATGAATGTATCGTGTGTAAGATTTTCTATAATTGTTTTGTGCGTTATTGCTGAAGTGTGCACTGTTTGGATGTAAGACTATTGGAATGTTTTTGTCGCTTACATGTTTATACTTATACGTCTTTCATCTGTTTTGTACCATTTAAATGAATAAATAAATAAATACATATTCTTGAAAACAGACGGTCAAATATCAGAAATACTGTAATTCTTAAAAATGTGTATAGGATCACTGGGTCAGATTTTCTATTGAATCAAGAAATCAAAACCGCGGTTTGCTTTCAAGAATTTATTCCAAATTGACGTTTATAGGACATAGAAAGTCCACGTCGCATTAGGATGCTTCAATTCATCATAATTTTCGACTTCCTCTTCTGCAAGATTTGGTTATTGACCGAGGATACTAAACATTGAAATCTAAAAACAACAATCATAATATTATGATATTTTGGTTTGTATTTATATTTTGAAAAGTTAACTGACGATATCGAACAGATAAGATGTTGTTACACTATAATATACCTACGCACACACTATGACAAGCGAAAATATCCATTATTATTTTATCAAAATGATGCGGCAGAAATTGAAACGATACCCAACAGAATGATGACTTTACACATTTCAACTATACACACACCTACCTAATAATAATATACCTAGGTACTGGGTACTTCAACCACGATCATGATATTATATCAGTATTTGTATAGAATCAATATTCTATGTAATCAATGTTCTATGGACACTGAAATAGAGATTTTCGATGTCTTCTACTGTGAATATTGTTGACTGACGCCAACAGTAAACTCTTCAAAGATAATACTTAATTACTTCTGTTGATCGAACTCTACCTATAGTATCTTGCCTCCCGAAAGAATGAAACAATTAGCTACTCCAGGTCTCAATTGATGCTATCAAATATTCTTTGTTATGGTCTGCCTGACGCTCTCCTGCCCTCAGGTATACCTATCTTGCAGAATGCAATAAGTTGACACTTCATCTCCGGATCTGATGACTTGACAAATAAAACAGTTCTTCTACTGTAACGATTTTTAACGAAACTATTCCCTTGCATTGAAATGATTTTGAGCAATTTATTTATAGTTTTTCTATTTATTCATTAAATAAATAAACACGTTATGCAACGTTCAATGATTTTTTTAATACTTTCAACTAAAATAATTAGGTTTAGAAAGCTTTCATTATACAGAGCCTTGATTGAAAAAAAACCGTTAGTTATGGATAAATAGATAGATGTACGCTGATTTTTTACCCCCGAGCTATCAAGCAATTGATTTTGCGATATTGCTTCCAAGAATTATGATAAAATGTCGAATACGTTTTATTTTATCAATATACACCTACATATACAAAATTTTATTTTAGGCAACCATTGCCTGCTTATTCTCAGCTCGATATTATAAAAGTTTAACATAATATAAATTTCATATATCACATTATTAATTCTCAAAATATGTAATTGAAAAACAGAATTTTAGTTGACATAGTATTTCATTATTTGTTGTCTGACTGTCTATCTACACCACCATGCCATATCCCATATAAAGAGTGGCTATTAGGGAGACTTCATGTAATAAATATGCTAGTTGTTCACTCCATGCCAGTGAAAAATATCACTTAAAAATAAACTTAAAAAAATGTCGTATAGACCAAAAATAATTAGGTAGAATTTGCAATATTTCCACATTAACGATTCAACTGTTTTAGAAAAAAAAAGTGTTATAGAACCTAACCCAATATATATCTGCATCTATAGTTAAAAATTTATATGTAATAATCATTTTCATCACCATCACGCTGTTTCCTTTGCGGGTAGACAGAAAGGATTTTTTATTTTTATTTATTTCTTGAAAACACACAACAGACAACAACTATATATAATATATATAGTTGTTGTCTGTTGTGTGTTATTATATATATGTAATTAACCGTGACTTACTCCCTATCCTTGTGCAAAATAAATGTTTGTCCCATAGAATTTGATTTCGATGATCTTGTGATTTAATCCTCGGACGACCACACATAAATAGAAAGAAAGCCATCCATAAGCAAATATTGGATTTATCTGATTTTGACTCAAATCACGCAGTTAGTAGAAATATACTCAAAAAGTTAATTATTATTATATATTACTGTTTCATTTGTATGCCCAAAACATGGGAATTGTATAAAATTTTACATAACTCAGGACATTAATTTTATTCCACAACTTTGAAGAACCGTAATATTTTACAACAAATACATTTCCAGAACCTATTTCCAGGGATATTTGCGGTTTATTTAATACTATTCAAGACTAGTTTAAACTTTTCAATTATTAAGTACGTAACATAATTTGCTACATTGTTTGCTTGTTTACAGACTCATGAAATTTAGTAGAAATAAGACATACAAGCTCCAGCAAAGATTTGAGGCCTTACTATTTTTTGTAAGTTTTCCAGTGTCCTGCAAAAGGCTTCAAGAATGAGAAATTTAGCATAAGTTAAAAAATTATACCCTCACTCCGTATCTCATGTGGGGTAAGCAGAGAGAACGGAACGCCATATAGATCTATCCTTACCTACATACTTCTTTCGTTTCTTCTACATTCATAAAAAATTTCATTGACGAACGTCGATTTTTCTGACTTATGTCTTACTTTTTATTGGCACGGAAAAGAAGACCTGCATGTTTATTACATGAAAATAATTTACAGGCTACTCCATTTGCTGATGATGATGATTACGTAAGACTTTGATTTTAGCGCCCTTTACTCCCTTCTTAAACCTTCTCAAGAGCGCTGACTGGTGAATAGCGTATTATTTGCTTCTGAATATGGTGATAGGTTGGTTCTTCTTCCTCTTCTGAGATATGCCTTGATAAAGTGTCGCGGTCAAGATAAATAGATAGATAAAGAGTAACAATAATTAAGCATGATGTCAAAGACAACGTATTTCTTGCCTGAATTGTCCCATAGGGTCCAAGACAAAGTATAGGTCTTCCATTCGTTTCTGCGAGTTTAAAGTGTCAGGCAGATAGTCGTTAAACATCGTTTATGTGATATTTTACTTTTTTAACACGAAGAGAACGACTTGCATGTTTGTTACAATATGTTGTTAGACCACTGGTGATCCCACTTGAGGAGAATTCCGTCATGGGTGAAAATACCGCTAGAATACGGGTGAATCCTGGTATTAAAGTCAGTGGATAGTTAAATAATGCTCAACAATAAAATCCCTTTCGCAATATGAACAATGCTTATCATTTCAGGTATGATTGAATGCCGGTGAAATGTTATAAACACTTTTCATATGATCCAAACTTTGTTTTATTTAGTTTTTTGTTACAGGTAGACAGTACATAGATTTTGTGTTTTGTGACCCTAGCAACATCAATAACATCACTAAAAGTATACAATAAATACATACCTAGCTTATTCAAAGTTAGATATGTGAATTTAATATATTAAATTGTTCATATCGTTATTGTTAAGTGCGTATTGAAATAGCAATCGCTGCTACTTTATACATGAATAATAAATTTACAAAGTGAATGATATTTTGATATCCTCGCACAAAAAGTTTTTTTTTTTATTATTTTCTTTATGCCCTGTAAAATGCATTAGCCGCAATATTATTTGAATAAAGAAATCTTAAAAATAAAGATTGTAGATTTCTTAAGTTTCGGGCATAATATGTACCTATGTACAAAAAGGTAAGAAAATTTTGACAAAGAATTAGTTGCCTTTAAACATGAGTAGGTAGCAGAAATCTATATATCTATTAGTTACATCACGGTTTCTATCACAAGTAAAATAGACAGCGGACAAACTGCTGGATGTAATACCTACACATGTATACCATCGTGCACGTTGGTAGGTACCTATAAAAAGTATACGTCACACCGCATTGCTGAATTTAAGATGTTTAATGTTTTATGGCCACAAGGGAATGATCCCCCCCCCCACACAGCGTGAAGGTATAGATAGATAGATAGACCGAATATTTACATACATTTTAACGGCGATCCATTTTTTGCCGGAAACTACAGGCAGCAAATAAAAAATCGCTGTGCTTTCGGGGCATAGTCTTACACTGGTTATTGTTAGAAGTTGTACATACAATATATAGTTACTCGAATAAAATACGACAAAAGTTTGCAATGTTTAATATGTATTACCAAAGCTATATTCACAGAAATGACAAGTACCTACCTACACTGTTACATTATTGTACTACTTACTGATAAGCGCGCCTTTACGTTGAACTTTTCTTATGTAGGTACTTATATAATGTGTTTTGGTGTAAAACAGCTAAAAATCAATCTTCAGTAAAAGAATAAATAAATAACATCGCCCACATATTATTTTTATATAAAAAAAATAACATAACATAACATACATAGACAATTCACACAGATCGAGCTAGTCCCAAACTAAGATGAATCTTGTATTATGGGTACTAACGCACGCGACGATACCCACATATGCAATGCACTAAATACATATACATGTAACAACCAGACCCAGGAAAATTTGAAAGAGGTCATTCCTCAATCTGCCCTGGCCGGGAATCGAACCCGGGACCTCGTGACTCAGAGGCAAGAGCGTTACCTCCGCGCCACACCGGCCGACGGTACTTATAACTAACATCGCCATAAGTACTAATAACTAACATATTATATTGCCCTTGAATTTTTGTATTGGAATCTGTTTGCATATTTACATATTGGTTTATTTATTTACCTACCTATTTAATATATATCCTAAGCTATGGAAATATTACCTACGTTCGTGGATAGTATGCAAATATTTTATTAGCTAAATATGTCTATATTTACTGTGAAAATATTGTTTGAACAGATGTATATTATCATTTGTATGCATTGCACATTTCTTTATTATTTACTTTTTGATAATAAATCCTTTCGATAAAATATATATTTATAGTATAAAAATACACAACAACTTCTTTTACAGAAATTCTCTCTCTTTCTGTCTTGTGGTGGTGTAACCAGCAGACTAACTGTATGCAATGAACATATTGTGATGACCCTACCTATTTTAAACCATTCTAAGCTCCGAATTTGCAACATCCTAGCTTCTAAACTATACCTACTGTAATAAATGATTCCCAAACTAGAATTTACATCCCTATCCGACTAGCTAAGAATTGTATGAATTTTCGCATTGTTGCAAATATACGTACGAAATATCGCATTCCTAATTAAATTAATTAACGAATTTTGGCCTTTCGTGATCGTCTAGATTTATCTATTAACTATTTTCGTAGATTTGGACCCAGTACGTTGTGTTTTGACGATAATTTTACCTACGTTGTGTATTTTTTTTAAAACGCAAAATAAGTCACCTGAAATATACATTTCAATAATCAAAAAGAACAACGAAATCACAAAATCAATAAAACAATTTAAACATGAATTTTGATACATATTAACTCTGAGGTCAACTTTGACGTCAGATCACTTACCTTGAGATACTGTAAAATAACATAATAAAATAGTGCATAATAAAACATAACGAAATATAACATAACAATCATCATAACATAAAATTCAAATAATATTATTCTATATCATTACGAGAATGTTGTATGGTAACTGGTTGCCGATCTATGTCCCTACATAAGATAACCATTTCATAGTTTCTATAGCCGATGTATGTACATATGTTCTACAACATACCTACTAATTCGTTGCGTCGTAAAGGACAGTGGCGCACCCAAAAACATAACTTTATTACTTTTGAATATTAATTAAATTTCAACACGATTGCTATGACATCATTTTCAGAGGCTAACTACCATGTTAGTGCATGGAAAGCATGCTGTGTCCATGCTAAAGGAGCGCCACCTTCGCTCCCTCACGTCTCAAACTCGCCATGCCGTACTTTGAGCCCGGGTGCACAACACTACTCCCGGATATATATAAATAATATATAAGATATATTTCCACTAGGGCATGCAATATATTGCAAACATGCGGACATGCAAACATATAATGATATTAGCTCTAAAGATTCCTGATCATTGAGCCTCAACCAAAGGGCGCAGATAACCCCTTCAAGTTATACTCTAGCAGAAAATTCGAGGAATGGAGCTGTACCTGCTTCAGTCGGAGAACATTTGAAATAAATACCTTTTCATTGGTTAAGTTGATTTATACACAGAGAAAGCACCACCAATCTCTACGCACATCCAACCATGTTAATGATTGCAAGGTGTGTTCTTACAGAACTGATAAGATAGACTACTAATATAGTTAGCAATATCACGAACAGCGATTTACCAACCAGTTAATAATAATTAAAGTTAATTAAACATAATATCCATTTACAAATGCCCAAAGACCTTATAATGGATTGTGGGTCCTCCAGCATATAGGGAAAGGAGAGAATTTTGTTAGTTGAACTATGTACTTATATTTACAAAATTTGATTTAAATAATTATCATGCATAATTATATACTACAATATCATATATTTTGTTAAGAAAGGAATAACGTCGTACCCAAATCGTCTGGGGCCTAACAAACGACTGGACAAAACTACATTCCCTAGAAGGAAAAGGGTTTATGTAGGGATTTTTGGATAAATGGTATTAATATAAATATATTAATATAATAATACATAAACAATACGATATAACCATGCCTTGCAAAAATGTTAATTAATACATTCTAGAATGTCACAGCAATAACAGTAGAAAAATCCAGTAAGTTTATAGAAGACAAATGACATCGATGATAAAATATGTAATTAAATAAATAAATCAAATAATATCCTGCTCAACATAAAACTCCTCTCCAAACTGCTTAATCCTTCGTAATGGTAAAATAAATTAAATAAAAATATAATATTAGCTAAGTCGGTACGCCACTGCCATTGGTCTAGTATTAGGTGTGTCGTACCGCGCTATATTATTTCAGTCATAGGTACATACATACATATAATAGTACTGAAAATAGGCATAAATAACACATAATTCCTTTGTTTTCAAAATCTGAAAAGTTAAATAAATAAATCCTTGTGTACGACGACTACTTTGTAGACAACAATATCCTCCTAAATATCACGACACCTAGATATAAATAAATTAATAATATTGAAAAATCTTATCTTATGACAGCTGGCAGGCTCACGGATTTTAAAATGTTAATTAAAAGTAATTTAGGATGATCTATATATATTCCCAAATGTGGAAATATCACTAAAATATAATGTACTAACTACTACGAAGGTGGGTAAATAAATATTAAAATATGTCGAATTCAAACACTGAGATTAATATGATTGAGTCCCACCTCTCCTAGGTTCAAGACTAAACTGCCCAGAGTAATATGTGTCCTCTCTTCAGATCCTGAAAATGTCGACCCAAAGCAACAAAAAAAAAAACTACATCCATCTCTTCCGGACACACACCAAAATATACCTGTCTCTGTCTCCTACATAGCTAGTTGTGTTCGACAACCACTTGAGATCAAACTAAGTCTCATCCCTTTATTAATCACCTACTACAAACATTCGATCTAGGTATATGAAAATAATAATACTAAATTTACAATCTAAAATAATATTTACAATCTTGTATAATTCTCTCGTGCATGGCATTAACAGTATAAGTCAAAAAAAATCGATTTTTACTTTTTGATGGAACCTTGTAGTATATCTCAAACTACACATGTGTAATCGATAACAAAAGTCAAATTGTAATTATAAGACCTTAAAAACAATATTTGTATTTAATAGTATATCTTATTTATTTTCAAACTCGTATAGCATTAAAAGTATACGTCGACCTATACTCTTAGTGACCAATCATTATGGTTAGTTTTCAACATTGTGAGTGGCATCAACAGTATAAGTCAACATGTACTATGAGCCGCGTGAATGTTTTTTTTTCTTACTAATTCACTTATACTGTTGGTATCACGTGCTGTCTCTCTTATTCTTTTGTTGGCTTTCTTCCTAGCCAGAAACTGCCAAGAAAAATGGCAATGTTCAGGACAAAAAATACAACATTCAAAGCTTTATCAAATGGGGCTTAAGGAATAGGACAAGGAGTTTGAAAATACTTTTGTTTCTTGAACCCAGGAGCAAGGAAGTATTTGTAGGTAAGGGAACCCTATAATGTACCAGGTTGTTAATCAAAGTTGGGTAGAAGTTATTGATCGGGCATTCGAAAAAAAAAATGATCAAGGTCCTCTTCCTTCAGGCGGTCGCATAGATTAGAACCAATAACGTGGATTCGGTAGAGATGCAATCTGGCAAAGCAATGAGCTAACTTCATTATACAGATCGTGGAGGTGTCAGCCTTACTCATTGAAATTTCCGAAAAATAAAAGTTTCGTGGACACTTGGGTTGGATTGAGGTATAATTTCTTCCTTTGAGTTGGCTGGTCTCTGACCACTCTGCCTGCCAGCACTGGATGAGATTTCGGCCGAATATCAAAGTGTAATCGGAGGCTTAGACAGTTTCCGATGGTTAGGGAGGTTCGTTCCCAATTTGGCCAATAGATATACCGCCTCATTGCCCGGGATCCCACAGTTCACACGGGATCCAACCCAGTACCACCTCTCCACCCAAAATCTGAAGTTTATATAGGAGGTATCTAATATCTAAAGATAAAAGATCATCTGGTCGGGATAATGCTGGAGAGAGAACGGCCTGGAGGGAGAACGGACTGGAGGAAGAACGGACTGGAAAGCGTTTTGAGAGTCGCTGAGGAGAGTTTTAACCCTGTAATGGCGTATGGTCAGAGCCCTTATAGCCTCTCTAATAACAAGACATTCCGCTGAGAAGACTGACGACTCGTCTCTGTGCCTGAACATTTTATTAGTGTTATATTAAAAAAAGAAGCCAGCCCCTGTACGCTCTTTGTCACTTTTCGAACTGTCTGTATAGATAGGTGCCAGTAGTGCCAATTGGAATCAAAAATCGATTTGAAAATATGAGGTGCGAATATGCCATTACTGACACCCAGGTTGAGAGCAACTTTCGGTTTAAAACTTAGTGTGGGAAATGACAAAGAGTATACAGTAAGAACTGTGTAGCTCTCCAACAAGAGAGTTTTAATTTTTCTATAGCTGGTAACAAGAGGTGGTGGATCTTTACCCCTCCATACCGGTAAATGAGTTACCAAATATGAGAGGAGATGAAGTTTGAGAGACAGAGGGTAATCAATAAAGGGTAATCAATAAAACGCAGGATTTTGACTAAAAACCTGTTACACATAAGATGTCTGCACAGTCCAAGTGGGGGATCTGCAGCCTCCACCTGTAATGCGTTGATAGGGGAGGATTACCCGTAATTAACGGAAGAGACTGAGACCGGATCCGGTCTCAACAAGTTTTCTTGGAGGTTGGGGTTATTAAAAAGGATCCAAAGTCCAAATGGCTGCAGATAAATGCTGTATAAAAAAAATTCTGAGTCGCGGGGTGGCAACCTCATCAGACCCTGGAGACGGCTCTCATGATTTTGAGGCCGGTCTGACATTTGTGGTGTATGAGTTCAATGAATGAGGTCCATCAAAGACCAGTGACCAATGTGACCTCTAGGAATCTTATTTCGTTAAAAGAATTAATCAACCGTTGGTCAAATCAAAATTTCAGGTAGAATAGACGGAGTTTTCTGGAGAATACTATGCTTTTGCACTTCTGGAAGGAAGCATTAAGGCCATGTTCCGACAACAACTCTGATTGCAAGGAAACCTGGAAGTTGTCCATGGATTTATCGGAGCAATATACGAACAAATCATCCGCAGATTTCAAAATTTGGACATCCGTAGATACTGACTGATAGACATCATGCGTGTACAAGTTGAATAGAATGGGTGAGAACACTGAGCCTTGCGGCAATCACCTGTGAATGGTCTTTCTAATAGGAGGGTTATTGCGGGTTCGGTTCACGTACGGATAGGGTAGAAGGAATGTCCAATTGATCAAGCTTTGCACATAGTATAAAAATAATAACATTATCGAAAGCACTATTGATGTCCAAGCATACACCTCCCAAGAGCTTTCTCCTCGATAACGATACGTGAACATCTGTGACCAAAATAGCTACGCTGTCCAGGACTCCCATTCTCTTCCTGAAATTGGATAACCAAGATGGCTGCTTCCTGTTACCTTCTATGAATCAATCTAGTCGATTTTTCACCGTGTGTTCTGTATTTTTGGCTATTGCTGAGGAGAGTGCAAGTGGTCGATATGATTGGCCTTGGTTTGGGTCAGTCTCTGCTTTCAAGATTGGAATAATGATCTGAGTTTTCCTCGAGCAAGGTAGGTATATTGCCTATGATAAAAATATTTTAATAATGTTAAGTAAATATTCTAAAGAAACTCTTTGTATAAGGCTATACGTTATTCCATGGATTCCTGGGATGTATCTGTAACGCAGTTCAGGACCAGCTTTAGTTCCTTGTCATTAAACTTTTAGTCAATTTCTCCAAGAGCAAAGTGGGAATAGGATTGAGATATTTCATTATGTTTTGGCACTGAAGGGGGGCAAGTATGTCTGCGAATTTAAGGATCCATTTGTCTGAGGATGGATGAAGTTTAGGAGAGCTGCAACCCTGGAAGATGATACCATCAGTTGGGAGACAAAATATGAAAATAGTTTCCTAAACACTCACAGTGGATAATGAGAAACCACCATGGAAACTTGCAATCTATACCATTACAAAGCGAAGTACTACTACTACTACTATACCATCACGGCATATCCCACAAGTGGGGTAGCCAGCAGACCAGCTGCATATAAAACATGCAAGCTGTCCTCTCCGTGCCAATATAAAAACAAGACATTCAGGATGGGTGGCAAACCTCATTGCTGAATTTAAGATGTAAAATGTCTTAATTTTTTCACAAAGCGAAGTACCTATGTTTTTTAGTCTTCCAAAGAAGTGTCTGTTTTTATGAAATTGGATGATTTTTAATATTATTTTTAGAGCTAGACTATGAAAAAGTTGCATTTAGTAGTATACGTCACAAACAAAATACCAACACAACTGACATCAACAGTATATGTAAGAATCTAACAGTATATGTCACTGAAACCAGATACCAACACAACTGACATCAACAGTATATATGTAAGAATCTAATAGTATATGTCATTTTTATATCAGAATCTATGAGTACAAGTCAATTTAATCTTTTATTCAAGTTATTTTTAAACTTTTGTATACACAGTAACAAAATAATACACATTTTACATTGAAATTGTAAATTTCACGTCTTTATATCAATATTTGACTTCAGAAGCTTATTTTAAAAACTTTAAAATGCTCTCCTGTAAAATGTTGAAATTTGACTTATACTGTTAATGCCATGCACGAGAGATATATCCATTTCATCACATACCCCCCCTTGAGATTACGCTGAAGACAAAATGGCTGAGGCATTATCTCACAACCAATTATTTATTTTCTAATTATTTTTCATAATTATTTAATTCCAACTTTCGAGTCCGTCCCTGTTTATTCCGCTAGGTCGTAGGTACCTCGTCAGCTGCGCTCCTCTATTCAAGTAATCAATAATAATAATACATGCAAGCACATAATTCACCGATGCATCCACTTGAGAAATACTCGCTCAATATTACTGTCCTAACATAACATAATATTTTAATATTCTGTTATATTTTATTATTTCGGGTTTCATTATTATTTTATGTCATCACATCTATAGAACATAAAATAATCATAATAATAAGTTTGTGCTAATTCTTAAATATCCAAGTTGCATTTTGTTAAAATTCCTTTTCATGTAATCATATCCACACATCATTATAATTATTCATAGTCGTTGTGGTTCTCTATATATGCATTCTTCAGGGTAATCCAATGCGCTGGTAACACCAATCCTGTACTACTCGCCAGATGTCATGATTCCTTTGCCGATGCAGCCAGTATTCCTGCAGCACACAAATAGACATGCAAATCGTCCTCTCTGTACCAATACAAATTCAGAACATTCATGACGGCGGCAAACCTCATCGCTGAATCCAAGATGCTAAATGTCTTAATTTCCTAGAACACCCGTCCTCCCACAGGACATACGAAGACTCACGGAAAAAAATTGGGAGACCAACTCTCCACCGGCAACCCATCCTAAATAACCATTCATCTCTCAGCACCATCACGCTGCGTCTCAGATGGGGTAGACAGAGAGAACCAAACGACAAATCCTTCTATCTTGGCACACATCCCTCGCCTCCATCACTGCCTTACAATCCCTCACACAATGCATACCGATTTCTCCTACTCAACACGCGGCCGTCCATAAGAATTCGATCCACGTAATCAAGCCACATAATTCTTCAAATTGTGCAACATCCTCCAGCTAACCAGCAAAATGCGTGATAATGTGTTGACAATGTGCCTAAATAATATCAAACGCGAACAGCTAACTCAAAATACCTATAATTACGTAAATTAAATCACCTATAATAATACCACAAATAATTAAAAGGAAGATAACGTATTATGTTCTTGAACATACAGGGGTAAGTGGTGGGAACCCCTCCCACAATGTGTTTACGCACATTCACGCATATAAGATACAAAACGCAATATTTAAACGAGTTGCATTGACAATATCTACATAATACATCCCAATATGTTATTCTATAATAGGTATACAGAATTACCCTCGTCTCCAATATAGCAGTCACCTAATGTATACACCCACATAATAGGTATATATATAAATGAATCGTCCTCATTCATTTAAAAGGGTCTGAAAATAAAACACTTAATTATTTCAAACTATCACACACACACAACTAAATATAATACACACAATTGTAACTCCATACGCACATATCATAATATTCGTTCCACTTGTAAAATAATAATAACTAAACACTTTATAGTTCACATTTAAATAACTTTACTCTAACACTATTGAATAATATTATTATAATATTTGACACCACAATTTAAAAATTATAACACATTAAATTTTAAATAATATTCCATTAGTGACATCGATAGATTCACAATCGATTCTCAAACTGTTACATCATAGCGTTGTACTTTCTTATCAAATTACTTCTCTTCAGCGATTTATGTTATTGTACACCACTCTCTTTTGGGTTAACAGAGAGGATCCAATGCTACATAATCTCATCACATCACCCTTCTGGCCTCCAATAAAACTACTATCATCGCTGTCCAAACTTTTCACCAAGTTTCTTGCAAGTAAATCATGTTGGTATCCTACCAACAGATATTCAACTCAAATATTTCCTATATAACCTCGTATACTTTATGTCTCAGATTTCCTTGTTCCATTCAGACAATATCATCAAATCAGTCCTATAGTTTAACAACCACTGATTGCATACATTCCGTTAGGTACTATAATATACCGTATACCTTTCTGCTTGCATCTTTATTTAAAACTATAGTTTTTTTGTCATTCCAGTAAAAATATTATTTCCTATCTCGTTCTTGGTTTAGAATAATATAACGTTTTAATCATTATTATATCCTAGGATTCATAGGTTGTAGGTACATCTACTACTACTACTACTATACCATCACGGCATATCCCACAAGTGGGGTAGCCAGCAGATCAGCTGTATGTAAGAAACATACAAACTGTCCTCTTCGTGCCAGGACATCTTATTTCTCTATTTGGAAGACGATGTATTATATCGGCGAACATCAACCTCTTTTCTCCTTAGAACATTTTCATAAATGAGTATTCTCTTGTCCTCAATTTTGAAATGATAGATACCACCTTTCAGGGTATACAAAGAGTTCCAACGTTTCCTAAAACTCAAGATCCTGGAATGCCCCTCCTGGTTTAAAAGAGTCTGCTTTCCGTGTAGACTGTCTTCCCTCAAAGCCGATCATTCCCCCCTAGCCTGTAAGAATGAATATTCACTATTTCTTCCAGCTAACCGTTTAACATATAACTGTAAAAATAATCACCTAAATCGTGATTTTATCAAAACCCATCATTCGATTATTACCTACATACTTATCCGCTTCATTCATATATTGTATTATGTATGTTATCAGATACTCATAAAATCTGGTCTAATATTATTTCAAACTCAATAATATATTCACCATTCTTACCTCGATCATAAATTTATTTCACACCCCAAATAATTAACTTGACAGAATTCTAAAAGTTTATTAACAAACCACTTAACTTACAAATACTGTAAAATGTTAAGACCATATCCCTCATGAAATAATAATACCTATTATAATTAGGTACAATTCTAATCCTTAACAAACATCCACTTGATACATATAACTAACATCAAACTATATACCTATTATTTATCCATTTTACCCAAATACTACAATATCTAAAAAAATCCTAAAAACTCTAGTCATATACCCATATACATAAAATACACTTCGCATACATAATACCCATGTTTACAAGTCTACTTGGGAATATAATATTCCATTTTTCTAACACCCAATCTTCTTATGAAAGTACATATTTTTGGTACCTATATACATTATTGAATAAACTAAAGAACTATTCATAAGGACATATTTCCAAATGAACTCTTAAGGGTTCACCATTCTTATGTATAATGTAAGATATATACCTATAGATAGACAAACATAAATATAATATCATGTTGCCTAATTCGACTAACACTATAATCCATGGGTAACCAACCCGCGGTTCTCGAAGTAAAAAATCAACAACCAATTTCCTCGCTACATCTACCAAGAATAAATTTTATTCCTCCCCTCAAAAACCAAACACATTCCTCTGTCCATAACCCAGTTCTACTCCTCAAAACCCATTTATGCTCTCCCCCCCTCCAATATTCATGATTTTAGTTATTTATCATCGCAAACCCAAAACCCACTTCTACTCCGTAAAAACCCAGTTTATGTCTGCAATGACAGACATAATATTCTGGTCCAAGGCACCATTTGTGATGACCCTACCTATTTTAAACCATTCTAAGCTCCGAATTTGCAACATCCTAGCTTCTAAACTATACCTACTGTAATAAATGATTCCCAAACTAGAATTTACATCCCTATCCGACTAGCTAAGAATTGTATGAATTTTCGCATTGTTGCAAATATACGTACGAAATATCGCATTCCTAATTAAATTAATTAACGAATTTTGGCCTTTCGTGATCGTCTAGATTTATCTATTAACTATTTTCGTAGATTTGGACCCAGTACGTTGTGTTTTGACGATAATTTTACCTACGTTGTGTATTTTTTTTAAAACGCAAAATAAGTCACCTGAAATATACATTTCAATAATCAAAAAGAACAACGTAATCACAAAATCAATAAAACAATTTAAACATGAATTTTGATACATATTAACTCTGAGGTCAACTTTGACGTCAGATCACTTACCTTGAGATACTGTAAAATAACATAATAAAATAGTGCATAATAAAACATAACGAAATATAACATAACAATCATCATAACATAAAATTCAAATAATATTATTCTATATCATTACGAGAATGTTGTATGGTAACTGGTTGCCGATCTATGTCCCTACATAAGATAACCATTTCATAGTTTCTATAGCCGATGTATGTACATATGTTCTACAACATACCTACTAATTCGTTGCGTCGTAAAGGACAGTGGCGCACCCAAAAACATAACTTTATTACTTTTGAATATTAATTGAATTTCAACACGATTGCTATGACATCATTTTCAGAGGCTAACTACCATGTTAGTGCATGGAAAGCATGCTGTGTCCATGCTAAAGGAGCGCCACCTTCGCTCCCTCACGTCTCAAACTCGCCATGCCGTACTTTGAGCCCGGGTGCACAACACTACTCCCGGATATATATAAATAATATATAAGATATATTTCCACTAGGGCATGCAATATATTGCAAACATGCGGACATGCAAACATATAATGATATTAGCTCTAAAGATTCCTGATCATTGAGCCTCAACCAAAGGGCGCAGATAACCCCTTCAAGTTATACTCTAGCAGAAAATTCGAGGAATGGAGCTGTACCTGCTTCAGTCGGAGAACATTTGAAATAAATACCTTTTCATTGGTTAAGTTGATTTATACACAGAGAAAGCACCACCAATCTCTACGCACATCCAACCATGTTAATGATTGCAAGGTGTGTTCTTACAGAACTGATAAGATAGACTACTAATATAGTTAGCAATATCACGAACAGCGATTTACCAACCAGTTAATAATAATTAAAGTTAATTAAACATAATATCCATTTACAAATGCCCAAAGACCTTATAATGGATTGTGGGTCCTGCAGCATATAGGGAAAGGAGAGAATTTTGTTAGTTGAACTATGTACTTATATTTACAAAATTTGATTTAAATAATTATCATGCATAATTATATACTACAATATCATATATTTTGTTAAGAAAGGAATAACGTCGTACCCAAATCGTCTGGGGCCTAACAAACGACTGGACAAAACTACATTCCCTAGAAGGAAAAGGGTTTATGTAGGGATTTTTGGATAAATGGTATTAATATAAATATATTAATATAATAATACATAAACAATACGATATAACCATGCCTTGCAAAAATGTTAATTAATACATTCTAGAATGTCACAGCAATATAAGTAGAAAAATCCAGTAAGTTTATAGAAGACAAATGACATCGATGATAAAATATGTAATTAAATAAATAAATCAAATAATATCCTGCTCAACATAAAACTCCTCTCCAAACTGCTTAATCCTTCGTAATGGTAAAATAAATTAAATAAAAATATAATATTAGCTAAGTCGGTACGCCACTGCCATTGGTCTAGTATTAGGTGTGTCGTACCGCGCTATATTATTTCAGTCATAGGTACATACATACATATAATAGTACTGAAAATAGGCATAAATAACACATAATTCCTTTGTTTTCAAAATCTGAAAAGTTAAATAAATAAATCCTTGTGTACGACGACTACTTTGTAGACAACAATATCCTCCTAAATATCACGACACCTAGATATAAATAAATTAATAATATTGAAAAATCTTATCTTATGACAGCTGGCAGGCTCACGGATTTTAAAATGTTAATTAAAAGTAATTTAGGATGATCTATATATATTCCCAAATGTGGAAATATCACTAAAATATAATGTACTAACTACTACGAAGGTGGGTAAATAAATATTAAAATATGTCGAATTCAAACACTGAGATTAATATGATTGAGTCCCACCTCTCCTAGGTTCAAGACTAAACTGCCCAGAGTAATATGTGTCCTCTCTTCAGATCCTGAAAATGTCGACCCAAAGCAACAAAAAAAAAAACTACATCCATCTCTTCCGGACACACACCAAAATATACCTGTCTCTGTCTCCTACATAGCTAGTTGTGTTCGACAACCACTTGAGATCAAACTAAGTCTCATCCCTTTATTAATCACCTACTACAAACATTCGATCTAGGTATATGAAAATAATAATACTAAATTTACAATCTAAAATAATAAAACTATTAATTTTTTCGGTAGTCACTTGGTGAAAGTTCATTTTTAATAAATTTTGTTATAAAAATAAAATCAAAAACACTGTTTACTTTCACTTGTTATTTATTTTAAATATTTTAGCAAAGATCTTTCGTTATATTAACATCATCAGTGCTCACTTACAACTAAACACAAAACAAAATCTGCTGGTATACATAAGCATTATACATTTGTATGGGGATTTCCCATTTCTAAGAAATAATAATTATGTGGTTGGTTTACAAGGTGGATCGGAATATACAAAAGGATAGATAAGAGGTGAGGACAATGGAGGGATCTGTTTATTTATAACAGTACAACTATTATTTATCACATGCCTATTAATTTCAATATTTTCTAAGATATTTAAATTATATCCTTTGGATGATT